>JAWMAG010000006.1:17577500-17895000 GCA_037013455.1 Ceratitis rosa
TTTTTTTGTTTTTTTTTTTGTTTTCTTGTTTTAATTTTATTATATATTTTTATTTAAATTAGTCTACTTTTCTTTATATTTTTCTATTTTACATAATTTTATTATATTTTATTTCTTTTATTTAACTTTGATTTATTTTTTTATTGTTTTATTTATTTTATTTTGTTTAATTTATTTTTTATTTTTTTTATAAAAATTATTTTATTTCATTTTATTTTATTTTATTTTATTTTATTTTATTTTATTTTATTTTATTTTATTTTATTTTATTTTATTTTATTTTATTTTATTTTATAAATTTTATTTAATTTTATTTTATTTTATTTTATTTTATTTTATTTTATTTTATTTTATTTTATTTTATATTATTTTATTTTATTTTATTTTATTTTATTTTATTTTATTTTATTTTATTTTATTTTATTTTATTTTATTTTATTTAATTTTATTTTATTTTATTTTATTTTATTTTATTTTATTTTATTTTATTTTATTTAATTTTATTTTATGTTATTTTATTTTATTTTATCTTATTTTATTTTATTTTATTTCATTTTACTTTATTTTATTCTATTTTATTTAATTTTAGCTTATTTTATTTTAATTTATTTATTCGTTACCAAAAAATGGCCCAAAACTCTTTTAAAAGATTGATCAATGAATTATTTTAGAAATAGAATTGAAATATGTATTTTCGGTTTACTTATAAATTCTTTATATTAAAACCAATTTGATCTCACTGAATTTTTTAAGCCACAGGGACAGTAAAAAGATATATACTCTTCATTTCGTTTGTGGTACAAGAACAATATATATTCCGATTATTGCGATTACAGCTTAGACTTGTATAATTTCTTGATTCATAAATTTACACAAAATATGTTGCCTACATTTAGGCACATTTCATCCAAAACAAGTACCTACTTCGAGCATAGATCAATAAATATATTTTCTCATATTGAATAGTGAACAGAAGTACAAGCCGATTTCTTTACAGTTGTCCTCTCCATTACCTCATTAATTTTCTATGGTTTGATTGATTGAAATGAGAGGTTGAGGACTTGACCAAAAGCGGCCGCTACTAAGCCATTGAGTCAAGACCTTTTGATTCGTCGCGTATCCTAGCTATTCGTTTGCAAAAAGCTTGTCGAACTATTTTAGTAGCTTCAAACCATGTGTGCATATCTTCTTAAATTAGAGTTGGAAGAATCGTGAAAGACTTGATATCTCAATCGGCTGAAGGCCGAACAGCTTGAACGACAAAGTTGTAGTCATCGAGCTTGAAACTATTTTGATTACTGTCTGTGTCGCATTTAGAACCATATGTATACCCAATTCGGACTGTTAGCGCTGCTTCAAGCATCACCAGTAAATTAATTGACCTGATGTTGAAAATGACTTCCAGTGCCTTTGTTGAGGTGTAGTTCCTATAGCGCCTGTTCCAGAGCTCAAATACGACCCACCTTCTTTCAAATTTTAAAGATCCAATATATGAAGTCTGTTTACGTCATTGCGATTGACCAGTTAAAAATTAAATTTACATCTTTTTATAAATGATTGTATGCAAAAACTCAAATGTTATCCTGTGAAGCCAAAGTAAAAATGGCTTTTGCTTAAAAAAAGACATCACAAAAATAAAAATAGAAATAAATCACTTTATTATTATTTAAAAAAATATTTTCTTTTCGTTTTGTATGCTCACAATTTTTTACAATCTAATATTTTTATTTCCCAACATTTCCTTGCAGTGCCGGCAGCAAAGGGACGAATATAAATGTAAAAGTTATTTCACGCACACATTTACGTGTCCACTTCCGTCTTGTGACAAACACAGTATTTTAAATAAAATATACAGATAAATTATATTGCACATTAAACACACACCCATACACGCATATACGTAGTGATGACCTGGTTTACGAGCGTAACTACGTCGTATGACGGTAACTTCCGGCATAAGCGGAAGTTTCACGGCTATTTGTTTTTGGCATGTGCTTTACTGCTGATTATGGTGAATGCGACGCCGGTGAATGCACGTCCCAAGGAGACAGAGTCAGGTGATGTTATCGTGCCGCTGGACGAAGCACTGCCGCTAAGTGAGGAATACGATGATGTGGATAATATTGAGGTGAGTTGGTAATAAATGCGAATAAATGCTTTAATAAATAAAAAAAAAATAAAAATTGAAAAAAATTTAAACATTTATTTCGTACTTTTCTTCCACCTTCAGTTTCATCAGGCCAAACTTGTGGATGGCGTGCTACAGGAGGAACATCCGGTTATTATGTATAAAGAAGATTTTGTTAGCGAAGATTTTGGTAAAATTAATAAAAATTATTTAAAATTTTCCGAAACCCATTTATTAACAACAATATATCTTTCACTCACGATCCACCTGCAGTGCCGAAAAAGAACCACACTCACCGTTTGCGCAAACACAGAGATCCAGCGCATCGTCGTCGCCGCTTAAACGAACAGTCGGAATCGGAAAAATATCATCCTCTACAACCGGAAAAAATCTATTTTGATATTCTCTCTTCAGCACCAATTGTTACCTCCGATGAGTCCAAGTCTGCCTCCTCAAAGGCACATGTGGAGGTAATCTCCTTAGCTGAAGCAGACTCACCGAAGATGGTGGAGGGCGAAGACGAAGTAAAGCGTGTGCTTAATAAGCGCCCGAAGAAATATCATCATCGCCGACAGCGTCGTGAGGCCGACGATCGCATTTATCATCGCGAACACTTGGTACAGAAGCGTCACCAAAATCCCTACTATCGCGTTAGCGGTGTTAACAATATTTATCCAGTTCCAGTTTATCAACACATACCTAACCAGTACTATTTGCCGAGTTATTCCCCAATGAAACACTATCAAAAGTGAGTTTCTTATTTGAATAAGACACACAAAAACATAATAAATTGACTGATTTAAAATAAAATAAAATAAAATAAAATAAAATAAAATAAAATAAAATAAAATAAAATAAAATAAAATAAAATAAAATAAAATAAAATAAAATAAAATAAAATAAAATAAAATAAAATAAAATAAAATAAAATAAAATAAAATAAAATAAAATAAAATAAAATAAAATAAAATAAAATAAAATAAAATAAAATAAAATAAAATAAAATAAAATAAAATAAAATAAAATAAAATAAAATAAAATAAAATAAAATAAAATAAAATAAAATAAAATAAAATAAAATAAAATAAAATAAAATAAAATAAAATAAAATAAAATAAAATAAAATAAAATAAAATAAAATAAAATAAAATAAAATAAAATAAAATAAAATAAAATAAAATAAAATAAAATAAAATAAAATAAAATAAAATAAAATAAAATAAAATAAAATAAAATAAAATAAAATAAAATAAAATAAAATAAAATAAAATAAAATAAAATAAAATAAAATAAAATAAAAGAAAATTACTTAAAAGGAAATAAAAATATAAATTTAAATAAAGGGAGATTAAATAAGAATAATATAATTTAAAAAGAAATAGCATAAATTTTAATTAAATGACTTATAGAGATCGAAAAATGGGTTCACTTTATTAAAAGAAAGACATTTTTTAGTAACAGTTATTTGTTTTGTTTTTTTTTGTTTGTTTAAGGGAAGCATTTAAAATTCTTTAAATATGTTTACCACTAACAAGTTACTTCTTTTTGTTTAGAAAACCTGTTGAGGGAAATTATCATAATGGGCCCGTTAACGTGCCGCCCGTGCCTAAAATTACCGTTGGTACAAGATTCGGCGGCCCCGATAATACTGATCGTGTAATTTGGCGAGACTATACGCCAACTAGGAATCGTAAGTGTTTCTTAAAAATCATGAAAAAATAAATATTCGTTTTTAATTTTTATAAATTAATTTAACAAAAAAAAAACACTATCATTATATTATTTTTATCGAATTCTTACAGCCAATCAACGCGCGAATGTCACACTTGGTACACCCAGACCGCTGTTTCCACAACCTACAACGGAAGCACCAAAAACTGTACGTAAGTATCCAATTAAAGAATTGTTTTTTATGTGCGCATTGATTATTATTTTTTATTTATGTGCTAATAGCCCCCCGAAGTAATGCAAAACAACCAGTTCCGGGACCTGTTTTTAATTCCGTAGTCACAGAAGCTCCAACATTCAAGAAACCACCAACACCGCCGACGGCAGCTCCACCCGCCACTGCTTGCGTTTGGGCTATAACCAGATGTTGCTTGCCCAATGACTCAACAGTGCGATACAAATGTTTCCAACAATATGGTTGTAATTATGTCTTTTGGAATTTGAATCCCTGTGCGGACAATATACGTGACAATGTCATCGATTATCTAAATCAACAATTCGAATAAACGTAACGAAATGATCGAAATGTGCATGCATGCATAAATACGGGTGTACATATGTATACGTGTATACTCGTACACTCAGTTTTGCGTTGAACGTATGAGTATTGAGGCATACAAATTTCACAAAGCATTTATTAACCATAGCTTAGTGTGTAAGATTAAGTTACTTTAAATGTTCTATTTTATATTTTTTTTTTAATGAAATTTATTTAGCTTAAGTTTAAATTATTACATTTTAAGTTTTCGAAAATATATGCTAACTGCCTTTTATGTTAATTATTATTACTATTATTATTATTATTATTATTATTATTGTTTTAGGCAATTATTTGTGCTTAATTTTTATTAATGAAAATTTTATTTGAGTTTATTTTGTACAAAGCTGTAACTAAAATAATTTAAAACCAAATAAATGTAATATTCATATTTTTGTGTGCTAAATAAAAATGAAATATCATTAAAAAAATTCCCAAAAAAAAAAAACAATTTAATTTGATTCCAAAGCATCCTCAGAAAATTAAAAGACTGACCTCGTGAGTAGATGGTGTAGCATAATTATCGCTTAAAGGTTGTTCAAGCAATATAAAACACATTTTTACTTACAGTCAAAAATTGTTAACCACAAAATGCGATAGAAGGTACTAGTCAATAGAAAGACCTCTATGATAGTACATTCTAAGCTTTTCAATTCGAATAGATAACAAACAATTTAAATTGCAATACGAAGTTATAATTTTAACTAAAGTCAGCCTTTATGCGCTGATAAGGGAGATTATCGAAAACTTAAGTCAATGTCATACAATCTTCCGACATCGGACACCATGGCATTCATATATGTAAGTTGATAGCGTATTTAGCTTCGGATTGTACATATTGTGCAATTAAGAGCGAGAACTGTATGATAAATGTTAACCTATTTATTTTATATTATTTTATTATTGATTTTAATTTTATTTTTATTTTAGCTCTTTTAATTTAATTTAGTTTAGTTTAAGTTAATTTAATTCCTTTTTTTGTATTTTATTTGTTTTATTTTATTTTAACTTATTTTTATTATTTAATAAAATAAAATACAAATTTAAGTGTTGTTTAAACTTATTTAATTTTATCTTTTTTACTAACTTTATCTCATTAACTTTTATTTAAATATATTTCTTTTATTTTATTATATTATATTTGATTTGATTTGATTTAATTTCTTTCATTTCATTAATTTTTTTTTAATTTTAGCTATATTTTTAGTTATTAAAATATTTTATTTTATTTCATTTTAATATATAGCATATAATTAAATTTTTATTTATATATTTTATTATATAGGATGGGGGATGGGGCCATGTGCAGAAGTTCACGCAAGTGAGGAAAGTTTTTGACTGCCATTTACCTGGGAGTGGCCAGAAACAATTCTCACGACTTCCGGTCTTAGACCACATATCCCTTGGGTAACCAACAAACATCCATTTGAAGGCGAGCTAAAGGGAGAAGGCGAATCCCATGTGGTTGTGCGTAGGGTTTGGAACCCACCACATGAAAAACTAACCCAATGAAAAACCAATTTCAGCCTCGGATGAGAGACCCCCCTTTTGATGACGACCCCCGCAAATGTTTTAAAGATTACGATTTTAGGGCATGCATCTGGAATGTCCGGTTCCTTAATTGGGAAGGTGCGGCTGCCCAGCTGGTTGATGTCCTCATAAAGTTAAAGGCTGACATCACTGCCGTCCAAGAATTGCGATGGACGGGACAAGGACGGAAGAAGGTGGGTCCTTGTGAAATTTACTACAGCGGCCATATAAAGGAGCGCAAATTTGGTGTCGGATTCGTGGTGGGAGAGAGACTCCGTCGTCGAGTACTGGCATTCACTCCGGTGGATGAACGTCTCGCCACAATCCGCACCGAAACGAATTTTTTCAACACCACTCTAATTTGCGCCCACGCACCGACGGAAGAGAAGGATGACTTGACCAAAGATGCCTTTTACGAGCGCCTCGAACATTCTTATGAGCGCTGTCCTCGCCACGACGTCAAAATTGTGCTTGGCGACTTCAACGCTAGGGTGGAAAAAGAAGGTATCTTTGGTACGACTGTCGGAAAATTCAGTCTCCACGACGAAACATCCCCAAATGGGCTGGGGCTGATCGACTTCGCCGGGGCCCGAAATATGGTTGTCTGTACCACTAGATTCCAGCACAAAAAAATTCACCAAGCTACTTGGCTGCCTCCAGATCGAAAAACTTTCAACCAGATCGATCATGTTGTGATAGACGGAAGACATGTATCCAGTGTTTTAGATGTGCCCATCAACAAACACAAGGTTGCGAAAGGTCGCAGTGGAGAGAAACCAGACTGCCTACCTCGCAACCATGCGATCGACCACAACACGTGCGGGGTGGGATAGATACCGGGAACTGAATAAGGAAGCAAGACGCGTCTACAGACAAAAAAAGAAATAGGCCGAGATGGGCGAGTACGAAGAGCTTGGCGGACAAGGGTAACGCTCGAAAATTCTTTTTTAAAAGATACGGCGACTTACAGAAGGTTTCAAGACCGGAGCAAACTCTTGTAGGAAACAGGGAGGTGAGCTAGTGACAGATGCCCAGATTATACTGGATTCATGAAGGGAGCACTTTTCCAGGCTGCTGAATGGCAGTGAAGAGAAAACCCGGAAACTCCAATTGATGACGATGGAAAAGATGTTCCGTTACCCGACTATGAAGAAGTCCGAATAGCAATCGTAAGCTTAACAAACAACAAAGTGGCAGGGATCGATGGATTATCAGCTTCTTTGTAAAATATGGTCGGATGAAAACATGCCCGACGATTGGAACCTAAGTCTGCTCTGCTCAATCACAAAAAGGCGATCCCAATGCGCCAATTACCGTCGAATAAGCCTTCTTAATATCGCATATAAGGTCCTATCGAATGTATTGTGTGAAAGGGCAGGACGAAGTATTCCCTGTCATCAAACAAACAGTCATCGCATTCGCGACTCGGCTCCCACGTCACTGTTGACAGTCATAACTTTGAGGTCGTAGATAATTTCGTCTATCTAGGAACCAGCATCAACACCAATAATAATGTCAGCCTGGAAATCCAACGCAGAATCACTCTTGTCTACAGATGCTACTTTGGACTAAGTAGGCGATTAAAAAGTAAAGTCCTCTCTCGGCGAACGAAAACCAAACTCTACAAGTCGCTCATCATACCGGTCCTACTATATGGCGCAGAAGCGTGGACGATGGCAACATCTGATGAGTTGGCTCTAGAAGTCTTCGAGAGAGAAGTTTTGCCAACGATTTATGGTCCTTTGCGCATTGGCAACGGCGAATACCGCAAACGATGGACATTGGACATTGACAGAGTTCAGCGAATGAAGAGAGGTCATGTCATGAGGCTGATGGAAGCATAGGAAGAGGAAGACCTCCATTTCGTTGGAAGGATCAGGTAAAAAGTTACCTGGATTCTTTTGGTATTCCCAACTTACGCCAGGCATCGAAAAGCAGAGAAGAATGGCGCTCTTATAAATATTGATTCGGCTATAATCGCGTAAGCGGTGCCACCGCCAATAAAGATGAAGGAGAAGAAGATATAGGATTTGATTTCATTTTATTTTTTGTTTTATTTCATTTTACTTTTATTTACTTTTGTTTTTAGTTTATTTAATTTTTTTTCATTTTATTTTATTTTCTTTTATTTTATATTATTTCACTTTACTTTTTTCTATTCTATTCCAATTTATAAAATTTTTTTTTTATTTTATTCTTATTTTATTTTATTTTAGTTTATTTAATTTAATTTAATTTAATTTAATTTAATTGAATTTTATTTTATTTCATTTCATTTCATTTTATTTTATTTTATTTTATTTTATTTTATTTTATTTTATTTTATTTTATTTTATTTTATTTTATTTTATTTTATTTTATTTTATTTTATTTTATTTTATTTTATTTTATTTTATTTTATTTTATTTTATTTCATTTCATTTAATTTTATTTTATTTTATTTTATTTTATTTTATTTTATTTTATTTTATTTTATTTTATTTAATTTTATTTTATATTTTTTTTAATTTAATTTTATTTTATTTTATTTTTTTAAATTTAATTTAATTTTATTTTTTGGTATATTATATATTTGTTTAATTTCATTTCGAATCATTTTACTTCGATTTATTTTAATTATTTTATTTATTTTAATTGTATTTTTTTATTTCATTTTATTTTATTTTAATGAAAAATACTTTTTTTTAATACAATTTAATTTCATTCCTATTAATTGAATTAAATTTAGTTTAATTTATTTTACTTTATTATATTTGATTTAATTTGATTTATTATTTCTTATTTATTTATTTCTTTTAATTTTTCTTTATTTTACTTTATTTTATTTAATACATTTTATTTTAACTTTGGTTTATTTCACTTTATTTATTTTATTTTCTTTTTTAGTATTTGTATTTTTTTTAGTTGAAATTTTTTCATTTTATTTCATTTTATTTTATCTTTGGTTTATTTTCCTATTGTTATTATGTTTATTTTTTTTGTTGGTATTTGTATTTGTTTTATTTTATTTTAGTTGAAATTTTTTATTTTTATTTTCTTTTATATAACTTTTTTATTTTATTTTATTATATTTTTTATTTCATTTTACTTTAGCTAATTTGAGTTTATTTCATTTTATTTAATTTATTTATTATGACTATTGCGCATACACGTTTATGTACTCACATGGCCTACATGCCCATACATACCATATATGGAATTGAGTCAATGTACGCGCTTAAAATGCAAGTGTTTAATGTTCATATTGAATAACTGCAAATAGAATTATTATCGCGTTAAATTGAAATACGCCCTCCATGAGTAAACTCAGACGTCATAGCGGCTATCTGCTATTAGTTTATATGTCTGTACATATTATATATACATGTAGTGTATGCTCATGTTCATGTATATGCATTTTGATACACTTAAAACGTAGTATAAACGATAATAGGCTTATCGTTTGTTCATACTAGCTTACGTTTAATACTGTTTCGGGGCATTTTACAAATACAAACCGCGAATCGTTTGACCAACCGTCCCGTCCTTACGAACCCACTCATTACGCTGCAAGCGCCGAAAACTCATTAATTTGGTGTTAGGTTAGCCCTGGCTAGGTTTTGAGTAGCTGAGGATGACGCGATGTGCCAATTAAGCGTCGGTGATGTTGTCAATTAAGCTCACCTGCAGTGTTGTTGCTTAGGCTTGAGTATAAAAACGTATAGCCGCTATAGCTAAGCGTTTTGTTAGTGTAAGTAGCCACTTAGTTGATTTAGCAGCATTCATTGCATTTTTTATGGTATGCAAATGAAATGTCATAAAAATAAGTGTATATAAATATAATGCATATGTACTTAACGTGTATGAGTCATAAGAATGGTTCCCGATTGAAACTTTGGAACTAAGCGTCAGTCGTAAAATAATAATACAAACGATTAAACGTTTTAATGCACGCTAATCAATAATTGTGACTAAATTTTGCCAAAGTCCATTGTGAAAATACATTAATTGAAGATTAATAAATAATTTTTTTTTTTTGCAATCAATAGCTGACTCAGTTTATTGTGTTGCTCAGCTTTAGTTTATACAACCCTCAATATGCTCTGAACGCCAGTCACCAGATCTGCCTTATCTCATTCCTACTAGTAAAGGCAACGACCTCGAAATTCTTTGAAAGACGCATCATTTTTTCGTTGATAATTCGAAATTTTCCGTAGTTGGCTAGCTCGTCAAGGCTCTTCTTTCTTTTTCTGTCTCCAAATGCGACTCACCTTTCTCTGTAACTCTCGGCATATCTCCCATCACTTTTGATATTGATCGTAATTGCGCAGTCGAGCGCAACGTTGTGAGGTAGGCAGGCTTCTATGGCGGCGGTGCATAAGGAACTTGGAAGTTCGTTCACCAGTCCCCTTATATCAAGTTGTTGAAGGGTGCTCTTAGTGAGCAGGAGTGCAAGTCGGACAGAAAACTGTTTGGCTATCTGTTGTGGTTGCAGCTTTTCCAAGCCTCTCTTTGGCCGTGTTTGCTGACGCGCATTCTTGGCTGCACCGTCAGTACGCACTTCTAAGGTAATGGAGACATGCCTTCCGATTATGGATTTTTTATGTCGAAATACGGTATTATAGGTAATCATATTTCGTGCAAGGGGGATGCCGATCAACCTTAGCCCATTTGGTATAGTCGAGGGGACTGAATTTCCCAACCTTTATTGATTTCGACAAATAATCGAAAAAAATCTGAGTACTACGTTTGGAAGAAATGATAAGTGGCTTCTCCCACCGACCACCGGCAAAGAGGTGAGAACACAGGTCAGTCGACTGAAAAATGGGAACAGTGCTTACGAGGGAAAACCTCGTGCTACTTAGTCGTACCAAATTCGACCCATTTTTGAAGCGGATGGTGACTAGTGATAAATATTGGATCACATACAGCCACGTCATATGAAAACGGTAGGGGTCGAAGGACATTGAGCCGGCTCCAGTCTTCAAGCCCGAAATGACGATCAGGATGGCTTTGTTGTGTATTTGGTAGGATTAGTAAGGAGCTATTCCAACCGCTTAATTCGGACCTGTGAAGAAACGATCGCCAAGGAGGGGAATTGTGTTTCATCAGGATAGTGCCAGACTACACATATCGTTAGTGTTTCGCTGAAAGCTTCAAGCGCTTGGTTGGGAGACTCTTATGCATCCACTTTATAGCCCGGATCACGCATCAAGAGATTCCATCTGTTTTTGTCTATGGCGAATGATTTGGCTTGTGAAGGAATTTCCTCAAGAGAAGCCTGTGAAATTCGAGTATACCAATTTTTCGCGAAGAGGAAAATGAAGTATTAAGTTAGTTTTTCTAATTGCAGTCGCCTCTCGGCAGGGAATATCAAGCCCTCCAGGTATTTCAGACTTGAAAGCAAAAACTATTCCTAAAAATCAATCGACCGTTCGGAGACGGCTCAGAATAAACTGTAGGTACCTCCACAAATTGGAGGAGGAGCTCGGTCGAAAATCTCATCAGCGGTTGCAAAGCGCTAAATATTATAGTTTTAGGTGTTTGTTTGTCAAGGGTTCGAATCAATACCCTCCATTTGGTGGCATCCATGTCAAACCATTCGGCTATTGCAGTCGCCAATGATCCCTTCCATTAGAGTAAGTCAATATACGTGTAGTATCGATTTGTCCACCTTGAAGATAGCCTCGAGACCGCTCAAAATATTCGTAATATAAAGGTTCTACCTCCTAGGATTTTCAAAAATTTTATAAACGTTTCTAACTGAAATTCAATGGAATTTGTTAATTGGGTAAGTAAATTGTGCATTTGAGTTTCATCATTCCGAATGAATTCGTCCCTCAGTACATACCAGTTGTTGTTGGCATTCTATGCAAACACTACGAGAGCTCTCCTCTGTTGTATTTGTATGTACTGAATGTTGTAATTATAATAAGCAGTTTTTTTGTTATTGTATTTTTGTATATAACTTACCGCTACCACCATCATATGATTTTATAGTGGAACCGCTTGTGTTGGATCTCTTAATCTCGCGCCGTCCCATTTTATTTGCTGGCGGCGTAGCTAAAACGACCTGCACGGTTGACCCTTCGTTTACAGTTAATGGCGGACTTAGTTGTTGCTCCTCCGCTTCGCTGCTAAATTCCGACTCGAATTCTGTACGCGTTTGTTTGGTTGCTGAAAAGTGTTGGTGGTGGTGGTGGTGGTGGTGTTGTTGATGTTGGCGCGTCGGTTGGTTTAGTTGCTGATGTGGACTGCCTTTGGAGGAGGAGTAAGAGGCGTATTGTTGTTGTTGATGATGTTGATGGTGCTGATGCAAATGTGGTTGGTAATAGTGTGAGTGATGTTGTGGTTGATAGAAATTTTTGGGTGAATTGGTGGCGGATGTGAGTGCGGGGGTGCTTGTGGTGGATGCGGCTAACGCTACAGCTGTTGTTGTCGCCAGTGATGGTGTGGATCCGGTTGCTAGTAGTGTAAGATTTGGTGGGAATTCAAAGTATTTCACCTGCAATGGATTGCACGGTGAACTGTTACTTCTACCGCTGATCGAATCTCTTCTTGTTGTTGTTGTTGTTGTTGCTGTTGTTGCTGTTGTTGATGAACTTGAATTATAACGATTGTTGTATGTTGTTGCTGTTGTGCCTGTTATTTGACTATTTGCTGTTGTGCTTGTGCTGTTTGTGTTGTTGTTGTTGCTGTTGTAATTGTTGGTGTTGGTGTTGCTGGTGCAATGACTGCCGGCGCTGTGCGGTGTAGGTGGTGGGGGTGGACAAGCGTTGATGCTACCGCTGCTGCTGCTGGTAAATGATGGCTTGCGCAGTGATAACGGTCTCGATCCCTTAGCAGGGTAGAGTGGGTACTATCGGCCGGCAATACGAACCCAATCGCGATGGTCACTATTATACCAGACGCCTGAAATAATGCAGAGTACACACAAAAGAAAAAAAACAAAAAAAATAAAACAAGTTATTAAAGTTGATGTATTGTAAATATGTATATTTGTATGCGTGTATCAGCATATGGCAACTCTAATATTTAGTTTGATGTTAATTATGCTATAATTGGATCTTCTCTGTTGAGCAGATTACAAAACTATTTACTTCTCTTAGCTCGTTAAAGGCACATACACACACACACATATATATATATATATATATATAAATATAAATACACTAGGTGAATGCTTTAATTTTTACTTTTCGTATCCAGCCTTATTCAAAAGTGAAGCATCTTTTACAACAAAATTACCGAAATTGTGCGTGATTGGCTGTAACACTATTCACATTTTCAGCCGCCTGGCTTGCGTTTTCGCCCTTATCGAAGAAAGACTGTAAAATATAGCGTATTTTCTCTTTACTAGTGTCCATCTTTGACGCACGCTCAAACAAAGCTGAATCAACCTATCACAAAACTGCCAGAAAACCTTTTTTATTACAAAATGTTATCTCTATAACGCCATCTAGTGGAACGCGAGATATAAATAAATAATGCCAGGAAAAATTATGGATTTCTTTTTACCACACCAATATATGGACTACAAAAATAGGTCTGTGCTAAAGAAAGGTAACTTTGCTAATTAAGCATCATAATTAATTTGAATTAAAAAAATTACAAAAAAAAACTAAATATTTTAGGTTAGTTTTAATTTCTGAAAAATTATCACTTTTATAAAAACAAAATTATAGAAAAAGAATTTATTTATTAATTCTTACATAAAATCATAAAAGGTATTTCGGGAGTTTTTTCTCTCGTTGTAGCGACAAAAAATTTTTTCTACAAAATTTTGTTTTCTATTTGCTGCTATTTGTACAGCTTTGGCCAAAAGTATTAGGCACCCCACTAAAATACAAGTACTCTCAAATGTGGCTATCAAAGTTACCATTTCTTTTTGTAAATGTCTTACATGGGTATTTAACTGTTGATTAAACGAATAAATTGTGTAGGATCGCAAAAAATCTTCTTCTGCCCTTGTAGCTGCCCTTTCGGATGAATTTAATAAAGCAGTTAGTGCTCGAACAGCTAGAAGAAGACTTCTGGAAGCAGGTTTAAAAGGATGTAAAGCCCGAAAGAAGCCGTGGCTCTCAGAAAATAATAGGAAAAATCGTTTGGAATGGGCTCGCCGATACCAACATTTCAGGGAAGAAGATTGGTCGAATGTTCTGTGGTCTGATGATTCAAACTTCGAGGTAAGCCTAGTTAAGATCGACTTAAAGTATTAACAGCCATAGCTTATTACCCTAGAGCAATTTTGAAGACATAATACAAATCTTATAAAAACATTATTTTTTCTTTTCTACAGATATTTGGAACACCTGGTGTGACGTTCGTGAGGGGACGGGTTGGGAAAGAATATCATCCAGTTTGCGTGGTATCCACTGTTAAGTATGGAGGAGGCAGCATTATGATCTGGGGCTGCATGGCTGCTGATGGATGCATGACGAAATGTTCATTTGCGAGGGTCGCATGGACAGTCAAAAGTACATAACTGTATTAGAAGCTGTTCTTCTGCCTTCGTTAACGCGCATTTTCGGCGATACTAATTAACTACTAAATATTAATGTTATTATCACTAATTCATTGTATTTTCACTGTTTTACTAATAAAACTTCATTACTTCACTTGTTAAAAAAAAAGATCAGTAATTGGTGGGGTGCCTAATACTTTTGGCCAAGGCTGTATGTATATATTTCGAAAGCCATTTTGTTAGCACAGAAATAATAATTAGCTCTTTTAGCTCTCATCAGATAAATAAAATCATATACAGGGTTGTGCAATAGTACAAAAGTACACCTCTTTTGATACTAAACGAAATATGACATTTTTAAGGATAAAGTATGACTGGATAATTATTGTATTTTAATGTAAAGAGAAAGATATGCCATTAATAATGAAAAACAATATCAGCCAAGTAAAGTCCAACACTTTGAGGATGGAGAGGATTTTCAACAATAAACCTAGGGGCTTGCGAGCCTCAGATGCGACAGTTTTGCTTATTGACATAGTCATCGAGGTGGAAATAAGTTTCATGATAATTTTTTTGATGAAATTTTTATAGTGAATTTTTATAATTCTGAATCATGACATCAACCGGAATGCATTATTTTTTCATTAAATTGAAGGCTTCATTTTAAATAGTCCAAATTATCCGATTTATGTAAAAAATACACTGCTTTACTCGAAAACCTTTAGCTATTTTGACGGCAATGTTATTAACCCTCTCTTATAGAAACCTTTGTCCCTGTTGGAAAAAAATTGACAATCAATTCTCACAGGCTTCTCTTGAGGCCAATGCTTCACCAGCCAAATCATTCGCCATAGACAGAAACAGATAGTAATAACTTGGCGCGAGATCTGGAGTATAAGGCGGATACATATGAACCTCAAAGCTACCGGCGAATCACTATCGAAGTGTGTGGTGTGGTGTTGTTCTAATGAAACACAATTCCCCTCCTGCTGACAAAACCTTCCTGGATTTCAAACCTGGCTTGTAGACCGTTTGGTCTGTTTGCTCTTCGACCACGGCCGTTTTCATTTGACGTTGCCGTGAGTGATCCACTTTTCATTACCAGCCATCATTCGCTTCAAAAATGGTTCCATATCTGGAGTTTCTTTTATAACCAGCCTTTTTCAAGTGAAACCGAAACCGAATTTGTGCATGATTGACCGTTGGAGCATCATGACCACAAACACTTTTAAAATTTTCGTCTGCCAGGTGTCCCCATTTGACACGCGTTCAGAGACGACTGAGTTAAGTAATCAACACTTCTGTAGTTCCTTTTTTTAGTACAAAATTCAACTTTCTAACGCCATCTAGCGTAATTCAATCGCACTTATAGAACGCGAGATACAGATCACTAAAGTCATATATAGTAAAAAAATAGATTACGTTTTACTGGGCCAAATATTTATTGCGTAATTTAATGTTATAATATAGTTTCTCCAAAAGCGAAGTAATTTTGTTCTAATTTTTTTTTTTTTAGTTTTAATCATTAGAAAGTTTATTATTATTAATAACTGGTAAATAAATTAATATTATTTTTTTAATAGCCAAAATTTAAAATTTTTTCAATGATCTGAGGTCGGAATTTAATTTATAATAAAACCATTTCATTTATTTAATATAATATTTTTATTTCGTAGTTTTTGCCAACACCTTGTATAATATATTACAATTTTCCAATTTTCAAAATTTCTCTACCAATCAATAATCAACAATGCAACGCTACACATCCGCATGCATATTGATGAAAATTTCTACATCCATTTACATATTTGCCCACTAAAATCGCATCTATTATTTCGTGGCATACAATTAGGCGTACAAAAGTATGCAATTAAGGATTTTCATTACTGTCCCGAACGCATAACGCTAATGCATTAAGCGATCTGCTAAGCATTTTTTAGTTGAGTTCATTTCAATTTTAATTAGCATCAACAAGTGTTTAATTCGCGGAAAGTTATTTTGAAAATTTCATCCGCAACATAGAACTGCTTTTGCGGGCAAAATGGTATACATGTATGGTACTGTTGTGTGCGCATAATTAAATTCATTTCATATGTTGGTTATTTCGCTGTAGATTATTTTAGATGAAATTTTTAGCACAAAATTATTTATAACATTAATGTGAGTGTGTGGAAAAATTCACTGTGGAACATAAAACAACTGTTAATAATAAACTACAATACAAGTGGAGGTCAAAAGTTGCCGGGTTAGAAATTTAATATTCTTTAAAAGAGTAATTAAGGCATCTAGTGAAAAGCTTCATGTAAAAAATTAATTATCGGTTTTAGAGTTAGTACCAGGTATCACCACATTGCTTAATCATTTGGGTATAATATAGTTCAAGGCAAGGGTTTCTTAACTTGCTGATTCAGCCACGCTGCAATCTCCAGTAACTTATTTCTGCAACAAACGACTTAACATTAAAACAGAAGTTTTCACGGTAAATTCGTTAAATACATGACATGAAGTCCATAGATCGTTCAAAGGGGATATGTCTCTTATATGGTAAATATATTTATTTCAGTACTTTTATAGTTCTGCCAGCTTTTCTAGAACTTTCGACGCTATCCAGTGCTTTCTGAGACATTCTGTTTGACTTGAAAATGGTTAATGTCACGCCTATCCGTTAATTTCGTCCATATCTAGCTCGATTATTTTACGCCTCAACATACGAGTACAAATCCTTAACAGTACAAACCCAATATACATCGTGTAGAGTAGAGTACATCATAGGCTTTGTGGTGTTTAAGCAGAAGCAGAGAAGAGGAATGGCTGGTTATACCATATAAGTATATTCAAATATATATATGTGTATATACATATATAATTCGTACTCTATTACCGTTACAGGGAATTTTTATTCCATTGATTTTCTATAATTTTGGTTAGTGGTCTGATCAGTGTTCAAGGCCACGACCATACGCATGGCAGGTAGTACGCCAGGTCTTTATCCCCCTAGTCTTTCCTCGATACAAACTTTCTAAACTGGAGTATTTTTATCCATCTGAACAGCTAACCTAGCCAGCGTAACCGCTGCTTCTTGATTTGCTGAACTATGTCAATATGTTCCCAAGCGCATTTGACCAAAATAATACACAAAATCCTTATCTTGAAAACTCCTAACGCATAAGGCATTTACGATTATTCATCGGATTTCAAGGCTAACATTATTATTGGTGTTAATGCTTGTTTATAAATAGACGAAATTATCTACTACCTCGAAATTATGACTGCCAACAGTCACTTGGGAGCTGATATGACAGGACACTATACATATTTGCCTTGCTTCTTTATTAAGCCTGGAGCTTGGAGCTAATTTTCTCCGTTGTAATATCAACGAAAAGGTGTTGTGTGTCAATTCTCTTTTCACGGGCTTTTCTCAAGACCAGGTGCATGTTCAATCAGCATTTTATTGACAAAGGGCTTTATTCTTTCACAAAATACTTTCTACAGGGTGTTATTTGCGATAATGAGGAAGCGTGGTTCCCCTTGTGGTGGACTGATCAGAGTATGCTTAGGTTATAAACTTTGGGCATGCGCTCCACCGTCAGGTGGTGGTGGTCTATGAGTGCAAAGAAAGTAGCTAAAGGTACGAAATTTTGTATTTACTTCACGAGTCATGAATGGAAAATTGAAAGAAAAAGTCAGTCAGATTTCAGCCATTCCTCCAATACTGCGCCAATTCATATAAAATTTGCTCGATAAAACAAATTTACTCTATTAGTAAAATTTATTTTTAAACAATATATTAAAAGATAAAAATTAATAATTATTAATAATTAAGATTTTTAAACATTAATATTATATTATGACTAAAAAGCGCTTTTAATATCAATTAGTTGAGTAGAATATTTCTGTAATAGATATATTTTCCTATATGCTAACTATTTAAAAGGGGGAAAAATTAAAAATAAAAGAAAATAATTTTACCTCGTTTCATAAAATATTATTGACATTCTTAGTAAATTGAAGTCAATAAATTAAAATTTCAAAACTTTCTGATAAAAATCTAAGCTATTTATTGGTAACTCGCTTTCATGCATACACGTACACTACATATACAAATAATATTTATGATATAATCGAATAAAAGCCATTGTTGCACAACCTTTAAATCTCTTTTGCTTTTATTTTTACTTTTCTGTTTAAATCTTAGTTGCTTCGAAATAATACTCAGTCAACTAAGTATTTTTCATTTCGCTATTGACTAATTTGACAATTTATGGCAACCAGAAGTCTTTCATTAACAGAAAAACAATACATGTACGCAATACTTGCGAGCTTAAGCACATACTCGTATTAGCTACAGTCACTCATTCATTTAATCATTCATTCATTTATCCATTTCCTTAGCGCTTTCCAATGAATTAATGACAAGTCGTACATAAAAGTCGTGATCTTTCTGCAACTTCTCTCGAGCACAGCGACATTTACATTTCAATCGATTTCGAATTGAATTACCATCAGATGACAACAGCACAACAGAGTCATACACACACGTATATGGTACACACATACACATATATGATGCCTGCATAGCATATAAACAGTTGCACAGCAATTCGAACATGCCGGCTACAAAGGACATTAACAATGAAAGCGACAGATGAAGGATTAATGTATTGTACGAGTACAGAGCGTTGCCGGAAAAATAAGCGGAAAGGAAATGAAAATAATAAATAAAGAAAAAATAAGCTTAAAAAGCAAACAACTTAAACGAACTATGATGGCAACAAAAATGCAGGCTTTGACCGACAAAAAAAAAAAAATCAGAAAGCGAGCAATGCAAAGATCAGCGTCTGTCTGAGTGAAAAATGCGGAAAGGAAATAATTTTTCACCAACGCTGTCCATTTCATTTTTCTTTAACGTTTTTCGAATTTGTATTTCGTATTTTTTCTTCATTTCCTTCATATTGTGCTACTACTTTTTCTGCCTTGCGGAATTAATAAATTCATTTGCATTGTTTAACCGGAAGGGATAGCACGCACAATACCGCAGAGCAGAAAATAGACCGAAATAAAATGCTGTGTAAGGTAAAATGGCCATGGGCAAGCCGCAATGCCATGCCGAACGGATATTGAGTTCTTTATCAGCATCAGTGATTGTCTAAGTGACCCAAGGATAACGACTTGTTGCCAAGAAGACCACGATCTGCCCACCTACTGCAGTGTGTGTGTGTTTGAATGACTCTATGTGCTTGTGGTTGTCATATGGCAGAAGTCTATCCTAGCTACACACAGCGAAAACCTGAACTCATATAATTCTATACACGTAGGTAAGAGTATAAAGGACTTTGTATTTTTTATAAATGAGATAAGATAAAATAAAATAAAATAAAATAAAATAAAATAAAATAAAATAAAATAAAATAAAATAAAATAAAATAAAATGAAATAAAATAAAATAAAATAAAATAAAATAAAATAAAATAAAATAAAATAAAATAAAATAAAATAAAATAAAATAAAATAAAATAAAATAAAATAAAATAAAATAAAATAAAATAAAATAAAATAAAATAAAATAAAATAAGATAAAATAAAATAAAATAAAATAAAATAAAATAAAATAAAATAAAATAAAATAAAATAAAATAAAATAAAATAAAATAAAATAAAATAAAATAAAATAAAATAAAATAAAATAAAATAAAATAAAATAAAATAAAATAAAATAAAAATAAAATAAAATAAAATAAAATAAAATAAAATAAAATAAAATAAAATAAAATAAAATAAAATAAAATAAAATAAAATAAAATAAAAAAAAAATAAAATAAAATAATATAACATAAAATAAAATAAAATAAAAAAAAAAATAAAATAAAATAAAATAAAATAAAATAAAATAAAATAACATAAAATAAAATAAATAAATAGATAAAATAAATTGAAATAAAATAAAATAAATAAAAAAATAAAATGAAATAAAAAAAAATAAAATAAAATAAAACAAAACAAAATGAAATAAAATAAAATAAAATAAAATAAAATGAAATAAAATAAAAAAAAAATAAAATAAAATAAAATAAAATAAAATAACATAAATAAATAGATAAAATAAATTGAAATAAAATAAAATAAATAAAAAAATAAAATGAAATAAAAAAAAAATAAAATAAAATAAAACAAAACAAAATGAAATAAAAAAAATAAAATAAAATAAAATAAAAAAAATAAAATAAAATAAAATAAAATAAAATAAAATAAAATAAAATAAAATAAAATAAAATAAAATAAAATAAAATAAAATAAAATAAAACAAAATAAAATAAAATAAAATAAAATAAAATAAAATAAAATAAAATAAAATAAAATAAAATAAAATAAAATAAAATAAAATAAAATAAAATAAAATAAAATAAAATAAAACAAAATAAAATAAAATAAAATAAAATAAAATAAAATAAAATGAAATAAAATAAAAAAAAATAAAATAAAATAAAATAAAATAAAATAAAATAAAATAAAATAAAATAAAATAAAATAAAATAAAATAAAATAAAATAAAATAAAATAAAATAAAATAAAATAAAATAAAATAAAATAAAATAAAATAAAATAAAATAAAATAAAATAAAATAAAATAAAATAAAATAAAATAAAATAAATTAAAATAAAATAAAATAAAATAAAATAAAATAAAATAAAATAAAATAAAATAAAATAAAATAAAATAAAATAAAATAAAATAAAATAAAATAAAATAAAATAAAATAAAATAAAATAAAATAAAATAAAATAAAATAAAATAAAATAAAATAAAATAAAATAAAATAAAATAAAATAAAATAAAATAAAATAAAATAAAATAAAATAAAATAAAATAAAATAAAATAAAATAAAATAAAATAAAATAAAATAAAATAAAATAAAATAAAATAAAATAAAGTAAAATAAAATAAAATAAAATAAAATAAAATAAAATGAAATGAAATAAAATAAAATAAAATAAAATAAAATAAAATAAAATAAAATAAAATAAAATAAAATAAAATAAGGTAAAATTTAATAAAATAAAATAAAATAAAATAAAATTAAATTAAATAAAATAAAATAAAATAAAATAAAATAAAATAACAAAGTAAAACTAAATTGAAGTACAATTAAAAAATACAAAATTTATTAGAACTAAAACAAAATCAAATAAAGAATATATAAATAAACATGGCAAAAAAAGCTCACCCTAAAGTAAAATCTTGTGTACCTTTGGAGCAGCAACAACGCCATTTGAGTTTCAATTGCCTTGAACATTTATTTGTTTACCTACACAACACAAGGGACTAACTGCTTAGTCTACTTTTGTTAGAGTTATAGTATTTCTTTACGCAGCCTTTCACATACATGATTATATTGCCTCTACTATGTAAATTATTTCGTGTATCTCGTCCTATATATTGTATTACAGCTTTAGTACCAACAATGACTCGCATATTTTAAAGAGATTATACTTTTCATCAACATGTGTACGACACTTGCCTTTCGTTTGCACTTTTAATATACATTTATCAAAAACTTCGACGTTTTTCTTCAATGATTAATATATTGTACCTGTACATATTCATATTTCTTTCCGTCTGCTCTATTAGTCTACAAGCGAACTAAGTTTATCTCGCTATTTTCGCAACTCTAAGCACTTAGGAGTACAAGCTGTACTCTTCATCCTCTTCTTTATCATCCTTGCGTGAGCTTACTGTTGCTTCTTATGTAAACAAATGAGCACATACAAAATTATATATGTACATATGTGTGTACATACATAATGCTTCCGATGGATTTTGAGACTCATTCAGCCACATCGGCAGATTTTACCTTCACCACCGTTAACTTGTGTGTCGAGCAATCTTATGGATGCGAAGAAAAATTACAATAAATATATATATACTTTCATACATGCTGATTGATGAGCCTGAAAGTAGGCAATAAGCAACGTGTTTCTATCATATATTGTATATGTATGTATGTATGTTTTTGCAAACACCTGTTGTTAGAAGCACTTTTGTGTGGCAAATAAAGCAAATGAAGACAAACTTCCACGTATCAAGAGTACAAACACTACTACAAATGCATATGGTACATACACAACATACGTATTGGTGTTATTAACTTCAGTATGCTTGCTGTCATTGTGGATTATTATTGTACGAGTACATTGTTGCTCTTATGCAAGTAACTTATTCAAATAGCTTTTGTTGTGATAATGAAGTTCAATTTGTTTTTCAATTAAAGTTTGACGCGGAAAATGTAAAAACATGAAACGTTGTAAAACATAATGCTTTCTGTGCGTACAGCAGTACTCTTTCATTCCCCGCCGTCGATTCTTTTGCGCTGAATTTTGTTGATGGATGTAGTTTGTTTATTAATGAATTAAGTTTATTTATTGATGTAGCAAAATATATATGTCTATATACCTATATTTTTTTATTTAAAATTTTTGAATGGACTTAAGTACATATAAATTAGCTCGTCCATAATATAGATAATGGACAAATTTATATTTTGCATTAGTTGAAATTTAATCAGGACTCTAATTTTTCTTCTTCTTCCAGGAAAATTTGACTATGAGTTTTTCCAAGCCACTACTCTGCGCCAACGAATATTAACGAGACTGCTCAAATATAAACGAGACTGTTCAATAAAACAAAAACGGTTAATTATTCTTCAATATTTATTTTATCCCCTTCAAAATAGTCACTATTAGAGACGATACACATATGCCACCTTTTTTTCCAATCTTCATAACACTTCTGGTAGGCCGCTTTAGGTATGGCTTTCAGTTCCTTCTTCGAATTCTCTTTTATGACTTTAATCGACTGAAAATGCTTTCCACGAAGCGGCAATTTGAGTTTAGGGAAAAGAAAAAAGTCACACGGTGCTGTGTCGGGTGAATACGGTGCTTGCGGAACAATATTTACGTTGTTTTTGGTCAAATAATCGCGTACAAGACGAGACGTATGAGCAACAATTTTGGAACAAGTCGAGCAGACACACGTCTCATGTCCAAAACATCGTGAATAATGCTATGAGCGGATCCATTTGATATGTTGAGCTCACTAGCTAACTCTCTTTCATTCACACGATGATTTTCCAACACAATTTTCTTTACTTTTTCGACGTTTTCTTCGTTTATTGACGTTGCTGGACGACGATCATGGGGCAAGATCTCCAGCGATGTACGGCCGTCCTTGAACGACTTATACCAATCAAAAATACGTGCACGTGATAGGCAAGACTCCCCATATGCCTTCTGCAACATTTTCATTGCGTCCGTCGCACTTATTCCATTGAAATAACAAAATTTCAAACAAACATATTTGCTCAACGTTAAATTTCCATAGAAAAATTCGAAAAACACACTCGAGGTTGACTTGTTTATAGTGCCGTAAAAAAAAAACTAAGTGACAGATCGCGCTCAAATTTGACATGTAAACATATAACAGTCCTGCCAACCTAAGCAAAAAAAAGTATGGCCATATATCTTGTCCTTGTCGAGTTATGGAAAAAGGCTCGTTTATATTTGAGAAGAAGGTATAAGCACAGCTGCAACCGCTATGGAGACAACAGCTACGACAAATTCACAACTTCATGCAACCACAGTATACTAGTATCATACCAATTCACATAGGTCTATACATACAACATACATGCTAAATTTCAAGCAAGTCCATCTTGCCCAATAAATTAATATTTTATAATAATTTTAACAATAATGTTTTTTTTCGAGTAAATCGAATAATTAAAAAATAAACGTCATCGTTGGCAGCTTACCATTAATATCACACAAAATGAAGGCTGCCTATGGCACTGACGGTTTTCTAGAGATACAGTTATAATGGCTTATTTAAAAATATTTATAATGGATTTATTATCTATTTTTACAAAAGCCACATACAGGCAAGAGGTTATGAGAGGTGTTACATTTGCATCATTTTGCATTTGGTTTTATCAAATACGCAGATTTTTGTTGCATCATTCACAAAGTGCATTTCATCGAACTGAATAATTTTAGGGTAAAACCAATTGCCGTAAAAAATTGCCAAAAAAAATGTGTCCCCTTGAAGCGCAAACCTAAACCTCCTCGTACGTAGTACAATTGCTACGTACAAAATGTGTGGTAAAATTAATCTTCTTTATGTTTTTCTCGCAGATTTTTCAGTTATTTTCTTGGGCATTCTTCTTGTTTGGCCGTTAATAAATTCCACAAGGGCCCACTTTCTTCTGTCCTAGCATTTCTGGAGCAGCGGTGATGCCAGTTTTTAGTCTAACGAGAGCATCGAACAGCTGGACAGCAGCACTTTGCCAATTAAGGCGATAGTCTGTTTTAAGGTGTTATATCCACTTGCAATTTTTTAATTCTTCGAGTACAGATATATTTGCGAATATTTTCCGAAAATCTAAAGTTGATCCAACAAATAGTGTCGGAGCTATGATTGTATCATTAAGGATGTCTCGTGGTGTTCGCAAGGCAGAGTAGATTAACTTATTGTAAATGGCCCCCAAAACTTTAGATACGTTTTTCACGAAGCGCTGATTTCAGAGTCGGTGAGGAAAATTTCTCTGAACGACTGAACCGATCGTCGTAAAATTTTCACCCGACCTGCTAAGACATATTTGTGAAAAAAATTTTTGACAAAAATTTCGATTTTTTATTTTTTTTTTATTTACTTATTATAATTAATTATAAAATATAAAATCTTATAATTAAGATAAAGAAGACTACTAGCTGCCAGGGGATTCTGCTCTGTTCGTTAATAAACTATATTAAAAGTGTTAAATTACAGGCTTTCATAAATGTTTCCAATAATATAATGTTTTGTTGAGAAGGTTCTTTTACGCGATCGGTAGGGGTTGATTGTTGAAATATTTTGATGCGGATGTCTTTTAGTCTGGGGCAGTTGTTAAGAAGGTGTTCGATGGATAACCGGCCATTGCAAAATTGACCGGTGGGTGTTAGTAAAGTATTATTTAAATAATTTTTTTTTTGCAACTTGAAGCGATTTTTTTTTCAAAAAAGTGAAAATACTTGGATTTTTCACCTTCTTCGGTGTTTTTTTTTTAGTTCATGTAGAAAAGACACGAAAAAAAAAATTGTGTTCGACCATTTCAGATGCATCCCACGGTTTCATGAGTTCAGACTGCACTGAAAACTCATCACAACATTGGAATATATACATATATATCTTTACATATTTTTTTAAGCTTAAATATAATATATTATTGTCAGAAAATTTCGTTTACCGCAATAATTTTTTTCCGTTTCGAAAAAAAGGCTGAAAAAAGCTTTTTTTTCAGGTTCTAAAGGAGATCATTATGTGAATGCCCTCAAATCGTGATCGTTAAAATGATAGTATCTCATATGAGGCTTTTTTCATGAAGTGCCAAACCATGCGCACGATCACAGGGGGAGGTTAGTCTTTTCACTTTATCTCACCTCCCCCAGAGAATGATTGGTCTTAGACCCGAATTTGTTAGCTGCTTGACCATAAGTATAAGAATAGGTTCTGGCTACACCCAGGTGAATGACAGTCAAAAACTTTCCTTACTTGCATGAACATCTACACTTAACTCCATTCTCACAGCTCATTATTACTATTATTTAATATAACTTTTTACATGGCTACCAAACATACTTTTTTTATTTCCCAACTAAAATTTTTCTAGTAAAAAATTCAATTTAAAAAAAAATTTTTAATTATCTGAAAGGTTTTATTTATCATAGTTAGAATTATCCCCTTTATGTGAATTATGCACCGTTTTGCTCGATAACTTTCAGCAATTTTGAAGGTAATGTCATGATGCCTCTCTCATTGCTACAAAATTGTGTCAATCGATTTTCTCTGAATTCTCTTGGAGCCAATTCTTCACCAGCCAAATCAGTTGTCATAGACAGATACATATGGTAATCACTTGGTGCGAGAAGCGAACTATAAAGTTTATGTTTACAGAACCTCCTCGAACCATGCACTCAGCACTTCTAACGTGTCACTATCGATGTGTGTGGTCTGTGATGAAACCGAGTTCCCCTACTGTTGACCAAAACTGGGCGCTTATGAGCGATTTCTTTCTGCGGACGGTCTGATGGCAAACAGTAAAGGTCCGAATTAAGAGTTTGATCATAGGGGAATAGCTTATAGTGAATGATTCCTTGCCAATTCCACCAAACATACAGCCAACACCTTCCTGCCTTTCGAAGAAAAATTTGTGGAATATAGTTCTCTTTGCTGGTGTCCATCTTTGTCATGGATTCAAACACCACTGAGTTAAGAAATCAACACTTCTCCCTATATCTTCTTTATTGCTTTCTTCTTTACAATTTGTTGTTGAATTTAACAACTTAATTTTATTGCATTTTAATTATTTATGAATGAAAAGGGTCAGACATCATGTCAACAAAAAGTGTATTTTAATTTTATTAAAAAGTCTTGATAAAAAGTTTTAATACTTTTATTTCATCTTCAATTCACAATCGAGCAATTTAAAACCCGTTAAACATAAATAAATGTTAATTACTAAGCACTCTAGACGATAGGAAAATTTAACATTAAAATGGATAAATATTTCCGTAGAGTCTACACTTTAGCCTCGAATGTGAGTGCGTGTGTCAGTTCATTTTTGCCACGTTAGCGAGTTCATCTAAATTGACTTTTGAAAGTCAATATCCCGTAATTTTACCGTTATATATGTAAATGCATGAAAAGCAAACTTTTTTATGTGCACAATTTAATTACAACATAAAAACATAAAAGTTTAAGTAGCAAGTTGTTCGAGAGAGATAGAGAGAGGGAGAGATAGAAAGAGAGAGAGAGTAAGAGAGTTTGCAATAAAAACAAGTCAAAGTGAACGACACAATTTAACTGTGAACTGTGAAATGAAAAATGGTAAATGTAAATGATAACGATGAAAAGAGCTGACACACACACACACATATATATATATATACAAACTTGCATACATAGTTTTCAGCACACTGCAAATACGAGTACATGGGTATGCATATGAATGGAGGCATCAAAATGGCAAAAGTGGCCTGAAAAGAAACAACATAAAAAAGCAAAAAAACCAAAAACAAAAAAAAAAAACATAACATTCCATAACGGTAAACTTTGCTGAGTGTTGAGTGCAGTTTAAGTCTTTAATTAAATTGAAATATACCTAGCTACGAGCACGTATAATCGTATTGTACATACGTGTACACTGTACATACATATATTATATATGTATTATATAATATATAGGCATTTGCACATGTTTTCAACTGAATACACATATGTAGCTGCTTGTAGATACTTGTGTGTCGGCATTACCAGTAAGAGATTGAAAAATTGCTACATACACATATACGTATGTACGTATGTGTATTAGTGAGTAAGTGTGCGTACAAAACTGTGAGCAATCGTGTGTAAAGCTATTTAGTTATTCATAGGTGTCGGCTTATTTTCCACTGTAGTTGTGAATTGAAGATGCCTACAGGTGTTTGAGTGCTTTCACGAATGCGAATATGCTTAACAGTGTTTTTGGGCGATAACATGTTGATTTTAAAGGAACTTATTGTTCATTCCTTCACTCATAACATTATATACTCTTCAGTAGTACAACTTTCAGCCTAAAAATTGTTTGAAAAATATACTCTTTTGGTGCGTTTCAAATCTCTTATACAATATATGTGAAGATTTACTATATAATTGACGGTTTTTAACCACGAAAGTTATTTTTGACCAAATTTGTGTTGTGCATCTTTATTTTTCTCCAATAAATGGAGGGACCTACAAGCTGCCTCCAAACAGCCAATGGATTTTTATGCCCGGTTTTTTTCATATACCTATACACACTACTGAGAGGCGACCGGAATTAACAAAAATTTATTTTCTATCATTTTTGATGTTTCCTCCTCCGTATTGAAGGAATTGAAAAAGTAAATAGACAGAACATGAAGAAGGTTTAGCACACTATTGGCGCCGAAGAACTGTGTCACAGGTAATTATAAAGTAAAAATAAACAATTAAATGGTCTTTCTCGGTGAAAAGTCTGACTTTTCTGCGCGTTTTTATGCACATTGAAATACTGTTAATATACATACATACGTTATATCGATGAGAGAGATGAAGCATCTGTTAAAAATGAATTAATATTTCAGGCACGCTCATGAAGATTAAATTACATAAAACACCAAAGGTGAGCGAGACGAAAAGGACACAAGCAAGCAAACACCCCGTCACCATAGACAACTAGCAACTATACATATCTACATGCTCGGATGTAAAGGATACGACAAAATATAGGAGACAACAACTGGAGAGATGCTCTTGTTGTTGCGCCTCTTTTTTTTTGTAATTGTTTTTGTAGCCAACTTTTGTTGGAAGCGGCATATTTGCCATAATACCTGCTGTTGTTATTGTTGCTTACGTTGTAGGCATCAAAAGCTGGCGGAATGCTGATAAACGTAAATTTGTCTTTGTCAACCGCGATATGTTCAAGAATGCGATTCATCCGTTTTATGACCGTTATAGGCTAACGTCAAATAGCTAACTATATATACACACACACACTCAATGTAGTGTTTATATGTATGTGTAACTCATCCAACCACGCTGATAGCCCGCAGCTATCAATTTACTTTGTCGTTATGCGCTCACTTGATGCACACGAAAAATTTGTACACACGAATGTATGACTTTATACATGTGTATGTGTGTGTGTGTTTTATGTATGCAAACAAATGACCATCAAACTCAGGTGCGACTCAGTTACGGATATCCGGCTTGCAGACTCTAATATATGGCTATATAAAGCGATGTCATAGTGAAATGTTGACATATAAAATTTTTGCATATGAGTGTATGTGTGTTTGTATGAATATGAATGAATATTTGACTTGTCACTTTTTCCATTACCGTCTTTTCAAATTGGATATCGGTTTTCCACACATAAGCATTTTTGAGTTGAAGTGGTGTTGAGTACGGACAGATTCGAGCGGATTTGAGGTGGATAAAATTAAGTTGAGCTTGATGAGGAGATTATCTTTGGTGATGGTGAGTTGAGGTGGGTTGATATTAAAGATTTTGTTAAATTCACCTTGGTATAGTTAATTCAGAGATGAGTTGAGTTGAGTGGAGTTGAACTGAGATCTATTTGAATACCACATTTAGCTAAGTTGAATTAAGTATAATCGTGTCGATGTTGAATTAATCTGGTTTTCCATAGAATCGATATAACTTCGTTGAAAAATAAAAAAATGGTTGACTTCGAAAAAAAGTGAAATTTTGTATAAGTCGAAATCGGGCTGTAAAATGGAAAATTAACGATTTAAAAAGATCCTAGTTCCTGGGAGAGCTATTGATAAGTAGAATATCATATTTAAATTTCGACTGGATATAAAATTTTTTGTCATTCAGGCCGACCGTAAGTACTATAACTTCGAATTTCGTTCTAAAATTTTTGCAGTGTATTCGTAATGTATAGTAAATTAGAAACAAAAAATCGTTTTTTCCAATTTAAGTTAACAGAATTATACTAAATACTGATTATTAAAACTTTAATAGCATGGAGTAAAACTTACTAAGGATTAATTTAAATTAAATTGAGTTATGAAACGTGAAGCTCAGTCAAACTAAGTTAAGTTAAGTGTTAGGTTAAATTCAGTTCAAAATTTATTCTGAGTTTATATTGAGTTATTGTTTTGCAGAAATTTTATTATGCCAATATGGTTAAACTTATTTGAATATCAATGATGCTGAAAACTGTTAGATTAAGTTGTGCTAAGTTAAAGTAATTTAAGTTAAGTTCAGTTCAGTTAAGTTTAGTTCAATTAAGTTAAGTCAAGGCAAGTTATATAATTCTAAATTAAATTTTAGTTAAGTACGTGAAGTTAAGCTACGTTGAGTTAAGCTACATTAAGTTATGTTACGTTAAGTTAAGCTATGTCAAGTTTGGGTACGTAAAGTTAAGTTACGTTAATTTAAGGTAAGTTAAGCTATGTTACGTTAAACTAAGTTACGTTAAGTTAAGGTACGTTAAGCTAAGTTACGTTAAACTAAATAAGGCTAAACTGAATAAAGCTAAAATAAGTTACGTCAAGTTAAGTTAAAGATAAGCTAAGTTACGTTAAGTTAAGATACGTTAAACTCAATAAAGATAAGCTAAGAGACGTTAAATTAAATAAATAAAGTTAAGCTAAGTTAAGTTAGGCTATGTTAAATAAAGTTAAGCTAAGTTACGTTAAGTTAAGTTAAATAACATTAAGTTAAGTTCAGTTAAGATAAATTAGGTTAGGTTAAGTTAAGTTAAGTACAATGTTATGTACATGTTACTTCGGTTCAAGTCTTGGTAAGTAAGATGTTAAGTTAAGTTAAGTTTACGTATACGTTTAACTATTTAAATTAGGTTAAGTAACCTAAAGTTATATTAAATTAGGTTATGATAACCAAACTTAAGACAACTTAGCTTAACATAACTTAAATTGAGCTAATTAAATAAAGTTCGGGTAAGTTAGAAGAAGTCTGATGAGGAGATGTGGTGATCTCCGAAACAGCTGTCACTTCTACCATTTTTCTTTGTTGTATAACAAAAAAAAAAACAATATTTAATTCATACAAGCAAACAAGGCCTTTTGCTCACTAAAAACCTTATAACAAACATTAGTTTTAGTTTCAGTTGAGTTCAGTTAAGATTATTTAACTTACTAAAATGCAGTAAGATATTAAGTTAAGTTAAATTATGTTACGTTGAGATAACTGTAGCTTATATATACTAAGCTTGTCTTGGTTAAGTGAAGTTAAGTTATATTAAACTTTCCCACATTCCTAACTAATGATAGAAAATACGTATCAAATTGAGTTATATATTGCTAAGTTACGTTAATGTTGGAATAAAGCAAATTGAGCCCACTTGAGCTAATTTCAAATAAAATAAACTTAACAAAAATCCCAACCACTGCTATGCAAGTCTTCTCTTAATTATATATCAATTTCATTGTTCTATACAAAATCCTCTAAGAAAACCACGAATTTTTCTGCAGAGTTTACATAATCTCCCACACTGAGTAAGGAATAAAATTCATAAGTTTTAGCGTTGCCAAAAAAAGAGACGCCTAAGGGCCAGCTTGAATTCGTTATTAAGGTTATTAACAGCATATAAAGGCGAAAAAAGGGACTAAGAATATTTCAAAACAAAAAGAAAAAAAATGTATTGTAGTAAACACAAAAAATATGTATGCCCTCATATAATACATAAAACCGCGACAGAAACCGTGCGTATAATTTTGTTTCCCAAATAAAAAAAAAATATATTTTACGAAAAAAAAAACACATACGCAAATATATATATGCATACGCGTATAGTACCATAAGTATATTCTGGAGGGCAAAAGTTTTGCTTGTAGTCTTCACACTTTTTACACAAAATAGTCACGTACCGTTATACAGTTTTGTTGACAATGAATGGAATGAGTGAAAAACCAACGCCTAAGTAAATGCCATACATAGATGCTGGTAGACATACCCTGCAGGAAAACAAAAAATTCCAATTGTTAACTACAATAAAATCCAACTGGTTGGCACTTTTGCGCTAACTAGAGTATTTTCCTTTTATTTATTTCCCTTGTAAGCAACTGGTATTTAATAGCCCATGAACTGTTAATTATCCGACTATGCATCAGCTTCATACTAGTTGTATACCAGTCCATTTAGGCATGTTGAATTTTTGTTTCACTCAAAAAAAAGTAAAAGAAAATAAAAAAATGGGTGTGCCTGCATAGTTGCATACTTCAATCTCCATGCAGGGTATGTACACATATTTACAATCATATATTCGCATAAGCAAAAATACAAACAAATATGCACTTACATATGTGGGTATCAACACATACTTAAACACAATTTATGCTAACATCTATACTGTTCTCAACGAATTTTTTGTGCATATAAAATCTGCTTAACTCGTTTGCTTATACGAGTATACATATGTATGTTTATGCATGTAAATATATAACAGTTTTTTTTTTGCATCACTTTGGTCGTTTCATTTTGCCGACATTTTAAAGGATATTGTTAACTGTTTAAGCAGTCAAGTGCATTAAATACCCACTTGCTCAAGGCTACTAATGGACGAAATGGGTTTGCATGCTTCAATGACACCAACCTTAAATAAAGTAAAGACAACAAAAACAAAAAAAAAATATGTATCCTTGTGTGAAAAGGTGGCGATTTTTGTTGGTAGCAGGGATGATGGAACTAAAACCTTTAGCGTAAAAAAACTTTTTATCCTCACTTAATAGTTGTAAACACTGAAATGAATTTCTTTGTTTTTGTGGTTTATGTACAATACAATATAAATATATATGTGTTGGTGAGAATTAGGTATAGCTGGCTTGAATATCCTAATTTATGTGTATTCATGAACTGTCTACAAGGTAAGCCCTTTTAGTTTATACTCGATCGTCCGAAATAGCTCAGGCCGGGTTGCTGTAGCATCGTTCTAGGATATCTTAACTTACATGAACTGTAAAAAAAAGCTTAAAGCATTAAGCTATTGGTCAAAACACAATAGAGTCTCTTATCTTATGTCTTGCCTGCCACAGAAATTGAAGTACGAGTGTAGTCAAATTATAAGCCAAATCGGAAGAATTTAGGAGATTCTACTTCTCACGTTCGATATACTTGTATAAGCCATATATATAAGGAACTTTGGGTCACGAAACTAAGAAAGAAAGTCTGCTTAATTTCAAAAATGTTGCCCGTTTATGTTATCCAAAAACCCAAATCGTTGGTTTGTAAGAGCAGAAAGTTAAGTCCTATATTTTTCAGATATATCTAGTCATCTAGATCCTGACGTCGACTCGTCGGATATTGATGAACTCGCATTACCACACACATCCAAGGGAATTTCCATTCAACTTGAACTTACCGAGAAGTGTATATCGGCTAAGAGACGGTATTTTCTGCTCATTTATTCTCGACACCTCGTAACTGATTGCTTTTAAATAAAGTGGAAAGAAGAACTGGGATATTAGGAAATTCCATATAATAGATAAAAGAAAAACAAAGCAACAAATTCTTGGTTAAAATACCAATAGCGTGTGTACAAAGAACTGCCTAAAATAATTTTATAAATGCCTGAATAGTCCTTCGTTTGCTTACTGAAGATTTCTAGGTCTTAGATAATTACTATAAAATAGAGAGGGATAACACGAGTCAAACCAAGTCTTGTTTACTTCAATATTCATTTTTTGTTATTGGGTATAATAATTATATAAAAAATACTGAGATATTGTTTATACACTTACCATATATTATTTTGATAAAAAAATATAAAAAATTTATAATTTTTTTTTTAAATCATCAGATGATCTTTTATAAGTATTCCTAAGTGAACGACTTTAGGTAGATTTTGTTTCCAACTCCGGTCGTTGTCGGTATTGTATTTTTGGTTCGATTTACTTGAAATACGATACACATGTGGCTTTTTACTTAGATTAACAGAACGATTGGACTTCTCTCGAATAGTTGAAATTCGGTGGTTTTCTGAGAAAAAATTGTATTAATGACTTTCCATGGATTTTTTTTTACTGGTAGTGGATCGTATTTTTTTTTAATTATACCTATACATGTCTCATTTTCGTTAAATTTTTGAATGATATGAACGAAGCTCAGTTTGCTCGAAATATAAATAATACTATCTTTACGGCAAAGGTCATGAGTTGAATTGTTTTGATGCGGTTTTTGATGGTAGCAGCCAGGACACTTAGACCAATAGGCCCATTGTGATACCGCTGAGGCTCCTGCCTTCACCTTCTCAAATAATCGAACCATTTCATGTGCAGTATAAAGGCAACGAGATTTTTAATATTCGCTGAGACAAACTCAGTGAGGCAGTCGAAGAAGTTTTCCTAAGGAACTTGTGTCGCGTTGATGTCAAGGCTGGACAGTGATAGAGGTAGTGCTCGATGGTCTCTTCCTCCTCTTCGTCCCTGCACCTGCGGCAAAAATCATTAGAATGATGTGTCAACGACCCATTGGTGTGTGAATTTTCATGCTAGTTATTGAAAATGGGAACGAAAATATGCCACTTGATCGGTTTTCAGACGAATTTTATTACCCGCTAATTTCTATAATTTAGTGACATCAAAAGAGGAATTGATTCACGAAGTATATCCAAATATCCAAGTCAATTATAGGGAAAAAGGGGGACTGAGTGAGGGGCTAATCTTCGCTGCAACAAACTAAGATATCTACGATCTTAATCGCACTATGCAATCCGAAATTGAAAGCGAATCCGTCGTATATACCTAACAGATAAGACAGTCAATTATTCAACAGAATTTTTGCATTATTTGGACATAGTCGTGTCCATTAATTATAATGCTACTTAATATTATATTAGTCTTCCCCTTCTTTCAAAGGGGAAGACATGGAATGGAACTCTGGATTACCGAGTGATAGTACGCACTGTTAAGCACTTCCTATTGCTATTGCGATCATATACACATAAAATTTTCCTTTATTATTCGAATTGAAACTGACCTTCTATTTAGTACAAAAAATTTCATAAATTTTGTAGACTTTCGTTTGACCACAGGCAGCCATACCTCGGTTATTTTATATCGTTTAAATTAAAGAAGGTTTTTCCTGTGGAGACAAAAATTATTATACATATAATCAATATAATACAAAAATACGCTCGCGTTTTAAGTTTCGTTCAGGTATCCCAAAAATTGAGAGAAAACTGTCTGTCAATATTGCCATTTCATATACATTAAAGGTATAAAAAATCTATTTAAAGTAGCATAACTACTGCTGAATAATCCCTGATGGGCTTAACGTCATTGATTTAACTTTAGACTCATTCCATATTCAAACAAGTGTGTGCTCGCTTACATATTATACTTGTATGTATATATGTGTCTATGAAAAGCAGAATTAATTCTCATCCCTATTCATATATATTGTGCAAACATACACAAGCAGAAATATTATTACCGCAATATACACATTTAATATAATTCCATTTTAGTATACCTTTATGTGCTTGACCTTTTCAACGCTGTCTTAGGACTGAGCTTAAACCCACATTTACTCATACTGTATTTAGACGAGTATATAGTTTTGCAACATTCCATATACTATACATACATATGTGCAAATATATACACATCTGTATATGTAAATATGTATTTTTTTTGTAGAAAACTTATATCTTGTATCCTTTTTTAGGATTCCTCTCACCTTTATCAATTTCCCACCTGTTCGCTTTATGTTTCACACCGTTATTTACAACCCAACACACACGTGGCATATATGTACGAGTATGTAGTTTGCACTTAATTTTTTGTATTTAGATACTACTTGATAACTCACTCTACGGCAAATAACTGCCTTTTATAGACTTCAATGAATTCTCCAGAGCTCATAACAAAAAAAAGAGAGAAAATAAACAATAACAACAATGGATTTGAGCTGCTGGTAGCGAAGGCACTCCAAGTTGGGCATGTGTACTATGAAGGACACTTATGTCCTTTTCAATAAGTGTTATGCTATTTTTCCAGTTGGTTGGTAATCAAAAACAAAATCAAAGAACGTGAAGAAGTAAAAATGCCCACTTATTTAATTTAGTACAATTATTTTATGTCTTTTCGAATTTAATGTAGAAACTTAAGTATAAAACTTCAACATCAATTGCTATTTAATAATTTGCATAAATCTAAATAAAGTAAAGGACATTGATTCATTTTGCAGAATTACGCGAAAGACCGTGTTAATACGGATAAACCTTTAATTTCTGAGAACTAGAAAACAGATATTCGTCAATTTCAATGGTGAAGTATTGCACATAAAAGTTCAAACTTTATAATAAAAAGGGAATTTTATGAAAAAAAGTCAATTTATTACGAAATTGTAAAATGGATAACCCTGTTTAAATAATATCTTAATATATAAAAATGAATGTTTGTTTGTGAGTGACGCTAAGGCTCGAGAAAAACTGGACCAATCTTGATGAAATTTACAGAAGTTGTTGGTTATGTATCTGGAAAGGCTTAGAAATAAAAAAAAATTTTACTTTTCCTGAGGAAAGTCGGAAGATCGAAAAATACCAAAAAGTAAATTTTTTCCATACAATTATTATTTTTAATTTTTATTTTTTTTTTAATTTTTTCTTTCTGATTTGAATTTAAATTTATTTGTGTTACTTTTTCAGCTGATTTGTAAATTATTTGAATTGTTCAATTTCTTTAATATCGGCTATTTAAAAGGTAAATTATTGAAAATTATTCAGTGAAAACTTTATGTGTGTTTGATACAAAGTGATCAAATACAGGTTGAAATTTGTTACGATGCCACGAAGATGTCGCACATCTCACATCTTCATCGCTATTGACCGCATCTCGCAAGAGAATATACTCTTCAGATCAAATCTTGGCTTGATTCAAACGCAACAAATTAAATTAAAATTTTAAAAATATTATTGTTTTTATGAATTATAAGCTATTATATTAAGAAGAACAAAAAAAAAAATAATCCGCCTATTGGCCCAAGCCAAGAGCTTTCTATGTTTCAAATTAAAAAAAAAAATTAAAAATATTATTCTTCCAAATAGATCAGTCCGAAAAGGAAAATCATCTATGTGCCACCGATAAAGAGCAACCGGACCTACGCATAGGTTCCAGGCCCATTTCCCGTTAAAAGAAGTGTTCCCGTCGTTATTTTAGACAAAAAGTTACCTCTGTACCAAAATTTATGTAAATAAAACAATATATAAAATGTTTTAAAATAAATCGGTTCGAAGTCCACATACCAGTAGGAAAAAGAATTTCCCTTTTTTTATTTTATTTAAATCAATAGTTTTATATTATTTTACAATACTCGAAATCACATCATTAAACTCACATATACATATGGTATATATGTACAATATATTCAAGGATTACTCATACGCCCTGTTAATCTCCTCTGTTGAATGTACAAAAAGTTCTTCTTATGCATATGCGTTTTAACTTTATATTTCCTTCACTCTATCATGGTTTTTTTCTCTTTGTGTTTTTTTTTGTCTTATTAACGCTGTTGAGTGCAGATTTTGATGAAAATGTCATGACTTCTCTCAGTGTGCCTGGAAAACCATCATAAATTCTTGGTAATTATGTACCTCAACTTAACTTTGCTAAAGTCCATATACTCGGAAAGCATATTATAAAAGAGAGCAGTACATTAATAAATAAAAAGTTGATTCTACTAATTTGTTCCTCTTTTTCCTGTTAATATGTTTTACAACATTTGTTTATTCAAATGCAAATGGGAGCGCTTAAAAAATATGTGTTGTTATGCTACTTAAAAAACGAACATTTTCATTCAAAATTTAATATGAGTAATTTTGCTGCTTTGTTCTTGTGTTCATTGCGGCTTTTAAGCGAGAATTTTCATTATTTGTGAGCAGTAATGCAAATTGGTGAATAAATTAATTGGCATTTATTTATTATTAATATTGCACATATAATAAATAAATAATGCATATACGCATATACATACATACACTTCTGTATATGTTAAATTTTTTTACACTTCTTTTTTATTTGTAAGAAAAAATTTCAACAATTTAAATGTTGTAATAATTAATAAATAACTTTCAATTAACACATCCATACATATTTTCCATTGTACCATTTAAGCAATTTGCATTTATTTGATTGTATGGTTAAAATAATTAATGCAATATTTATAATTTTTTTAATTCTACGTAAATGTGCAAATGTTTATTTAGTAATTCCTTCGAGGGTAGCATTTTTAAATTTTAAAATTTCACCATTTTTTTTTTTGTTTTTTTTTTGGTCAAACCAAAATTAAAAATTATATTAAATAAAAGACATTAATATTTCTAAAAGAGGTCTATAAAAACGATTCTAAAAGAATGCAGTTCTGGCGTGAAATAAAAACCTCGTTTAAAAATCCATCCATCGGGGACAGTGGTTACCTCCATTATGAGCTAAAGATGATCACTAATACTAAAATTAACTTCCGCTTCATTTTAGAAATATTTTCTCCTAAGACTTTAACCTAAAACTCCAATAACAACTTCTGCCAAAAATCCAGCATGTAATTTTTGAAAGCTTCAGATTAAAAAAATTAAGGTTGCATAAAAATATAATTCCTAATATAACGCCTACTTTTATGTAAAAACCAATTTTTTCCGACCGAATTAGCCGAACCAACAAAAAGCGCATCAGCATTCACTTGAGGCCAATTCTTCATGAGCCAAATCATAATTCATAGTTCGGACTATAAGGTGGATGCATTAGAAACTCTTAACAATGCTTTCGAAATTTCTGGCGATTCACTATCGATATGTGTGGTCTTGAGTTGTCCTGAGGCATTCACACCAGAAACGTAACAAAACCTTCCTGGCTATTAATCATGGCTTGGAGACCACTTTTTCCGGCTAACTGCCCTTAGAACACTACCGTTTGCGTTGATATAAGTGATTCCCTTTTCATTACCAGTCATCATCCGCTTTCGAAATGAGTCTGTTTTGGTACGATTCAGCAGAGTATGTGTGTTATTCATACATCGAGCTTTTTTGTATATCCAACGTTTTTCAAGTGGTTTCAAACTGTTTTGTTTTTTTTTTTTTTTGTGGAATTTTAAGCTCCTGAGCAATCGAAGCAGCACTTGAATCACGGTCAGATTCGATGACTTCCATTATTTTATCCACATTTTCGACCCCGAGAGCAGTATCAGGACCATAATCACTATTCACATTTTCAGCTGCCTGACTTGCCTTTTCGCTTTTATGGAAGGGTAGAAAAGTAAAATTAAGCGTATTTTCTGTTTGATGGTGGCCATCTCTGAGTCAAGTGATCAATACTTCTCCCACTATCTTATTTAGTACCAAATATCACCCTTCTAAAGAAATCTCGCCAAAAATATTGAATTACTACTCATATTTATTTATAATTGGCGCTTAATAACCGCTGAAGTGATTTTCAGCCGAGCTCCCCCTCCAATTTGCGGTATCCGTCTTAATGTTTTCCCAACAAATGGAAGGATCTACAGTTTTTCTGAGCCCCTCCGAGGAGCTTTTTATTTCATGTCAGAAATACACTCAATTGAAAGTAAACTATATTTTTTATTTAAATATATTTTCTATATTCATAATTTTCATAGTGAAAGCAAATTACAGACTAACATTATAAAAAATCTCCATTCATTCTCCATTAAAAATTAAATAAAAAAGTTAAAATTTGAAAAATACAATAATGTTCCACTCCCTTTAATTAGAATTACCCCAAAGCGGCTTAGAAAAGTCAACAAAGGAAACATGGAAGGTGAAATCAAATATTTTCCAACCACACAACCGACAGCCACATACAAATGTTAACTACAGCACTTCCCTCTTATCCTTTGCGACGAGCACAATTGCTTTTTCGTGGCAGTGGAAATCTACTTAATCCTACTAACTTGACTTGTATTTGTTGTATTATAGTAGAATTGCGGTAAACAAAGTATTTAAATGCACATTCAAACAAGTAGAGGAAGGGGGAGAGAGAGAGAGAGAGAGGGAGTGAAGCGAAAGAGTAGTTGTAGACTTAGGTTAATTCCCACATTAATTCCTCTGTGTGGAGGTCATTAATGGTCAAAGAGCTTCAACTGCCAGTTAACTATGCACACATGGAGCTAATGAGCATTATGATGTAGTGCATGCAAGTATATACATCTATGTATACATACATATATGTAAAAGCTTATGTATATATGTATGTACACTAGCAAAAATTATCCAATAGACAACTTAACATAACCAAGTCATTGCAACAAACTGTTGCAAGTTGCCTCGCCATGCAATTAACAATTAAATAAATGTGGCGGTATGACTTCGCTTGGCGTGAGGTCTTGACAAACAGAGCACAAACCGTTGCAAATACATATGTACACATATGTATACATCCTACAACTGCGTTTACTTTAATGCAAATTCGCTTACTTGTTGTACCAGCTGTTGATGTGTGAAGTTCCTACTAATGATTGGAATGCCGCAAGCTATTGGATTTTATTCACACACTTCCTTTTACCCCCCCAGTTAGCAATTGACTTTAAATGCCAAGAAGTGGCTGTTGGTGTGATGTGCGTGTGCGTGTGGGTGTGGGTGTGCGGTTAGCCGAGGTTTGCTTTTGTTAATTAAGTGCTCGCACGTGTAACCATACAATTTAAAGTTATTAGAGAAACATTAGTACATATTTTACATATATATTCAGATGTATGTACCTATATTTGTAAATGTGAATATCTGTATATGTATTTGGGAGTAATGATTTGCAATTAAGCTAATGATTTCATGCATAAGAAATAATTGTTGCTACTTTTTCTTTAGATTACTTGCATATTTTTCAGAGACAATTACTCTTTATGTGTGGAAAAATTAAAATAAAAATGTATATGTATATAGATATACCAGGTGTGTTTGTTGAAGCGTGCCGGTTTTACTAGTAGATGTCGCTAGCAATATGTATAAATTTCAATGATTTGGCATGTATGTAATTTTTTTCTATTGACATTAACCTACCAAAATACGCAACTCACATTCCGACAAAATAATAGCGTCATATTTGTTTACCTCAATGAATATGTCGAGTTTCGTTCCAAGTAAATCGCATTTGCGGCATTTGTTGCTTTTCTTATTTCATCAAAGGAAAAAATCAGCTGAAGCTCACCGGTTGCTGGTAGAAACTTATGGTGAACATGCTCCAGTGATTAGAACATGTGAGACATGGGTTCGTCAATTTAAAAGTAGAGATTTCGATTTGACAGACAATGAACATCCAGCAGCAAGGTGCAGCGAAAAAGTTCGAAGACGAGGAATTGCATGTTGATCCAACCCAATCGCAACAAAAATTGGCAGAAACACTACATGTGACTCGAGGAGCAATTTGCCAACGTTTAAAAGCCATGGGAAAGATTCAGAAGTATGGAAAATGGGTGCCACACCAGCTGACCGATAGACAAATGGAAAATCGAAAAACCGTTTGTGAAATGCTGCTTCAACGATTCGAAAGGAAATCTTTTCTGCATCGAATTGTCACGTGGGACGAAAAATGGATTTATTTTGAGAACCCGAAGCGAAAAAAACATGGCTTTCCCCTGGTGAAGCTGGCCCATCCACTGCAAGACCAAATCGCTTTGGCCGTAAGACAATGGTCTGTGTGTGTGGTGTGGTGTACTACGAGTTGTTAAAATCTGGTTAAACGGTGAACACGGATCGCTACCTACAACAAATGATCAATTTGAATCATGCGTTGATCGAAAAACGGTCGGAATGGGCCCGAAGACATGGCAAAGTTATCTTGCAACATGACAACGCGCCGTCTCATACCGCTAAACTGGTGAAAGACACATTAAAAACACTTAATTGGCAAATATTATCGCACCCGCCGTACTCTCCAGACCTCGCCCCGTCCGACTATCACCTTTTCGCATCGATGGGACACTCCCTTGCAGAGCAGTGCTTCGCTAATTTTGAAGAAGTCGTAAAAAGGCTCGTCAAATGGTTTGCCTCGAAAGAGAAAAAGTTGTTTTGGAATGGTATCCATAATTTGCCTGAGAGATGGGCCAAATGTGTAGAAACCAATCGTCAATACTTTGAATAAAAAAATTTTGAGATTCCTCTGAAAATTAAGTATGTTCTTTATCGAAAAAACCGGCAAACTTCAACTAGCACACCTGGTACATATACATATTTTTTTGTTGGTGTGTGTGTTAATGTTTTTTCAACAAATGGGGGAACCTACAAGCCGCCTCTGAACGGCTGATGAGTAAACCTTTATTTCTTGTCTCATGCCAGAAATACACTCGGAGGATTTGACCTTCCCTGCCGAGAGGCGACCGCAATTAGAAAATTTAACATAATTTTTTTATTTAAATTAATTTTCTATAGCTTTTGGCTGTGGGTCGTACCAGGACTTGAACCTAGGCCTGCTGAGTGACAGTACGCAATGCCAACTGCTTGGCTATCGCGGCCGCCAAGTGAGATAAGCCTCCTTAATATTGCGTACTATGTGGAAGGTTTAAAGCCGTCGTCAACAAACTGATTGGATCTTAATAGTATAGCTTCAGACTTGTTGAATCACAAAGTGACCAGCAATTCGCACCACTTCGCCGTCATTAAAGAAGCATGATAGCATGAAATGGAGCTGCCTCTAGGTCATTATGTCTGAATTGAAGATGTCCTCTCTGGACTAACAAGGAGAAAGTTCTACAATTCGCTCGGTGAAGACCGAATACGATGGAATGATGTGCCAAACGAGATATATACAGCATAGTTCAACGAATAAAGATAAATATGCTTTAATGGCTAGGTCAAGTTGTCTGAATAAATTAAGCACTCTAGCCAAAGATAAAATGATTCGAAACTCTTTATCTCTAAAAATCCACATTTTTTATAATATTTTCCAACGGTGCCACTTTGATGAAACAATTTCTTTTTGGGATTTTCGGTGAATTTTTTGGCCATTTTGGGCTAACAAAAACTTGTTCATATTATTATTTTTGACCATTTACAGCTGTATTTTGATTAATTCTTTTCCTTAATTTTAACACATAAATTTCTGATTAATGAAAATTTATTGATAACATGAATTGTTTTTCTGACGAAAAACGACGCGTTTCATTGTTGACTAAGTGGTACTGAGGCGTCTTAACGATCAGCTGTTCAAAATTCTTTCATTTGAATTTGTTAGAAGCCCAGGTATCAGGTTATCTTTACTCTAGCCTTAATAAGAAAATCTCCTCTCTGTTAGATGAATGAGGGAGAGAGCATCCTGATTTCTCTTGGTGTTAAAGTAAGGAAAAAGAAGAAATATTTCTCGAGAAAAAGCTATTTTTTGCCAAGGAAGAGTCAAGTTGAACCTGTTGACTTATTGAGGATTTAGATGAGAAGTATTTAAGTGATTGACGTGCTGTAAAAGGAACACTGATTTCCACATTTAAGAAACAACCGTAGTTGCAATTTACAGGACATTTTTGTACAATAAAACTTTCAAATTGTAAATTTACTTTTTTTTTACTTCTTTTCTAGTCCTCTTTCATTTTTCATTTTTCATCATTTCGTTTTATATTCACTTCCAATTACAATAAAAATCCTCTGGATAAAAAAGAAACAAAAATTATTTTAATACTTTTCAGAGATTTGCAAATGTAATGAGAAATCTTCTAAATTACTTTTATTCTCTAGAAAAAAAAGCTCTTCGCTTTTGCTTTGTCCCACTTTTCACGCTTCAAACTTTGTAATACCACAAAAGTAACTACCGTTCACATCTTTTGAGGAATTTCGTTTAAGAGGAAGACAAGAAAGGAGAGAAAAAAAATTACTAAATATACATATAACGAAAACGGATATTGTTCATATACATATATTTAATAATAAATAATATATATATGTATACCTATATGTACATATTCATACTCTAAGAGATATTCACAACTTACAAACAATATAAATCTGTTTACAAAGACATTTGCCACATTGTCAGCGAAAGGCTTAGACAGCTGTGCTGATATTTAATAAGACGCTCACGACAATTCTCAACGAAACATATAGACAACGCCAAACGGCACCCGGCAACCGGCGCAGCTGTCAGTCAATGAGGGCGAAGTCATACTCAGTAGCTATGTATTGGCGTTTGTCAGCGGTACGAATGTATTGTATTATGTTAGCAATACAATAATTGAAAATATAACCCAACAAACAGTGAAAAAAGATTTCTCAAGACTTAATAAAAATTAAAAAAGAAATTTGATAGAGAAAAAAATAGTTCTCTCACAACAATAAAGTAACTCATAAAACTTAGCATAAGTTGGTGTCAATATTAATTATAGTATTTTAGGTTTTATAAGTCGTTGTAAAAATTTATTTGTTTTGTTGAGGAGCTATTGAATTAGTATTGAGATTCATTTGAGATCCTGCAGATACTAAAATTAATAACAGCGTCTCAAAAATATTTAAACTTATTGTGTTAATTCGACCCTCTACAGCCAACAACTGGACCGCTTGAAGGTAGCACTCATCCAAAAGAGGTCATCTTTGATCAACAGAGGCCGAATTGTGTTCTATCAGGACAACGCCAGACCACACACGTCTTTGGTGACGCGCCAGAAGTTCCAGAAACTCTGATGGTAGGTTCTAATGCACCCACCTTATAGTCCAGACCTGGCACCAAGTGATTACCATGTTTTTCTGTCCATGGCGAACGCGCTTAACGCGCTTAATGGTGAGAAGTTGGCCTCAAGAGAGGCCTGTGAAAATTGGCTCTCCGAGTTTTTTACCAATAGGGACGTAGCCTTCTACGAGAGGAATATAGTGAAGTTGGAATCTCGTTGACAACAAGTTTATGAACAAAATGGTGCATATTTTACTTAAATCGGATAAATGAACACAAAATTATCATATTGTGAAAAATCAATAAAAAAAACCGAACGAACTTTTTACTTGACCTAATATTATTGGAGCTTTAGTACTGCTAAAGCGATTTTCAGCCGAACTCCTCCTCCAATTTGTGGTATCCGTCTTTCTTTTTCCAAAAAATGGAGGGACCTACAGTTTATACTAAGCCGCCTCCGAACGGCTGATGCACGGAGTCGTTATTTCATGTCAATAATACACTAATGTCGAAGGGTGATCCAAATTAGAGAAATTAAGTTCAGTTTTTAATTAAAATAAATTTCTTTAATTTGGTGGGACCAGGACTCGAACCTTGACCTTCCGCAATGCTAACCACTAGGCTATCGAGGTAAACATTACTTTTTATTAGTCAAATAATATATTGTAATTAGAACTTTATAACCGCTGAAAAGATTTTCCCTCGAACTCCCCACCTAATTCGTATCGTTCGCCTTCATATTCAGCCAAGAAGTGCCGGACCTTCAGATTTTATGAGAAACTTTTTATTTCATGTCATTTCACGTTCGAAGATATGCATATTCCCAGCTGAAGCAAACGCAACTTATTTATATTTTTTTTTCTTTAATTTTAGTTAATCTGTTCTAGCTTCGAACCCATGAGCTACCCCCCAGTGGCGATGGAAAGGTGACTCAATGCTAACCACTTGACTCTTTTGCTCATTAAATCGCTGACATACTATCGAAAAGATATTTTGTTCGTAATATATTTCCAATACTTTTAACATTGTTTGCAGATCCTGTGTGTTGAAATTATGATCAGAAGACTCGGAGAACCTGTAAGTTTTTGTGAAGGCAATTTGAAGTACACGCAGATATACTCTACAAAATACGTTACATTAACAAGAAATATTGCTAGAATGTTTTTGGAATACAATTGAGAAACTGTTAAAGAACTGTTGAGAATCTATTGAGAATGGTCTAATATTGAGTTTTCACCTCAGATTCATGCATAAGTTTTTAGATATTATATTCTTGAACATCTATTATCATTCATCACCAAATTAGAAGTGCGTTGGTATATTTTAATAATGCTTGGTATTTCTTGTGTGAAATTGTATGAATATACTTACATAGGTATGCATTACATATATATTCGTATACGTGTCGCGTGATAGTCACAATAAAGATTCCTTTAATAATGTCAAGTCAAGTCGTTCTGTCGCTTTGTGGAGCGTATAGAAGAAAAGTGTTGCCACTTGTGAAAGACGCTGCGAAAAGCTTGTGGTTGTCAGCAGACAAGTGCATGTACGATTTGTTGGGTTGTCAGTTTTGTCATCGACACATCGACATATTGTTATTCTCCGCTTTTAGTTATTGTCTTCTTTTCTCAATCTTCTCTCTATAACTGTTTTCTTTGCTATATTTTCTACATTACATATTACATTGTTTTATTTTATTTATTTATTTATTTATTTATTTGTTCTTTCATCTTCAATAATTTGGCATTTTCGTCGCATCTTTTTGTTGCTACTGTTGCTACTGCTGTCGCCCTTGTCGCTGCTGCTGTTGTCTCAGATTGCGCTCAGTCACCCCCCATCCATTCTCGTCCGCTTTGGTTGCTGCACCGTCGCTTCGCCTGACTTCTGCCCTGCACTTAACTTCGCATTGGCAAAGCAATACTGTAAATGTCATGTCAAACAATCGAAGACTTTGAAATTTATATTGTTATTTTGAAATATGTACGAGTACCATACATGGGTATGTACGAGGGGATTAACAAAAGTTCGGTAAGATGACCAGAAAAAAAATTCTTTCTGTGTTTATTCGCAATATTTTTCCTATTTTATCTTCTCTACATCATCGCCATTGCAATGCATTTTTTAAGGCTGAATTCTAAAAACAGTCTTCAAAATCTTGCTTTTTAAGCTTATCAAGTTCAGCATTAACCGCATTAATTATCTCTCGTTGCTATTAAAGACCTTTCTTTTTAAATTTTTTCTAAGTTTTGTAAATAACCAAAAAGCACATGTTGCTTAACCGGGGAATATGGCGCTGGATGTATTTCTTCGATCCCAGAGATCGCATTAAAATTACTCGTTATCTCAGCAGTGTGGAATAGCGCGTTGTCATGATGCGAAAAGTAGCGCCGCAGTTAACGTCTGACCCTTTTCCAGTGGAATAGCAGCTAGATTGGGTGAAAAACACTGACATCATTACTTTTGTTGCTGATTTCTGTTGCTTAGATTTCTCGGGTGGGTTTGCTCTTGTTGGGTTCCATACCATGGACTGCTGTCTGGTTTCTGGATCGTACATATTCGTCAATTGGACTTCACTAGAGCTACAGTGACGTCGTCAGTGGAAGATTTTGGTCGACCTTCTCGGTGCTCGTCCTCTACTGAAAAATATCCGGTCCGGGATCTTCGGAACCACTTATAAATAATCTCTAAAGACGATGCAATCGTTTCATATGCAATTTGGTATTTACTGAATATTTGTATTGGCTGTAAATTGTGCCGAAAACCGAAGAGAATCACATAATGAATTACTGTTTGCATTGGTGGTGGGATTTCGTCAGACCTATCCTCAGCTATCTTGCTATTCTCGTCTCAATTTTAACCGATCGTTCTAAAATTTGAAAGGTAGACTAATAAAGTGATGGCAAAGGATTCAGTATTTTTAGATTTAACAAAAACAAATTGAAAGTCACCAACTCATCGAACTTTTTTTAAGCACCTCGTATAAGATGAAATTACGAGTATATAGTATATTGTAAATATGATCCCCCTTTTGTTGTTCTTTACATACTCGTAAGTATGTATATTTATTTATTTATATATGTGCAAACACATTTCATTTATTTCGGCAAACAATGTAGGTATGTATGTAAAACGCATTTGAGTAAAGTTTGTTGGAGACCATGTGAGTGTGTGTGTGTGTGTGTGAGTGTGTGTGAATGCGTGTGTATGTAATGCTGATACAATTTTATCGGTAGCTCTCAATGGTGAAGGTTATATGGTAGAGTTCAGTCTTTGTACGCGTTATTGTTGTGCTTCGAAATTGTATACCCTTTCACATGTCCTTTTAAACACTCCACATTACCGAAGTGTGTAAAATCGTTACGACTAATGAAAGCGTTTACATTCTTCATTGTGTTGTAAGCAATTAAAAGTGTCTGTGCATTATGAGTTGTAGTTGTTGGTTTTTGTAATTTCGAAAGTAGATATTATTACCTTTTAGTTGGTTAAGGTAGTCACTTGAGTGGATAACTAATGAAATTATATTTTCGAGATGGATATTCCAAGTATTACTCAGAGACACTCCACCAATATTTTCATCAAACCAAAACATAGATAACTAAAAAAACTCTCTGCAGAGAGGTCTTTAAGAAAGTAGTTTTAAGGAAAAAATAAAATTCATTTAATTTAGCATTTTTATAAAAAATAAAAATATGCCATAAAAGTTATAGAAATGATTTCGGGTAAATGACCACCGCAGTTGACTCGCATAAATTTAACCCAGAGGCCCAATTTTCGAACACTTTTTGTAGCAATTAAGGCCATATTATCAGCAATAGCGCACCGACTGTTCTCTTTTAAGGTGTAAATGGTCTCGGACTTATCTGCGCAGACAAGTGACAAGTGACATATATCCAAAAAATATGGTTTAATGATGTTAAATCAAACAATCTTGGATGCCAAGCCCACGACGCGAGATAATACGCTCAGTAAAAGTTTCCTTCAATAATTTGATTGCCTCTTTGTCTCAACAGCATGTAACGCCATTTCGTTGGTACTAAATGTCGTCCACATTAAAATCCCCCAACTTGGACTCGAAAATGCCATTAATCAGGACTTTATAGCGTTTCCGATTAACTTAAACTTCAAGACCCACTTCATTTTTGAAGAATTATGAACCAATGAATCACACTTTCGATATAGCAGACCAAACAATGGCTTTTAAATTATTATCAATACAAATGAGACGTACCAATTCTACTAAAAGTGAGCTTCTTTGCTGAACAAAAATTTTCTTGTGAAAATCTTGGTCGGTGGTCATTTCGTTTTGGCCTCCGTCACCGAAAAAGCAACGCGCTTGATGGTCCTTTGGCTCCAATTCTTACATGAACTCGACTTTGTAAGCCCGCAAACCAAAATCCTTCCATAAAATTATGCATAAAGTGGATGGGCAGAGCTCCAATTGTAGCACGTGACGGCGGATGGACTCTTTCCGGACTTCTTCAATATTCTCTTCTACATCAGCAAGAGGGGCTGCGATGTGCACCGTGCGGCGTCTCTAAGCAAGCGCGATTTTTTTGCCTTTAAAAGGTCTCTACAAAGACCGTAATAAAACCGGTGCTGTAAGGTTCGGGCTATTTGATGAATACAACAAGCCTTCCCAACCAAGCTTCGGCAATTTGCCTAGTCGGTGTATGTGGTCTGGCATTGCCGTCATGAAACACAAAACATTTTTCATTGATTAATTTTGTGCGATTTCTTGGAAAGGTTTTTAAAAACACTAGAGTTCAGAATTGATCGTTTCGTTGTTCCAGGCTCATAATGGACAATTTTCTTCCAATCCCATCATACACCTAGTACCAGCTACCATTTCAGGCTTTGAAGTCGCTTGTTTATAGTTAAGCTTGATTTTTTTTCATTTGACATTATTTTAGTTAACCCAATCATTTAAGAACTGGCACGACTTTGCTTTCGCAAAGAAGTTGATCATACCACTTTTGAGTTCAGCTATCATTTAAAGTATTCTCACTGTTAGCCATAAAAATTTTTCACAGGACAATTTCAGCTAAAGCGAAGAAAGATCGATCGCTGTAAAGTTTTTAGGAGATATGTATATGAGGGATTTCTTGGTCTTTTGAAGAGCACGATATGACAACTTTGCATTTACTCGACATGTATATATTAGGGAGATCATTCCGTCAGACTCTGCGAGGAATTAAAGTTATTATCTTTAATATCAACGTCTGGAAAAATAGAAAATGAATTTATAAGCGTCAAAAAGCTTAAGGTAGTGAAGACAGTCAACATCCAGTTAGTTTCAATACTTGATATATACCCATTATTCGAATATTATCTTCATTCTACATTGAAACCTATTGACTTGTTTGAAGTTGGCCTAACCTAATTGAAAACTTTCTATCACTGTTAGGCACATCAAAGGCTTATCATATTTTTTAAATTGATTAAAATTCAAGATGTAAATAAATCACGAACGGAAAGAGGAAACATGTGTATGTATGTATGTATGTATGCACACACATATGGATTTTACTTGTCACACAACTTTTCACATGTCTACATACAAACAAGCACGACAATGTCACTGAGAAGTCCCACAAGGCAGCGCTTTTCCCTCCAAATCCTGCGTCTCTTACACCAAACATTTCCCATGTTGCCAGTAGCGAGTTGGAACATGTAAAAATACGCTTGTATGTATGTACATATGTAGCTACAAGTGTGTATGTAGCAACCGCGTCGAGTAACGCATGTTTCAACACGAATCCGGAAACATACACGTACATATACTCGTACGGCAGTGAAACAATACAACAGCGACTCAATTGTGTGGATGTGTATGTACCATATGTGTAGAGAAAAAAACACGACAGCTACAACAAAAACTACAACAACTTCAACAAATTTAATGGTAACGGTCTCAAGCTTCCGCTCGATAAAGTCAAAACCGAGTGTACGTGTAGGCTTCTATTTCCCCATTCCACTGTCTGTGTGGCTGCATGTAGAAGGGAAAGCGTGAAGCCCCAAAGCAGCTGCTACAAAAACGCAGTCTCTGGTTGGACTCACAGCGAGCACTTACTAACAATTTCTACATTTAGCCTCTGTAACGTATTTTTGTCATGTCGACAACCCATTGAAGTTTTCCTTTACATTTTTTCCTTTTCCTTTTACTTTTTGCTTTTTTTTTTTGCTTTTTTTGTTTTTTTTTTTTTTGTCTTCCCTTAGTCTCTTTCTCTTGACATTCAACACACGCAGTTGTTGCTATTTATATTGGTTGTGCTTGTAAGCTTATAAGCGTGCTTGTTGCCAATTGTGCGGAGCCACCCATCAACCGATTGGCAACCGAGTTTGGCCCTAAGGCTCAAATATTTGACCCCTTCACTGTCTTAGTTTGTCTGCACGTCCATTAAATTTCAAATTGCCGGCGTTCCTTTAGAGTAGCTGCCGTTTTTTTATTGTTTTTGTTTTGTTTAGTATATGTGTAGTGAAACATGCTCATGAAAACATTCGTCCTACTATATGTATATACCTACTACTGGCATAACCAACATCCAAAAGTTGTGGAAAATTAATTTAAATAAAAAATTGAGTTAATTTTTTTAATTGCGGTCGCCCCTCGGCAGGAGATGTCAACCCCTCCGAGTGTATTTGTGACATGAAATAGAAGCTCCTAATAAAAATTCATCAGCCGTTCGAAGGGGGTTCCTTGCTTCATAATGAATTGTAGGTCATTCTTTTTTTTGGAAAAACAAGAAGTATACCCCAAGTTGGAATCGGTGTTCGGTCTATGGTAAAGTCGCTACCGCTGTTGAAAAGTGCCAATTATATGGACAATTTGCAAGTCGACAGGACTCTAATTAATGATGGCAAAGGATTGGAAAGATTTTCTGGAGGAACACATATTCACAGCGCATCGCACCACCTAACTAAATTATTTAGGTCAAGTTGCAAAAGCTCTCTATTTTCAATAGATAGAACTGATTTAGAGAGCTTGACATCATCTGCGTTCATGAGTATTTTATAACGAAGAACAACATTTGAAAGGTCATTGATGAATATAAGGAAGAGTAAGGGACTGGGGTGACTGCCTTGAGAAACAACAGATGTTACTGCTATTTAACGTGATGTACAATTTTTAAAAATAACTTTTTGTTTTCTACCAATCAAGTACGATGAAATCCACTTGAGAAGGGAAGGTGGAAACCCGAAATGATCTAGTTTAAAGGGAAGCAAAGGGTGAGAGACCATATCAAATGCTTTGCTGTAGTCAGTGTAGATAACATCTGTTTGATTACCATTTTTGAAACCTTTACTGACATGGATGGTGAATTCTAGCAGGTTCGAAAGAGTAGATGTCTATAATTGATGACACAGAATGGGCTAATTGATCAGTTATTATAGCTTCGAAAATTTTGGGGATAGAACATAACTTTGATATCCCCCTGTAATTCCCTATTGAAGATCTACTACCAGATTTATGTAGAGGGGCAATGTATGACTTTCTCCACAAAGAAGGGAATAAGTTTTGCTTTAATTAAGCAATCGTATAGAGATTCAGCACAAAATTTAAGTACACTAGTAGAGATATTATCCGGACCGCATGTGAATGAGCTCTTAATGGCATAAAGATGGTGATAAATAACATCAGCGGAGATATGTGGTACTTTTACGCAATCAAAAGAAGGCATTAAGTAAGGATAAATGAATGGCTGCAGGGTTGAACAAATTTTCTGGAGGCAGAATGTAAGGCACTTGTGAAGTGAAGAACGCTTTCCTCCACGTTTCCGTCATACATTGGCCGGGAAAGAGTAAACAGCGCATTTCTAAGATTCATAAAATTTGCCTTTTTAAATAAAAAACGAGAATTTTTCGATTTTGAAGTAGATATTGGGTAATTAAGATTAGGGGGAACTTCTAAAGATAATTCGAGAGATTGATGTGATAACCATCTTCTGGCAAAACCAAAGGATCACAGCGACTTAAAGAAAATGACGAAACGTCATCCAAAAATATTGGATCCAAAGTCTTTCCAGACTTATTATGGATCGTATTCATATGAAAAAGGCCCAGATCAGAAAGCTCATTTAGGAAATCATGAGCATTATCTCGAGTTGAGCTAGGTACTAGTAAACTGTCATTAAAATTCCATGATACACATGATAAATTGAAGTCGCCTATCACAACAACATTGTCAGATGTTTTAGTAATGGGAAATAATGATTTTAACCTTGACGACTGAAGAGAGTAAGTAGAAAGGTCAGAGTTTGGCGGGATATAACTGGCGTCAATATAAATATTTTTATTAATTAAACGTATTTTAACACAAAGAAATTCCATCGCTTCCGATTTTGTAAAATGAAGATATATGCTATTATTGAGAAAATTAAGAATATCTGATTTACTCACCTACAAAATTATGAATATGTGACTTTTAACAACACATATCGATTCTAACGGAATTCAATTTCCAATCTTGAAAATCTAAAGTACGCTATCATCCAAAGTTTCTATATCTATATGGATTTGGAATGTCTCCAACCGAGGTTTAGGATGTTTATGAAATTTCGTGAGATATTAAGGTGAGCCAAGAACTGAATGGGTGAATCTTTTTTACCGAAAAAACAATGTGCGTTCAAACTATGATTTTTACTCAACTTTAAAGGGTGTCAGTAAGCATTCACAGTTTCCCATAAAATTACATGTTAAACAATTTTAGTACACCGAGATGCATAGAAATTAGCGATTCTCAAAATAAATAACAAATTGACTAAAAGTCTTTTTTTTATTTCTTAGGGAACTTCTCGGAAACCACATCCAAACTATTGGCACTTTGTTTTTTAACGCTTTAGATAAATTATTATAAAATTACAATTTTACCCAGGCATGCTTCGCAACGCAAATCTAAAAACAATAGAATATATGCTTATATATTCCAAAGAATTACAAAAATACATTCTATGTGTAGCATATCGTTTATTATTGTTGTTGCTGCGCTTCTCTATGGTTTTGAACAAACTTTGTTTGTCTTTTCTCAACTGTTTTTACATCACTTTGTTATACCCACAGCCTTTTTTGGGCTGCCTACACGCAGTCAGTCTCTTGTTACCCACATTAAAAATTCAATTACTACACCAAAGTAAAGCGAAATACCATCGACATGAATTTGCGTAAATTCCAATTCTAACAATTTTTCAACATAAAGTTCAAGCATTAAAGTCTTTGAGTGAACTGAAAGCAATGGCAGGCGAGTAGCGCCAAGTGCGAAAGCACAAGCACAAGACTTCGAAGAGCAGCGCACCCCAAGAGGATCTGTCAAATTTGCTAATAGATAACTTGGCAGGGATTATTTAAATACTTGCGTACATATTTACTTACCGTACCTTTGGTATGGGGTGTATGCGTATATGTGTGTGTGCATAAAGAGAAGAGTGTATAGCTTCTTTTGCAGTTGGCTTTTAATGGCTGTGTTTTGTAGATTAAATTGAGTAAAATTCATTTTTAAACTATTTTATAGGGAATTTTATTTTCGAATTTTGGTAAATGAGCATTCTTTAATGTGTTTGTATATATGTTGGAAATTTTTGGATTATTGGGGCGGGCAGTGAAAGTGGTAGCTACTCGATAATTGCTCTTCAAGCTCAACTTTTCTAATGTTAGATTATTGAAATTCGGCCAGTAAAAACAATTTCTGTTTGGAATATTTGGAATTCCGTTAGCACATGAAGGTTTGCAGTATTTGTTGCTCAATTTTTTGGGTGATCGAAAATGACGGATTTTTCAAAAATTGTTATTTGAAGAAATAAATAAATTATTTGAAACATTTCTCATCGAAAACGTTTATATTTTACAGCTAAGTACTTTGGAAAATTGACCTATTTTATTTATTCATTCATATTTTTATTTTTTTTTTAATATTTTTTTTATTATTTTTTTTATTTATTTTTATTTATATTTATATTTATATTTATATTTATATTTATATTTATATTTATATTTATATTTATATTTATATTTATATTTATATTTATATTTATATTTTTTTATTTATATTTATATTTATATTTATATTTATATTTATATTTATATTTATATTTATATTTATATTTATATTTATATTTATATTTATATTTATATTTATATTTATATTTATATTTATATTTATATTTATATTTATATTTATATTTATATTTATATTTATATTTATATTTATATTTATATTTATATTTATATTTATATTTATATTTATATTTATATTTATATTTATATTTATATTTATATTTATATTTATATTTATATTTATATTTATATTTATATTTATATTTATATTTATATTTATATTTATATTTATATTTATATTTATATTTATATTTATATTTATATTTATATTTATATTTATATTTATATTTATATTTATATTTATATTTATATTTATATTTATATTTATATTTATATTTATATTTATATTTATATTTATATTTATATTTATATTTATATTTATATTTATATTTATATTTATATTTATATTTATATTTATATTTATATTTATATTTATATTTATATTTATATTTATATTTATATTTATATTTATATTTATATTTATATTTATATTTATATTTATATTTATATTTATATTTATATTTATATTTATATTTATATTTATATTTATATTTATATTTATATTTATATTTATATTTATATTTATATTTATATTTATATTTATATTTATATTTATATTTATATTTATATTTATATTTATATTTATATTTATATTTATATTTATATTTATATTTATATTTATATTTATATTTATATTTATATTTATATTTATATTTATATTTATATTTATATTTATATTTATATTTATATTTATATTTATATTTATATTTATATTTATATTTATATTTATATTTATATTTATATTTATATTTATATTTATATTTATATTTATATTTATATTTATATTTATATTTATATTTATATTTATATTTATATTTATATTTATATTTATATTTTAGGTTTATACAATATATATAATTATATGGATACTGACCGAACCACGGTTAACAACACCCTCCTGCAACTCTGATACTCCAGGACGTATGAGTAAATAAAGTGAGATACAAAATCTATGTAGAAAAAACCCGAAACTTTAATGCCCTCAGCGAAGTATGTCAATTACTTTTCTGTTTATTCTTAGCCCTTAAGAATAAAGGACATATAAACGAGTTTTTGTTTCACTTAAATTCCAACAACTTTTTAAGCCCCGACAATGAAAATGTCATATAAAACAATAAAGTTATGATGTAGGTATGAACGAAACTTAAAAATTCATTTCAATTAAATCTTGCAAATATATAATCCAGGCAAAATTCATTAAAGCAAATTAAAAGGAGTTTAGAACTTTTTCAACTTAAATAAAAAAATATAATAAGCGGCTGAAATATTGAATAATAAACGTTACTTGCACCATAATATTTACATACTTAATACTTAAGTACTTTTGTGCAAGTATATTTTTATTTAACACCGCCACCTTCGAGATTCCCAAAAGGAAAATAACAAATTTTCGGTTAAATTTTAACCAAAATCATGAGTACACATATTGTATATATGTATATATTTGCAAGAAATAATGAGTGTAAATATGCATTATGGCTTCAGGTATATACATATGTATATATAAATATATGTATATAGAAATATATTTAAAATAGTCAGCAAGAAAATGAAATTCACTTGGCAGGACTAACTTTTTCCTCAAGTTGTTTTAGCCATTAAAAAGCCAATTGTAGTTACTTCAGATAACTTGGAACGTGAGAAGTGATGAATTAAAGCACTCAAGCCAAGGCAAAAGTTGCCATTGCCACTGCGTTGACATTCCCTCCGACGACCGAAGTAAAGTAAAGTACGCAGAAATGCAATGCAGCATAAATGATGAAATATAGCAAACTGTATTATTAAGTATGTGTGTGTTTAAATGTATGAATGTATAAGTATGTACCATATATACATATGCACATTTTGAACTGACGAATAGTGGAAACGTTGAAACATTAAATAAAAATAGACATAAATTGAAAGTAAGAAAAGCGGTAAAGTTTTTGTGAAATAAAGCAGGAACTTTAGTTGGAAAATATACTCGTAACTCCGTCAAAAAGGGATCAAATGTGAAGATAATATTCATTGAATTTTCCGTAAAGCAGACACCTTCATAGCTCTACCAAAAAAAGTGTTATACTGAGCTTTATTTGAAAATGCTCAAAATGGTTCTCAAACTAAATCCAAAGTGGGGCGGAACTAGTTGCGTAATGATAATACAATTGTCCGGAACTAGTTGTGGAATAGTCATGATTCATTCGTAAGTTCATGAAAGTGTGGAAAAATAGTAAGCAGTCTTAACTTATACCGTAATGCACTGAAAGCAGTTTTGCTTTAAACTACCAAAAACTGACATACCATACAGTACACAGGACCTAAATGATCCTACATTAGTTGCCGAATGTATGATGATGATGAGAGTAAAAAACTTCTTCATTAATAAGAGTTCTGGAGAATTCTATTCTTCACAAAAAATTTGCACTGTTTACGAATTTCTTTGAAGAACATAGACGGAAAATATTATGAAAAATATGCTTAAACTACATATATATTGTACATACACATCTATTTATTTTTTTTATTCAATGTCCACTTTTGTAGTCACGCATTTCTACTCACAAAGCTATGATGGCCTTCAAAAAAAAAACAAAAACTTTTCTGTCATTTTCATTTTTCAAAAGAAGCATTAAAAATCGCAAACCGCAAAGTACAGCAAAAGAAACTTAAATGTGTACTGATAACTCGGTAAGAAACTTTTGTGAACAAAATGTAGTATATAGAAGAAGAAGCAGAAATTCTGCAGCTGATTGCATTCGTTGAAAGTATTCACACGTTTCGTTTGTTGTATATTTTATTTTTTTTCCAGTTACTTTTTCTTTTGAATTTTATTTTTATTTTTATTTTTTTTTGTTAATTTTCAATGTTTTAAGCATTCCGAGTTGAAAATTTTTACAGTGGGAAATTATTTAAATTTGTACATAATATTTTACCATGACAGTAGCTTAGCGATAATCAAGTAAAAAAATTATATATTATATAATGATACTGGATATACACGTACCTTCTGTTCTTTAATTTCTTATTAAAATAACAAATTCCAGCTCAGGAATTATTTTTCTTTAGTTGAACTATTGTATATATTCATATACAAAATCCGGCACATTCAACTTCCCTTTCCGTTCATAAAAAATCCGTAAGAGACCTCTCTCTCTTCTCGTAGTCCAACTCGCAGAATGATATGCTGTAGAATCGAAGAATCTTATTATAATATTCTGAGACAAAAAACCAACAAGCACTCAGTTTAACGGTTTTACAAACCAAACTCGAAAAATTGGTTTTCAGTTTCAATAAATCTAGGGAACATGACCTTTTAACATGAAACGTGAAATGTGATATCACTATCTGCGTCCTTTTGTATGATTTAAGCTTCTTCAGTTATCAGTACGAAGGTTTGTCATTCGAGGCATTTTGGTGTTTTTCATTGATACTAATCGTTATATAGAGTGTGCCTCAAACCCTCCTTAGCTTCCCATCTTAGCTCGTCTCCAATAGGTATTTGTCGGCTACCTAAAAGATACTTGACCTAAGATTGAAAGGCATAAGCTGCTTCAACCATATGTAAAGCAATCGTTTCTGGTCAATCTCACTGTGAATGACAATCAAAAATCCTATCAACCTGCGTGTACTTCGCCACATGACCCAATCCTTAATCTTAAAATTCTCTAGCCCTTCAGTATCGAGCCTATGAAATGAATTTATCAGAAAGAGATATCTTCATCTCCATCGATAGTCAGGCAGCAATAAGCGCTTTAGAGTCTATCCAAATGTACCCTAATGTCATGCTGAACTCCTGCAGATCACTTCAGAAGATGGCCGAACCCATCAAAGGCCTACTGAGTTATGGTGAAGACAAAATCTTACCTGTCGCATGTCGAAGCAAACTGGTCCCAAGGTCGATCTGTGAAGGCCAAAGGGCTATAATTGGGATTCTGATGTTTGAAATTGATTTATAGGACGGCATGAAGAAAAGCTCTTGTCCCCTTTCAGAAAATACTGCAGGAATTGCAGCAACAGCGAAGAGAAAGAGACAATTTGCAGCTCATTATGCAAATACGCTCCCGCTCCAAGCAGAAATAATCATCACCATTTTGGAGCCACTTCTGCGAATAAGAGACATAAGGTTATATGCAAATTTTCGCGTTATCATAGTTGGCCTGTTTTAAACTGAATACTGAATGTGATGATGCTCGCATATCGACAACTATTTCCTCCTAACCATACCTAACTTTTTGCTTTTAATCAACGTATTTACAGTGAATAGAGAACTTTTCTTGTCAAATTATCTGTAAGTTAAATTATCTAACAGAAGCTGAACTCCCGGTGCATCCTCTCTATTCCTATCTACCAAGCTTAGGCAGGTTGTAAAGGGTTTTCCAAAAAGAGGCGCTGTTTTGAGTAGTCTGCTATTCCAATAAATGCCACTTCTGAACTGTTTGTTGCAGTTTATGGTCTGGCGGAGTCATTGGACCTTACTTTTTTCGAAAATGAATGGATTGCACTATCGAGAGATGATTAATAGGTTTTTGTGGGCCAGAAAATCGTTCCAATGCTCATCTGATACATAATCACAGTGTTGAACAAGTTACTGCCTTCACTGTTTTAGGTGTCACAGTGGACCCTAAGCTAGATTTTAGAAATCATATAAATGCTTGCGTTAATAAGGCAAAACTAGTTTTAGCTTTCATTAAACGTAGGGCTACGGAGTTCAAGAACCCAAACATTACCAAATTACTCTTTACCTCACTTGTTAGGCCCATTTTGGAATATGGCTCAGTTGTATGGAGTCTTCAGTATCAATTGTGCAGTGGTAAATTAGAATCTGTACAAAAACCATCCCTATTATTCGCGTTAAGAAATTTAAGCTGGGATGCGAACAAGAACCTGCCTTCTTACAAAACTCGTTTACGGCTCATTAACCTGCCTACAGTCCATAGTCATAGAAAGATGCTTGGAGTTTTATTTTTAAATAAATTGATAAGAGGTGTTATAAAAAGCCCATTCCTTCTTAGCGAGCTTAACTTCACCATCCATTTAAGATCATCTAGACACTTTAGGCCCCTTTTAATCGGGCTCATGCAGAAAAAACTTTGACATTTCCCCAACATTGATTCCTCTGACTCGCTTGTCTGTATCAAAACCTACTTACTGAGTGCTGTAAATAATTAAATAACCTCCGTCTCCTTTTCCCGATGCAATTTTATAGCTGTTTAGTGTAAGAGGCAAGTGTAACCGCGACCTTCCGCGATCGGTTTCGGGTTCAGGGCAGTCTGTTGGATTTTTCGAGCATCCCTCAGACGCACCCCTCAGTCGGTTGGGCGGGAGGTGGGTAACGCTGGGTTCGTCGGTCACTTTAAAGGAGACAGCGTTACGTGTCACACAAGCAACGATATAATCGATATTTTGAGGGACCGTGTATCTCTGGAAGATGTTATGGCAATTGGGCACCGTAATCATGTGATATATCACCTTGCGACTTTTTCCATTTGGACCACTTGAAAGATAAGGTCTACTCCAAAAGGCCAATGTCGATTCAATACTTCAAAGATGGGATTCGTGAAGCTATTGAGGGCATAGAGCAGCCTCTTTGCGGTTTGGTGTTGAAAAATTTCCTAAAAATTAGGCGGTTCTGTAAGCCTAGCCGTAGCGATAATTTATCTTGTTTTGAACATCAAAATAATTTACTCTCATCTTAATGCTAAAATATTTTCGAAACAAAAATTAAGTGCTAATTTAAATTATTTAGTTGAATATTATCGAGTGAAGAGCCAAAACTAAATCACTCAGTAGAAAGTTACATTTTTGGGTGTCTGTTAACTGTGTTGCGAAAAAAAAAACCAAAAACAATTACAAGAACAAGATCTAATAATTTTACAGCAGCATTAAGTTTGTTGTACGATATTTTAATTAAAAACTATAAAATCATGAAATCATTAAAAGCTTATTTCATGAACTGCACAATAAAAACCAAATCCTATGAGTCGACTATGCTTTTTAACGCCAAATACACTACGGAATGCTTGCGCGTATGCAAGTAAAAGTCAAATATTTACGACATTTTTAATTATTAGCAAACATAAAAGTAAGTGAAAAAGGTTTAGGGCACTTCCCCAGTGAATAGTATGGGCAATAAAAGTGAAATTGTCTACGCTTGGAGTGTTGCAAATAATGCCAGAAATGTGAGACAATAAAATCAAAGGCAACACTGGCGCATGCCACTCAAAGGACGTTAATAATATTTAACAACATGCCACATGCTATAGGCAGCAGCACACGCGCACACATACACAAACACACAACCATTTACTTACTTATCATTTTCCGTTTGTGCGCCTATGAAAATTCCTCTAGTACGTAAAACGATGCAAAATCAACGGTTTCTTGTACTTGAGCTAATATGAATTTGTTGCTTTTGTTGCTTTTTTTTCTAGTTGCTGGTTTGAGTTTTTAACTATTATTTTTCTCTTGCTGCGCTCTGCGTGTGGCTCCACTGACCACTGTGAGTTTGATGGACGTTCTTCTGCTGCTTCTAATTAGACTGATACTCTTGCTGGGGTTGCAACAACAGCTAAATGCCACTTGTCTTTCCTTTACTGTTATTGAGGTGTTTTCTTTTTGTTTTTCTTGTTTATCAGATTTTTTTCGAATCTTTTTCTTTTGCTTGCACTCTGCGTTATTTACTTATTTTTCTTTCAATTCTTTGCTTTTCTTCTTTTCTCTTACACTTTTGTCTTTCGTTGCCGCTAATTGAATGGCGTTAATGTAATTTTAAACTTGCTACACGAGCCGTAGTGTAGGTCGCAGTGATTTATTATCAATTTCAAAATTTTTTCGCCCTACTCCCTATTATAATTTCTGCTTTAGCATTCCTTCATATAAGTGTGTATGCATGTATTCAATATATACCAAGAAATTTGCATCATAATGTTGCTACTTTTGGGAGAGAAAATTAGTATTAATTTATTTGTGAAAACGTAAATATCTTTTCGCGTTACTTTGATAGGTTTATTTTCAATTTTTTGCTCCACTTAAATCATATCCTGACACAAACAATTTGGTTTATGGCCTCACTAATGTATATTCGATGTAAGAAAATCCATTAGTTTTAATTTTATGCCTTCACATAACACTGATATACTATATATGTATATATATATATGCTTTCTCTAGACTGGATAACGAAGCGAAGGATATGGGTCTAATGGTGAACGAGGGCAAGACAAAATATCTCCTGTCATCACACAAACAGTCATCGCATTCGTGACTCGGCCCCACATCACTCTTGACAGTCATAACTTTGAAGCAGTAAATATCTTCGTTTATCTTGGAACCAGTATTAACACCAACAACAATGTCAGCCTGGAAATTCTACGCAGAATCACCCTTGCCCACAGGTGCTACTTTGGACTGACTAGGCAGTTGCTCTCAAAAGAAAGGCTTTGCGTAAGATTTATGGTCCTCTACGAGTTGGAACGGCGAATATCGCAGCCAATTGAATGATGATGACAATGGCATAGTTCAGCAAATCAAGAAGAAGATGTTGCCGTCACTCAAAAGGCTAATGAAACTCTGATTTGATTTAACAAAATTCAACCATTTCCAAACCAACTCATCACGGGCGATAAAAAATATATTAAATACAAGAATATAAAACCAAACACGGACCACTTAAATTTGTGAAGGACAGGTAAAAATTAACAAAACTCGATTGGGAATATTTTTGCATTCACCACACAGCCTGACCCTTGCACCTTTTCATTGCCTTTTTCGGTGTTTGCCGCACTCTCTTGGCGGTAAACAACTGACCGACCAAAAAGTCGCTGAAAATCATTTGGACAATTTCAATGCCGTTAAGCCACAGAAGTTCTACACTGATGAAATTTTTAAGCTACAAGAAAATAGCCAAGGACTATAGGAAGTTATGATCCAAATATACTTGGTTGAAATTAATTTCCAATTAAGAAAAATTTGGTTCATAAATATACACAAAAAACGCTGAGTCTTTCTTTATAATGCAATATGTATTACTTATTCGTTAACATTACATTTCTGAACTTAAAAGGAATTCTTTAGTGGAGCATTATAGAAAATTTAATAATCTACAAAAATTATTCAGCATCAAATATTTACTTGATTTTACTTGTAATAATTTTTAATTACATTTACAACATGAAGCGTTTTATAAGAATTACCATTTTCTAACTGAAAAATTTATTTCACTGTTTTTAAATATGATTTCTTTACAACTCAGCAGTTTGTATGGAATTACAATAGCTACAGCAGACGGTGCGTATACGTAACTATTTTTGCTAGTAAAATTTTAATTGGCCTTTAGCGTTGACTACTCTTTTGAAAGAGTGGATTTATTCGAAAGCATAACGAAAATTTTTAGAAACATTAAAAGATAGAGGATAGAAATTTAATTTTTTTAATTTTCTTATATATATTTTTTCATTTTATTTATAAATATATTTTTTTTTCTTTTTCATGCCTAAATCAAGTTGGCTGACTAAGAAACAAACACACATTAAAAATATTATAAATATGTGTTGTAATTAGCGTTAATTTTCAAAGCAATGAACTTATTGAAAAGTGAACATAGAAAGTGTTTTAAAAGCTTTAAAAGATTATACTTTTTTGTGTTCTATAAATATTTTTTATTATAATATATAGTGGGGGGACTGATTAAGAATTTTCATTTAAAAAATTAAACAAATTTTAAAAGTTTCGAATTTGCACTTAAGACTGTTTAATTTCATATAATTTTTGGGTTACACCGATTTGGTCTAAGTCAAAATAATTTAACAAAAAATTTTAATACACATTTTGAAGTCAATATTTTCAAAAGTCGTTCTATTGTAAAGTTTTGGTTAGAACATTGAAAAATAATTCAACAATTTAATTAATTTTTTTTTCGGATTTTGATTTATCATAATTGATCTTTTTTATTTTTCTACTAATTCTGTTTTTAATTATTATTTTTTTTTTTTTTGACAAATTTAAAGCTTCAACGAATAGTTTTTATATTCTGCATAATCATGACATTTAGTTTATGGTATTTTGTTTTAAGCTTAAATATTATTTTTCATTAAAAAAAAAACCGTTTAATGGAAGGTATATGACAAAGTCGCCTGATTTCGAGGATTTTCAGTGTTTGTTAGTTTGCTTACGCTTATAAACAGTTGGACAGGACTAAATCCACTCAACTCATCATCCTTATCCTATCGGTTGACATTTTCAGGGCTACATTTCTACCTGGTTTGTAAATCGAACCAAAATTATTATACCATTTTATGTACATAAAATGTATAAAAATATCTCCAAACAACGATCGCCCTAATATACTTATGTATGTTACAGCTCAAATATATTCATATAGGTATATAATATTGCGCTTCCTGCTTCGCATGAGCGAGATGAGTGATCCTAAATGCAAGATATTGTAATAAAAACCGTTATATTATCTTTCCAGCACTTTGAGAGTAAGTTAATGCATAAGTAGCACAAGCGTTGTAACTATGTATACGTATGTGTTTATTATAATTGGTGGTCGTTTACTGCAAATGCATAAAAGTTAATGCCTTACTTATATTTACATACACACACACACTTATGGACATACACTATTATACGCAAGTATGTATGCTTGTTTGTATGTATTATGTACACAAATATTTAAATGCGTTTAACTAACGATTTGCAACAGCTGCTGCGGTCAACTTCGCACACAAATACACACAAATACGTTACGTAGACGCACTGTCGACTAAACGTCGACTATTTCCAAGCTTCGAATATATACGCGTATCTATGTATGTGTGTAGCACGACTTTTTGATAAGCGAAAATGACTGAGTTACCGACTAACTGTCCAACTAGTTGAGCAAGTGCTAGAAACTTAACGTTACACACACACACACACACAAAAATATTAAACTCTGGTTGCAGCTCAATAAAATTACTATTGCTGCTGCTGTTTGCCACAAACGTTTGTTGTATTTGCTTTGTTTTACTTGAGACTTCTGCAAATGTTCACACGCGCGCCGTCGTCCTTGCAAGTGCTTGCGACTCGAGCGTAAATTACCAACTGAAGTCTGTGGCAGCAATCGCCGCTTGAGGTCGTCAAATGGAGCATTAAACGCAAGGCAAGGAGAAGTGCGAGTTATCAAGTGGTGAGTTGTACGCATGGTGAATTTCGCATTTCATAGCATACTTTTGTGCGTTCAAAATGCGCTGCTGAACGCACGGCGACAGGGCGTATGAGCGATATTTGTGTTAATGGCTTACAATTAAATGTATTTAAGTTTACAATAAATTAACATAATTATAATTAACACACACAATCAAACAATTTGCAATTCTAAATGCTTTTGTTTTTGCTATTTTCTCAGCCACTTTTACGCCCAATCACATGCCATTTGCCATGAAGTGACATTCAAGTATCAGTTGGAGTATACTTTTCTGCTTATCAGTATTTTCCACAATACATTGATTGACTGTCAGCTGTCAGTTGGAATTTGTCTGTGTATATGTGTATATTAATGCTTATAGCCGGTTGTCGTCCTCTAATCACATATACACGCACTTATACGCACACACATACATATATGTATGTATGTATATAAGTATGTGCGCCGTAGCTTTTCACCAAATTTGTTGATATGCGAAAGCTTTTGCTCACTCTTTAACGCCGACTTATTAATATATATGCACGCTTATGTGTATATATGTATGTTTTAATGTTTGCGTAGAGAAGTTGCAAATACTCGTTTATTGTTAGCCGATTTTACTCTCTCTCTATCTCTCCCTCTCTCTCTCTCTCTCACGACATTGGCATTGCTTGGTTTGATTTCGCGCTTATTGTCGTTGTTGTTGTTTCTTTTTTGGCAACAACTTCTGTATTGGTTGTTTTTGTTGTTATATATAGAGACTGTTGCTTTTTTTCGTGGACATAAAACAACAAATTGTTGCTTCGTGAGAAGTCTTTGGCATTGCTAGCATAGCAGTTAATGTGTTGCTTCAAAATTTTATTATGAATTTTATGAAAATATAAGGAACATATGTATGTATGTATGCTCGTATAGGGGGAAATAGTAGAATTTAAATTGCAGACTGATTGTTAAAATTTAAAATTTAGATATATGTTATACAATATATTTGAAAAAAAAAGTCAAAGAGTTTTAGATTTAAAAACAACTACAATTTCTTTTTTGGCTTGGTGAATACTTTTGACTAAGTCATAAAACCTTTTTTCTATGTACTTTCTTTAGGTAAAAAATGCTTAATATTAAAAAATTATAAATAAAATATACGTGTGTATACGGTCACCTTATATTAGATGTGACAAAGAATGTTTTCTTTCTGCTCGTGTTTTCTTCTGTGTGAAATTCGTTGAATGAATTAGTTTTATGCAAAAAGTGATAGAAATTTTTTAGTATTTTTCCTAGGAGAAAACCATGAAGGTAACTTGGCTGGTAGGTATTCCATTTCAAAAAAAAAAAAAATATATGACATAGAAACATATAATAATATATAGTCAAGACATGATCAAATACCGACAAAACATAATCCAAACCCAACAGAAACAAGGCGAGAAATTCGGACCGAAATCTCAAAAAAAAAATAAAAAAAAAATTATAATAAAACAAGAACAATAACAAGCTACATTCGACTATTTCGTAGGGTTTTTGCCATTCATGAACATATCAGATTTATTTAGAATGCCATTTTTCGTGCTTTTAAATCTTTTTAGATCTCTGCTGATCTCACATATAAACTAGTCGGTTTTATGGGAGCTGTATGACATATTTATTTGTATTTACATGCTAGAATACAACTATCATGCACTTACATATATGCGACATATTTATGACTCGAATTCTAAATTCTGCAAAAGTGGTGGTAAGCCACCGCGAAAGCGATCCTATCTGGTCCGTTCCGACAATTGATGATTTTAAACTTACAATCTTTGTTTCCAAATTTGATTGAAATATTTCTAAAACTAAGGGACTAGTTTGCATACAAACAGATGGACAGATGTACATGACTAAACCAACTCCACTCGTCAACTTGACCCGATAGGTAAACATTTTGATGGGTATATCTCTTCTTCTTCTGGTACTTACATACCATTACATGAAAGGTATTTCAGATTGCGCGATTTTTTTATTTTAATTTATATAAATTCCGCTAAAAAATAGTGCATATATATCACCAATCTAAGAAGGTATTATCATGTTTCGAAATAAATTTTTAATTTATTGTTTTCTTACTTTTCATCAAATTGAAAGAAAAATGCTTACTTAAAACATAGAATAATTATTTGCACTTTAATTGATAGAGTGTTGTCGGGATTATATTCCGTGTGGATATTGAGATATCTGACTGGATTTATATAATTTGTCTGACGGGATTATGGAATGCTCTCATATTGATTGCATAAGATTTAAAAATTTTCGCCAATATGTTTTTGAAGAGAATCTATAACAGAGTGTTCTTAAAACCATGATACAATACTTTAAAAGTAGTTTCATTCGCTCTTCGCTGTCGGCTATCTGAAAAATATCGTGTAATATTTAGGTTATTCACAAGCTTTGTCTTATGACTTATGTCATATTTCAATAACCTTAAGCTATACGATACTTGTGAGCACCCCTAAATCGTTGTATGTCATATTGTGTAATATTTCTATATTTGATAGTGAAAATTTAAATATACAAAAATGCCACGAGGAAGTGAGAAAAATAAAATCAAAGCTTCTTTATGTTTAAAACATACAATGACTTTAACTTCAATAATAAAAAAGTACACAAATACGGCTTATAGAATAACACATTCAAAAAATTTGTTGTATTCATCGTATCTAATTTTTCGTGGGAAATAACAACACTGTTTATATGAAAGTCATAAAAAAATAAGACAATGTAACGATATGACACAATATGACACCTTGTGAATACCCTAATTGTATTTTCCCACTCCTAATAGGGGACTCCCATTAAATACCAGGTGTGTTTATTGAAGTTTGCCGGTTTCACTAGTAGATGTCGCTAGCAATATGTATAAATTTCTATGATTTGGCATGTATGTAGTTTTTTTCTATTGACATTAACCTACAAAAATACGCAAGTCACATTCCGCCAAAATAATAGCGTCATATTTGTTTACCTCAGTGAGTATGTCGAGTTTCGTTCCAAGTAAATCGCATTTGCGGCATTCGTTGCTTTTCTTATTTCATCAAAAGAAAAAAGCAGCTGAAGCTCACCAGTTGCTGGTAGAAACTTATGGTGAACATGCTCCAGTGATTAGAACATGAGAGAAATGGTTTCGTCAATTTAAAAGTGGAGATTTCGATTTGACAGACAATGAACATCCTGGTGCAGCGAAAAAGTTCGAAGACGAGGAATTGCAGGCGTTATTGGATGTTGATCCAACCCAATCGCAACAAAAATTGGCAGAAACACTACATGTGACTCGAGGAGCAATTTGCCAACATTTAAAAACCATGGGAAAGATCCAGAAGTATGGAAAATGGGTGCTTCACCAGCTGAACGATAGACAAATGGAAAATCGTAAAACCGTTTGTGAAATGCTGCTTCAACGATTCAAAGGGAAATCTTTTTTGCATCGAATTATTAAGGGGGACAAAAAATGGATTTATTTTGAGAACCCGAGGCGAAAAAAATTATGGCTTTCCCCTGGTGAAGCTGGCCCATCGACTGCAAGGTCAAATCGCTTTGGCCGTAAGACAATGCCCTGTGTTTAGTGGGACCAGTGTGGTGTGGTGTACTACGAGTTGTTAAAACCTGGTGAAACGGTGAACACGGATCGCTACCGACAACAAAGGATCAATTTGAATCATGCGTTGATCGAAAAACGGTCGGAATGGGCCCGAAGACATGGCAAAGTTATCTTGCATCATGACAACGCGCCGTCTCATACCGCTAAATATTATCGCACCCGCCGTACTCTCAAGACCTCGCCCCGTCCGACTATCACCTTTTCGCATCGATGGGACACTCCCTTGCAGAGCAGTGCTTCGCTAATTTTGAAGAAGTCGAAAAATGGCTCGTCGAATGGTTTGCCTCGAAAGAGAAAAGTTTTTTTGGAATGGTATCCATAATTTGCCTGAGAGATGGGCGAAATGGTCAATGGTCAAAACTTTAAATAAAAAAATTTTGAAATTCCTCTGAAAATTAAGTGTTTTCTTTATCGAAAAAACCGGCAAACTTCAACAAACACATCTGGTATATGCCCTTCATACATATTATTAACTTCACTACAACTTTAAGCCTATTAAATTTCCACTCGTTTTTAAAATTAATCTAAACATTAACTATACTGAGATTCACAGACCCTGATCAAGCACTCTTATGCCTACTTGGCCGTTGTGATGGGCATATACCTTCTTCCCATGTTAGTGCTGTGAAGGAGAATCCTTTCACCTTTCCAGATGCTCAAATCAAATGATTTCTGCCTTTATTTAAATCTAAAGTAAAATCTTAGCATCGAAAGTTATCGAAACCATCAGACTATAACGCGTGCTCGTATAGCTAATTGTAGAAATAAGTGAATTAGTTCAGAACTTTTACACTTAGCCAGGTAAATATTTACATACATATGTTATAATTGCGAACAAAACTCAGAATCACTTGACATTTTCATACGCTCCCACAGAGTCGCATTTCTAAAAATGCATGGCTATAGTCCAAGAACTGTCTGCGAAGGTGAAGAGCTCACTAGGTACACTTTGTCTTTTATATGTTCGGTAGCTACTAAAATATGGAATTATCAGCGGTCAGAACTTTCCGTAGATGCATAAAGAATCTACTCTTTCTACCGTTCTTACCTTGCGAATAGCATAATCGTTAATGCAAACGATAAAATTCGTAATTTAGCGACTCGACAAATCGCTACGATAAAATTTAGTCAATTCCACTAAAGATGCAATTAGTTTTCAAAGCTTATATTTTAGTAAAATATCAGGGTGAATTAAATTTAATGTTATTATACTCAATTTACTATTTTTCAAAAACGAACTTACAACAACTAGTATAAATTCATAGTAATAAATAACATTATATTAACGGTAACATAATATGTCGTGTGCGCCATCCTAATTATGACATTATATGTGAAAATGATGAACTATGCGTGGAACTAATACATAGAGCATACTAAGTAAAGGGTTAACAATTCCAACAATATGATATGAAAATGATATTAAACACTGAGTAAATTACATGCATACATACAAATGTAGGTACAAATGTGTTTTCCCAGCAGAGAGAAACTTTAACCACTCATATTGAAAACGCGTAGAATAAATTTATGATTGCCAACCATTACTAATAACAATGCATTAAGTCTCAAAAGCCAGAAATAGACCAACGAAAAATTTGGCTGGTAATGTGGTATTGTGTAACACAATATCTGCGCCCTAAAATAATACAAAATGTTTGTAAGATTATTTTGTTATATTTTATTTCAAAAACTGGAAAACATAAAAGCTTCAAAAGTCATCTTCAACTTTAAATATATTTTATAAGTCCAAAAAAAAAACACTTCATTTAAACAGTTAAAAATTTATTAAATTAGAATATTTAGATAAAGTGTCATTATTCACAGGAAATGCAAAGAAAAATAGCACTTCCATTCGGAATGCACTTCTCATGAGCCCATATTTATTAGTTATTATAGTTTTAGAAAAGCAAAAACTTTTCCGCAATAGTTACACGAAGTTTCAAATCAGCAAATGGTTCTGTAAGTACAATTTATTTGTTAAGTTTTGTTTTTTTTGTAGGAAATTTAATCAACGCATTTTCCTTTCACATAAGGAGAGCAATGCTGTGTTTCAAATTATTTTTATAAGGAAAAATCGTTAAATTTGCCGCCTTAATTTTTAAATTACTTCTAAGTTTAAGTGGTGACGTGTCTTGTGCTAGGGCTTGCTAGATAACTTATTATGAATATTGTTCTTTTTCGTAATTTGGTATGCCAAAGACCGAAAATCTGCCCTTGTTAGTCCTCAGTATTTTGACTACATCTCTAACATATATTTTCCCAACTCTTTTTCTTTAGCTGCAAATAAAATTGCAGGCCGTTTCAGGTTGGGAACACTAAAGGTTTTGGAAGCCAAGAAAATGCTGATATGACTTTTTTCATATCTTATGCTTTCCACTTTCGTATTTCACCTTTTTTCGACATATTTATAGGTGAAGCCTTTGCCTATACCACAACAGCCGACATCGAGTTTTATCAAAATTTTTGGTTAATTACACAAAAATATATACTTAAACTGTCCACTAATATAATACATACTTACTTGTTACCTCTCGATTTGTGAATATGGTATAAAGTTCGAGGCTTTTCTGATAGAAATCGTTTTGCCCAAGCACAAAAAAAAGTACACTCCACCACAACTGACTATTTTGAGAAAACCGAGCTATTTTAAAAGGTCCCGTTGTTTTCACATTTGTAGTTTCCGAGAAAAGCAGGTGCACCACGTTACCCGCCTATACCACAATATCCGAATTTACTCTAGTACCAATCAGTATATGGTAGAACTACATCCGATAGAAAATTTTAATATTTTACAAATATACATACATACACGGTGTGTCCCAAAAATAACCGAACTTTTTGGATATAAAATAGTAAAATACACATTATATTATCTTTGAAAGTTATTATTTAATCAAAATAGGTTCCATTCGACTCAACACACCGTTTGGAACGATCAACCAGCGCATGCATAGATTTTTTTATGTCATTTATAGAAATGTTCTTCAGTACCTCGGTTACGGCTGCTTCATTTTTTTAATTTTTTTTAATTTTTTAAACTTCAATTTCAATTTTTTTTCAAGTTTGACACAAAATTTTATATGTGCTGTTTGTTCCATTTTATTTTGGAACCATTAGCACACTTTTGGTTTTATTGAAATGGCTGTCACTTTTACATCTGTCATCCGGCTTACATGAAGTCAGGTGCGTTTGAAAGAGGATGAATGTATCTTTTTAATGTTGCAAATTTTCAATAGATGGCGCTGTATGTTGTATGATTTAAATATAAAGTTCGGTTATTTTTGGGACACACCGTGTATATATAGAGATATTAAATTGCAACAGTGCATTTATGCCGCATGTATACATACATATACATACATACATATAGGTACGTACACATATAAGGTAGAAAAGCGTATACGCATTGGACTTAGTTTGCCTCTGTAAGTATATACATGAATATATACGTATACGAGTATATATAGGTATATACGAATATGAATGAATGTATGTTAATATGAACGGAAAGAAAACAGAATAAAAACCAACAACAATTTGAACTGAAACAATAATGATATTTGAGATGAAAGCGCAATAGCATTAACGCGCTCACTTTTCACTTACATACATACAAACACATATGTATATATTATATACATATAGATATAATAGGCACTTTGTAACCGCTGAAGCGATTTTCGGCCGAGCTCTTTATCCCATTTGTGGTTTTGCGTCTTGATGTGTTTTTCCAACAAATGACGGGACCTACAGTTTATACTAAGCCGCCTGCGAACGGTCTGATAGTTTTTTTTTACGAGGAGTTTTTATTTCATGTCCGAAATACACTCGGAGGGGTGGACATGCCCTGCCCAAGGGCGGCCACAATTAGAAAATTTAACTTAATTTTTTATTTAAATTAATTTTCTATAACTTTGGGATGTTGGTGGCACCGGGATTTAAACTCGAGCCTTTCGAATGTCAGTACGCAATGCCACATGTATGTATACTTCGCATATATTGTATTTATTTATTTATTGCTGCGTGTGCTACTTTGTACTTTTCTTACCAATACTTACACAATTAACCTGCATATGGTACATGCATACATATCTATACAGATACTAATATGTAGTTGGCATGTGTCGCAAAAGCTCCCATTGCTGTTGTCTTACTTAAAATTTATGACACATTCACGCACATATATGGTACATACTAGTATGTACATATGCACCAGGCAAATAAGAAACAGTAACTGTTTATGCACTGGCAGAACACCGTCAAGTTAGTTGTATAATAATTTCATAGAGAATAGTGTGAACTGCGACACATATACATACATACATACATACATACGAGTATGTAGTTCCGTATCCTGTGCAGGAGGCACCACTTTCTATGCAACTCTCTACCAACTTTGCCGCTTCACCTTCACAGTGTCAGCCACTTTGTTGGCACCAGTAGCGACCAAGATTAAGCTGCAGCTGAACTTGTTTGTAGTAAAAAAATAAAAATAAAAAGAAAAATAAAAATATTTTGCTAAAGTAACTAAGCTCGGACCATAGCAACAGGCAAAAGCAAGGTATAGTAAATAGTAAATTGCAGAAATGCTAAGAAGTCAGCTGCACAGTCAGCAGTAAACGGACAGTTAGACGAAGTGTCCAGCGCCGGTGCTACGATGGTGGCAGCGAGTGTGCCGTTGACAGCTCCAGCGACAGGCATTAACATAATCAAGAAGAATGGAAATTGTTGCGTCTTCCTTTGCCATATTATGTGACACCATACATAAGTATATACATTTATATTTACACATATATGTATACATGAGTATAATCATATATGCATTTGTGTGGGTGTGTGCCAGTCTATCTTTACTTGGTTGCGCGTCTTTCTTTCTGTCTTCCTTTGTCAGTTTTTTTACCAAACACTTAACTCCGCAACGCCCTCGTTGACACTATCATAAGCAGCGTTGTATTTGTGCTTTTTTACGCTGAAAAGCAAGTTAACATTTTTTTTGTTGTAGACTGTTTTTATTTTTTCAATACACAGGGTGGTGGTAGTATTTAACAAACCAAATACTTCAGGAGCTGAATTTCGGCTCAATTAAATTGATAAGAATCGTAGATAAAAAAAACGGTCTCAAAAGAAAACTCAAATCCGCTTATAAAAAATAGTAAAAAAACTGGGGAAAATACAAAAAAAATTAAATTATAAATAAAAACATTAAGGGCAAAAATAAAACAAAAAGTGAAAATAAAAAAAACTTAATTTAATTTAATAGAAAATTAATACACAAAAGATGAATTAGATGCAACAAACTCAAAAAAAATTTGGAAAAAAATACAAATTAAAATAAATAAATAAAATTAAAGGAAAAATTAAAATAAATAAATAAAATTAAAGGAAAAATTAAAATAAAAACAGAAATATAAATAGAAACACACAGGGTAACCCAATATCCAAGTGGTTAGCAATACGTACTGCCATTCTGAAAGCGAGGATTCTATTTACGGTCGCCTCTTGGTAAGAAAACGTCAACAGATTGGAGAACGTACAAGGCAGAATATCCAATTCAGCGGTTACAAAGCACCAATTATATAACTTTATATGTAAAATGTATTTAACGTTTAACCCTTGGTATTATATTAGGTCAAGTAAAAAGTTCGTTCGGTTTTTTATTGATTTTTCAAAATATGATAACTTTGTGTACATTTGTCCGATTTAAGTCAAATATGCGCCGTTTTGTTCGTAAACTTGTTGCCCACGAGATGCCAACTTTATAATACTTTCGTAGAAGGCTGGGTCCCTATTGGCAAAAAAATCAGAGATCCAATTTTCACAGGCCTCTCTTCAGGCCAACTTCTCACCATTAAGCGCGTTCGCCATGGACAGGAAAAGATGGTAATCACTTGGTGCCAGGTCCGGGCTATAAGGTGGGTTCAATAGGACCTCCCATCCGAGCTCCTGGAGCTTCTGGCGCGTCACCAAAGACGTGTGTGGCCTGGCGTTGTCCTGATGGAACACAATTCTGCCTCTGTTGATCAAAGATGGCCTCTTCTGGATGAGTGCTGCCTGCTGCCTTCAAGCGGTCTAGTTGTTGGCAGTAGAGGGCAGAATTGAGCGTTTAGCCCTAGGGGAGCAGCTCGTGGGAGATAATTCCTTGCCAACCCCACCAAACACACAGCAAAACCTTCCTGGCCGTCAATCCTGGCTTGGCCACCGTTTCCGCCGGCTCACCACGTTTCGACCACGACCGATTTCTCTTAACGTTGTCGTAAGTGATCCACTATTCATCGCCAGTCACCAAACGCTTCAGAAATGGGTCGATTTTGTTGCGATTCAGCAGCGATTCGCAGATGGAAATTCGGTCCATCAAGATTTTTTGCGTTAATTCGTAAGGCACCCAAACATCGAGCTTCTTTTTGAATCGAAGGTTATGCAAATGGTTCCAAACGGATTTCTGGGTTATCTTTAGTTCCTCAGCAATTAAATAAGTGCTCACGTGACGGTCGTTTTCCACTATTTCCAAGATTTTATCGCAATTTTCGGCGACAGGCCTCCCGACGCTTGGTGCATCTTTGACATCGAAATTTCTGGAACGGAACCTAGCAAACCACTTTTGTGCTACTCGTTCGTTTACAGTATCGTGCCCATAAACTTAATTAATTTTTTCAGTCGCTTTGGCTGCCTTGATCGAAGAAAAATTGTAAAATGTGGCGAGTTTTCTCTTTGCTGGTGTCCATCTTTGAAGTGCGCTCACAACGTACTGAGCCAATCAATCAAAAAACTGTCAAATACAAACTTTTAGCGCGAATAAACACTAGTACTATGGACAATAACGCCATCTCTTAGAAAAAAACCGAACGAAATTTTTACTTTACCTAATATTATATTAGGTCCAATAACACCTGCAGACCAAAGAGAGCACTGGATCGTAAGTTTTTCTTGTGAAGGCGTTGAAGGCGGCGCTCATGTAATAAGTGTGGATTCCGTTCGCTGAACTTTGTTCATCTTGTTCTTGTGAATGGGCTTGTCTAAAGGAAATTTATCAAACACAACTTTTTGTTCAATAAGATTGACGAAGAACCATCTATTTTTAGTGTTTTAGATACCACCTTTTAATTCGCTTCGGCTATAGGAAGCTTTTTCTCGATAATTACGGAAGGTTTTGTGAGTCAGGCTTGGAAATAAGCATAGGTGTTTCTCTTTCTCATAACGAAGAAAGTCTGTTACGTTAGTTACTGCTTTGATATTTTGACTTAATATCTTCCTCATCTTCCATCAGCATATAGTGCATCGAATACTATCAGAACTGAAGTACTTCATTAATTCTGGCTTAGCCAGCGTAGCCTCTGTCTCTTCATTCGCTGAACTATGTCAATGTCACCGTATAACTCATACAGCTCACCGTTCCATCATCTGCGGCATTCGCCATAAATCGTCCGTAGAACTTTTAACTCGAAGAAACCCATAGCAGACTCATCAGATGTTGATATCGTCCATGCTTCTGCACCACATAGCAAGACGAGAATGATGAGGGGTTTGTAGAGTTTAGTCTTGGTTCACCGAAGGAAGGCCTACTTTTTGAATGCCTGCTCAATACTAAGTAGCACCTGTTGGGAAGAGTGATTCTGTGCTAGATTTCAAGACTGACATTATTAGTGGTATTAATAATGCTTGATTAATAGACGAATTTATCTATGACCTCGAAGTTATGACTGCCAACAGTCACGTGGCATCGTTTAGTGAATGCGATGGCTGTTTGTTTGATGACAAGCCTGGAGAAGGAAGAACTAATGGCAATAACATAGGTATCAATTGTCATCAGTTGTACACACTTGTAAGTACCTTGTATATTTAGCCCTGTAGCTATTAGTATTTTCTCCAACATCAAAGCAGAATCTGTGAACTAAATTACACTGCTTCCTTCGTCTCTTGATCAACCAGAAAATGGTCTAGTAATAAAAGGAAAAGAAAAACTAAAGCAAATTCGCCTATAGAAGTAAAGTGCTTACCACCCTGTATGCGATTATTCAACCTACTTAGCTATGTATCTATCGGTATATCCCTAGTACTGTGTTCTTCGTAACATCTCACATTCTTATTTGTACATCAAGTTGTATAAATTATAAGCAGCAGCAGTAACAGCAGCGGCGTCAGCTTTCTTGTCCTGTTGCTTCACTCACTAACACTTACCTACACTCTCTCATACAAATATACATAATATTTACAGCTTTCTATGTCTGAGAGCGTCGATTTGACAAGACTTCTTAGCTTCTCGACGTCTCGGATTCTCTTAACTCCAGTCTTTCTTGGAATTATGCAAATTGTCAGCAACAAATGCAGACGCGATTCGGTTTGCCAATGCCGACGACGGTATGCATTAATTTCAGCTGGAAGATTTCAACTGGGAATTCCATTAAATTTTATCGAAGTTGTTCTTTTTGTTATTATTACTGCTTGCTTTTGTGTTTGTTCTTTTTTCTTGTTTTTTTTTTTTGTCTCAAATTAAAATAAAAACGTGAGTTACATTTATTCATACGTTTTTGTTCTTGCTGCTTAGAGATAGGCATCAACAGCTGGTCGCATTAGCTATTGGCCAAATGTGGCACAATCTTTATAGCTTTTGATTGAAAAAAAGGCATAAAGGCATTTGGTAGTTGTCAGAGGACAGGAGAGAGGCAGAAAAACGAAGAAAACGTATCGTTGAGCTAACGATAGACGGTGTGTGTCTGTCTTTGCTTGAGACATGAAAGGGTTATAGTGCAGAAGAATTGAGTAATATTAAAGTGTATTAAGTGTGTGTTAACGGTGATTACATGCATTGTGTATACACGTTTAACTTGTGACCTTCGTAAACCGATTTAATAATGTGCATAATCTTCTTCTTCCAATATATATAAAAGCGGATGTATATAAATATATGTACGCAGCCTACAGACCCCAAAACCACTCGGCTGCTTTTGTTAAACTTTTCGGGATGGCCTTATTGAAACCCGGAAAGTATTCCCGTGAGGTTTGGATTTTCTTGAAAGGTGGCAACTTGTCAAAAAAATAAAATTTGTTTTAAGGGGTTACATACGTCCAGAATTTTCAAAAAATCGATTTTTTTTTTATAGGTTATTATTCTTTATAGTTTTAGGCGTATTTCTGTGAAAGTCGATTGTAAAAATTCCCCATAGATACAAAGTTATGGTAGAAAATCAGACCGCCCGACGAGAGTTTAATGCACACAGGTAGCTGTCCTTCGTTTGAGGCACATGAAAGTTTAAACGCGATTTTATCGAAACTACTTTTCCCGGCACGGTCTGCATGATAACTCATACAGTTTTTAACATTTTTTGATGCGATTTTTTTTAAAATATTCGAAAATGTTTTCTGTATAGTCTGTCGAGCCGTATTTTCGATATTTTTATTAAAAAATTTTATGAACATAATTAAAGTGTGACATTTATGACGTTAAACGCATACTTTTTTTCTAAATTCCGTAAATTGGAAAATTTTTCGAAATTAAAAAATTCGGCTCGACAGACTATAACTACAACTTCATTTTACAAGAATTTTTTTTATTTTTACAGATCCATCAACATTCCAAGGATAAATGATGCAGACCGTTGAGCAACTTTTTTTTCATTGTACTTTGGGTCACGTGATATTTTATGTACTAATTTTTGTAAAGAAAAATTAAAATACATTTTTTTATAAACTTTAAGTACCAATAAACATTGTATAAAATTTCTTTATATTTATTTCTATTGTTATCCCTTCTGAAAACAGTTTTTGTTTTAGCGCATTTTTGGTGCTGCTGGACGTATGTAACCCCTTAATATAAATAATTCATCAATTGAGAACGGCCACTCCGGCTTTGTTCCTTTTTTATTATTTATAGCTATCAGAAGAGCGCTTTTATAAAAAAAAAATTTACGGGCTGTCTTCGCTTAGATGAGTTAATCTGATGCGGCTGCTGATCAGGTCGACGAGCACACTTAGGGCCGAAGGCTCATTGTGATAACGCTACGGTGTACTTCTCACCAGCCCAGATATAAGCCAAAATGTCCTAATGAACGTTACGATATTTCCTATACCAGCCATAGCTACTTCAGCCAGGCGATCAAAGAAGTGTTCTCTTAGATGCATGTGTCATATCTTCGCTCGACAGAATCTTCTATAAGAGTTGACCATATTGACATTATTGACCTCAACAACTGCGCTGTGAGTTCTGCTTTCTGTAGACTGGATAAGGAAGCGAAGGATATGGGTCTGGTGGTGAACGAGGGCAAGACAAAATATCTGCTATCATCACACAAGCAGACATCGCAATGGCGACTCGGTTTCTACGTCACTGTTGACAGTCATAACTTTGAAAACGTAGATAATTTCGTCTATCTTGAAACCAGTATTAAGCACCAACAACAATTTTAGCCTGGAAATCTAACGCAATATCACTCTTGCCAACAGGTGCTACTTTGCACTGAGTAGGCAGTTGAAAAGTAAAGTCGTTAATCGATCGATGTACGAAGACAACATCTGATTAGTCGGCGTTGGGAGGAAGACCTCTACCCCGTTGCAAAGGCCAGATAGAGAATAACCTGGGTGTACTTGGTATCTCCAATTGGCGCCAAAAAGCGTCTCTGCGGTTTTGCCAAAAGTCATTCGAAAAGTATTTAATGCTCCTACCGTCAAGTATCATTAAAAAGTGTAAAGTTGGTACATCTGTTGTTGTATTGATGGTAAACTGGTCTAAGAAGAATAAATTCCTCGATCTTATAGCGTCCAACACAGACAAAAGCTTTGCAGTTACTCTGTCCTTGAACCAAAATTTTTTGACAGCGTTCATAACCATCCATGGCTATAACTACCTGATCCAAAGCATATGTATTTTCCCATTTTTTCCTGTCCTCGATTCTTCTGGAGCAAAGATTGTCCAAACAATAAGGAAATAGGCGTAGTCCAACTGCACTGGAAATCGTGCGAAAGGCAATATCTAGGCGGGTCTAGCGCGATATCTCTGAGGCTGAGCCACGTATAGTCTAATAGCGTTTCAACTCGCTTGAAGTTTGCCGTACAGAAAGAAATTTGAAAAGAGTTTCCAGGGTTTTTGATGGAGCCTATGGTAGAGCTTTCATCCAAAAAAAACTCAGGCTCCACAGCAAAGTTTTCGAACATTATTTTTTTTATTGTTCGATTCACTAAAAATTTGGTACATAGGTAATTTTTTGTTTAAAATTAGATAGCGAAAATTTTTCTTTCCTTGAAATATACTAGGAACCGAACTATTCACAGGAATCGAGCTTATCGTTCAAAATAGTTGAAGTTCTTTCGAAGTCGACAAAAGTCGGTGGATGTGTCAACTGAAGGGGACTAGGTATATAGATTTCGTTTACCGGATCAGCGTAGTGTTTTTTAGGCGGCCATACATGAGGCTGCCTTTTGTCAAAGCTCAATGGTGCTCTCAGAAAATCGTATTCATATCTATTTGGACAGTCAGGCCGCATAGAGACCTTTGGAATTTGTAACGAAAAATTCGAAAACTTGATGTATTGGCAAAATTCTCTTTGAACCTAGTATGGTTACCTAGCCACAGTAACATAACAGATAATGATATTGTAGATAAGCTAGCACTTTCGGGGAGTAGCTTGAAATCTCTACGAGCTGCAGCCTATAGAGACTTGAGTGAGATATTCGAGGCAAAGTTTCGACATATACTCAACAACCTTCACACATTTGTTTTAATAGCGGGTGAGGGTCATTAGGACGATGTTTGTTTGGAAAGTTTTAGTGCATCCACCTTACAGCCCGGATCTTTCACCATTTCACCATTTGTTTCGTTCTCTACCAAACTTGATTGAAGGTAAAAAATTGGCCGACTAAAGTACAACTGAAAATCATTGGATCAAATTCTTCGCCGTAAATCCATATGACTTTTACACTGATGGCAATATAAAGTTCCCTCGGAATATGTTAATGTGTGCGCAAAAATTATTTATAATTAATAAAATAAAATTTTCAAAAATTCTATTTCTAAGATAAAACGAAATAAAATGAATAGCATGGCGAAGTAGACCACCAAAAAGTGCCGATTCGGTACCCATATCACCACAGATGGATTGAATACTTTTGAGATTGACTTTCTCAATCAAATGATGAAATCAAAGATTTCCCAGTTTACTAAAATCTTTTACGTTCGTCCAGTCAGCCAGACGTAAATTAGACAGTCCACTTTTTCCAGAATGGTATTATTGAAGTTTTTCATTCTCCTCTTTCTAGAGCTCTTCTCATATAAAAAAATATTCGTTTAAAAGGCAATAGTCGAGTCGTTGGAATTGCTAAAGTCCAGGGTTCGAGTTTTGGTCCGACCTACATGTCGATGAAACACGATTCATTTTTTTTTTTGTCAGAAAAAATTTATTTGTCGTTTTAATTCTCACGGAATCAATCACAAATAATGAAAAATATTTACTGCATAATACTTTATTCTTAATTTCATCAAATTTCCCAAAAGCTTGTTAAAATCGAAATTATGACCCATACACAAACAACAACAAACACGCAATCTATAATACATAATTTTTATATACATATGTATGATATGTATAAGTCGGCTTAAATTATAACTGCTTCACTATATATACAAAACCAAAAGTTTGAATCACTGTGCTTTGAAGCTTTTCCACAAAAGCTTCTAAGTAGAATAATTGGTTTGTGCATGAGATAAAAGCTTTTAATTCAGAACACATCGCTGTGTTCAGTTGTTCGAACTCGAATCTAAAAGCTCTAATTGCGAATATTTTCGCTATAATCACAAAAATGTGGCTGTATGTGACATTATCATTTCATTACGCTTATGGCATGACATTTTATCAGTTGAACAAAATTAGTGTTTTACTAATTTATAATAGTAAATCAATTTAGGGGCTACTCAGGGAGTTCAGAAAAATTTTACAAAAGTTTGAGTATTTTACTCTTTTCAAAGCTTTTGCTGTCTCTCAGAGATCTTAGTGCTGCTTAAAGTTAGCATTTATATATTTGGAAATAAAAGGTGAGACTTATTCGTGCTCTAAGCTTTCAACAACATAGGGCACATGTGTAACTTACCGCTTGGAATTATATTAAAAAATTCAAAATGAAGAGAAAAAACGCCGTGTTAATTTCTTATTTTACTTTTATTGAAATTTCACTTTATTTCATTATCGTTATAAGGAAATTTTTATATATATACAAAATTCATTTTCTTGCTTTCTTATGCATTTCTAGCTTGATTACTATACCCGTTTGCATTGATACAGTTCGGTAATAACCTTTAACTAAACTAAAATTTTATAATTTGAGTGAGTTTTTAAGGAATTTTTTTAGCCACTAAAAATACTGAAAAATTAAGGACTTTTTTCGATAAGAAAAGTCAAATGCTTTAAGGGGTAAAGCCATTGTAGAGGGTGAAAAACAGACTCATTCCAAAAAATGGTTGTAGGAATATGGCAAAAGGAATAGGATTTCTATTTAACCCTTTCGTTGAACATATATTGGAGTAACAAAAAAATATTCTTTAATTATTATTTTGCTACAAAATGACGGTAATAAGGTGCATTACTTAATCCATGTCTTTTTTAAAGTCGTCCACGGGAGAACCGATTTCTTCGAAAGGTTCAGACCAAGAACAGAACGGCAAAAAGTTTTATGATCTACAAACTAGGGTCTTTAAAAGTACGTACGAATTTTGTTTTTTTAACTAATTTGTTAAAAGCGACACACTTTTTTTTAAAAAAAGATTGATTTTTGGCTAAAAAAATACGCACTAAATTATTAAAAAAAAAAGTTTATATTTAATCAAAAAACGGCTACGTACTTCAAAATAAACTGTATTTGTGAAGTTACCATCAAAAATTCAGATAAATCGATGCAATAGGGTTCCAATAATCTGTCCTCCCAGTTTGAAAAATGTGAATTTGAGAATTTCATTGTATTCAACGCACGCTCTGAGGAGCTGCAGCAAAATAAAAAATTCTACTATTTGATATATCTTTTTCACGTTAAAACCAATTGCACATCATTTCTAGGATTCAAAGGTACCCTGTGAGCAAAAAAAATTGCCTTTTCCAAAAAATCCAAAAAAACCTAGAGTGGCTTTACCGCTTAAAAATAGTTTCTCTTTCAATGTAAAATGCAACAAACCAATAAAAGATAAAAAAAAAATAAAAATCTACAAATTAAAGGAATCAAAAAATAAGCGAAAACAACTATTTTAATCAACAGGAAGCTCTAACAATAAAAATACTCACACATACTCGTACATATACATGCACGTGCATGTGTATAGAATTTTTTTGTGTATGAATTTTCCCCTCATTTTATCCTAATAAATATTTGTTCATATTGTATGGGATAATTTTAAAATATCCGCAAAAAAACAAATAAAAGAAAAAACAAAATTCAATTTGTTTCAATTAAAAAAATTGCATTAAATTCAAAATAATAAAAAATAACTATCTTTTATTAAGTTAAAAATTATTGTAGTTGAAAAAATTTCTAAAACGGAACAATAAAATTCTGTGAATTTTTTTTTAAGATAAACTTCGGTTTATTAGCAGCAAGTCTAGTCTATCATTTTGCAAAAAATCTATTATAAAAATTGAAAATTAATAATTTTCTAAACTTTATTTACAAACCATTGTAATTATCACTTTTGAAATATAAAACAATATTTTTCGTGTTTTCATATTTAATTTTTATTTTTAATAAATTTTATTTTTTAATGTTGAATTTATTAAATCAGAATAATTATGACTAAATTAAAAAAATAAAAATAATAATTTAGGTGAGGCTTTTTGCAAAATTTTTCTTTTTCTTTGTCTTCTTTCTTCTATTCAATTTTTTTGTTTCATTAATTTCTTTAAATTCCTTTTCAATAATTTTTATAATTTTGCACGCAGACGACTTTGAGTAATCAAACGTTGAGTTTTTGTTATTTTTTTTTTTTTGACTATAACTACGCACACAGATATAGAGTATAACTATTTTATTTATGTTTAACTTATTGGTTACTTTTAAAGTAAATACACATTCATCGCTTATACTTATTTTATACTATTTATTTGATTTTGTATTTATGTACGTATATAAGTTTACTAATTTTTTTTTCTTAATTTAACTGTGTTTAACGCAAATATCTAACACCAAAAAATATATATGTATATTATATGTATTCTTTGTGAAAGGAGAAAATTTCAAAGAGAAAGCGTTAATAAATCAAATTTCGCTTACCCATGTATAATAAATAAAAAATTCTATTTATTTCTTTTCTTTTTGTTTTTTTTTTTTTATTTATTTCGTTTTTATTTTTTATTTTTTTTTTGGTGGGAAGTGGTTTTTAAATTTGTATTTTGACTCTTTTTCTGCCACGCAGCTACAAAATACTACATTAAATTAAAAAAAAAGTAAAATATAATGTCAAGAAATATTTATTTGCGGCTAAAATAAGTAAGAAGATTTCGAGAAGCGTGCCAAAAATTTAATATTTATTTATTAATATTTTGCTTTGCTTTAATTAATTGAAAAATCTAGAAAACGTTCACTTCACTGTCGATTTCATAGCTTTCTGACATTAAAAGTATTTCATATACTTCGTGCTGCCGTCTTCTCTTAAAATCAAATCACTTTTAAAGATGAAATAAAGAAGACATTAAAATTTTATCTTAAATTTTATTTACTATTCAAAATATGTTAAAAAATTATTAAATATATTTTGCAATTCTTGATATTACACTTCATGGAATATACAGTGAAACGGGGACCTCTAATAAGCGGGCACTTTTTCAAGTCCCTTCAACTTTTTCCAATACAAATTCACCTCTGATAAACGGACGCCTCTACTGACCGTGCAAAAAAACTGGTCTCGTTGGTGTCCGCTCATGGGAAGTTTTACTGTATGCCTGCCTTGATTATTGCATTAAAACCTTCAGAAATTGTATGAAAATATTAGAAGTTGCTCCGTCAAAAAATCCTTTCCATGGAGTTGAGAAACTGAGAAAATTTCTTTACATCTGTCTATCTGTTTGAAGCAAAACTAGTCTATTAATTTTAAAGAAACTATATTTTAACGCAATTTGTTATTGAAAGTACTGAAGCTGGTGTTGGTGACAAAATAAATAAATTTTAATAAATTCGTTAAAAGTTGATTAAGTTTTTGGCATAAATTTTAAAAATAATCCGCAATAAATCGACTTTTCAAAGAAAAAAATAAAATTAATTACGTGTATTTATTAGTAAAATTTCTGCTTAAAAATTATAACCAAAAATAATTCAAAAATCTCCATTGGTCTTGATTATAAGACATTCAAGTGGGATTAACAAACAATTCTGAGCAAACAAATTTGATGTCTAGAATTTCAAAGTGTAACTACCTCATAGAATTTGTGTACCATGTTTAAACATATTCGTTAGAAAACGTCGAAATTCTGAACAAAATTTTGCGCTGATATTATGATTGTGAGCACCTTGTGAGACAGCTTTTTTTTGTCCGACTAATTTTTCAAACCAACAAACCTTCGTTTGCGTTGTTCTGAGGAATATTTCTATGCCTATATAGTTTCTATACTTCTTGAAATTCCTCAAACACTTGGCTTTTTAAAAAAATTTTAAGTTTGTTTTTTGCTGCAAAAAGATCATACATTTCTCAGTCTTACTCATTATACCTCTTTACAACGTACGGTGCGCTCCAGACGTCCAGACGAGCTCTACAACTTGCTCACTATTCCCGTCCAGAAATATAGTGTAGAGCCCTAGACGATGATAAAACATCATGAGTCGAAATTAGGAGCTCTCCAGAAAATTCAAGAATAAATTTGAGAAATTGCGTGAAAAATGTGTGACCCTTTGTGTAGGGGCGACGGCAAGTACCACAGATGCCGAACCGACAAAAATAAAAAACATCTACGTGGGCTAGGTCATGCCATCTGTATAACCGAAAACACTTAAGCTTTAAAAGTTTTTGACACAGTACCCCTCACTGGAATAAAAGAGTGAGTAAAACTCACTTGGAAGCAACAAGTGGAGTGCAACCAATCCAATTGACGTCAAATGTGAAAAAACAAGAAACGACTGATATTTTGTTGATTACTTTTCTGTAGTATCATGACTTAAGTGGAGCTTACGTCGATTCCAAAGAGGAGAGAACTACCGTACCTGTTTTCTTTAGAAGATTTTCGATGCCAACATGAAGTATTGATAATTTTAAAATTAAAAACTTGATTTACATTGAAGGAAAAGAGCATTTCTATATAAAATAAATTTTTACATTTAAGTAAAATTGAAAGGCAAGGAATGTCATTTCAGCCGAGTTATTTTCGACAAGAAATAAAATCTCCTTCTAAGAATGCATCACTCTCTCGGAGGCAGCTTAGAATAAACTGTAGATTCCTCCATTTGTTAGAAAGAACCTCCGGAAGTGGGAGGAAGAGCTCGAAGGGAGGTGGAAGTAGAAGATACAGCGCTACAAAAAGCCATGGGAAGCCATTACATAGTAATGAATAAGGCCCTAAGGCTGTGAAAGAACTCCCGCACCACTTTTTGCAATAGATTATCAATTAAAATTCCGTCATCAAATTAAATAAGACTTTATACCTCGTGCAGCCTAAAAGTGCTTCTTGGTGGAAAAGGTAATTTCCCAAGCATTTTGGCGGAAATGTCAGCATAACGAACTAAATACTCCGCTAATAAGTCATGTCAACAGAGGCTAGAACCGGCCGAAGGGCGCATTTGCTAAGAGGGCATATATTAAGGGAAAAATTTCCGGTTATATCTCGAATAGGTGAGCACAGTTGGTCACCAAGATCTTGTGATATAACACCTGGGGACTTCTTCCTTTAGAGCCACGTCAACAGAAAAGATGGAATTTCTGAAGGTAGTGAAGGCCATTTAGGGATTTGGTGATAGAAAATTTCATCAGAAGGATGCAGTCCTGCAAGCGTAGCCGTGGAAAGCTTTTGGTGAATATGGTTCTCTATTATTAATGGCATATCTTTTTCTTTACATTCAAATCAAAATCCGATAATTTATCTCAAAAAATGTTATTTTCCTTTGAATATCAAAAGAAACACCTCTCATTGGAAAACCTTGTATGTGCATACATACACGTATATAATATTAATATATCATATGCTTCACCGAGAGTGAAAGACCGGTAGCTCTCTAATTATACCGGGATCCTGTGTCTTGCATTGATTTAGCGACTCAAGTTCTGTTAACTAATTGGCTGACAAGCAAGATTTTTGGAAAATTTCAAAGTGTTTGGATATTATAAAAGTCTTTTTTCAATCATTAGCACTACTATACAATTATTATTTGAAAAAAAAAAATTATTTCAATTGAACTTCTTATATTTTTGTATGTAAAATAAACTTCGCTAGTTATTTTTCATACATTGCAGCTATTTATAAGAATATTTTCCTTCACAGAAGCAAATTGTATTGAACTCAGCAAATTGGCGGCTTTATTTTCCAATCAAAAAATAATTAATAAAAATATTATAATATATTAAAACAGTTTTTCAAACAAAAATTTTTAGGTTATAAATTTATAAAATTATCAATACACAACTATGTATGAATGTACATGTTGTTCAATTAAAAAAAAAAAAACTTTTCTTATATCTTTAAGTACATACATATATATGTATAAATATACATATGTATATATTCGTATGTTTGTAGATATATGTGAAAACACTTATATTAATTATTAATTTCTCACATCTTTATTTAATTACATTTATTCATTTATTATGCCTTTTTTAGTTTAGTTTGGCCTTGCCACACCACATTTTGTACTACTTGAAAAAAAAAATTTAAACAAGTTTAACCACTTTTAAATATATTATGTTAACATACCTTTTAACAGTTAAGCTTAAGTTTACTCAATTTGAATTTATGCAAACATAAGAAAAAAAAATTAGCTTGATTATTTATTGATTTTTTTTTGGTAAATTATTTTTCAAAATATAAAAAACATAATTTATTTTTAATTAATTTAAATAATTTATTTATTTATTACATAATTAATTTTTTCGTTCATTATTTTAAAATATATACTTTCATGCATGCCTGCGCTAATTTTTTGCGTTAAAAAAACGTTTTGCTTATTTATTAAAAACTTAATAAGAGTCAAAATAATAAATTTTTTTTTTAAAGAATTTTTCTAATATATATAAATATATTTAAATTACGTATGTATGTTTTTGTTGCTTTCAGGATTTGATGTTTTTTTTATTTTTTTTTTTACATTTTCTTTTAAATATACTCTTATTTACCTTTCATATTTTTAATATTTAGCACATTTTTACTACATTAATTTATTTTAGTACGTAATATATTTTTTATAAATAATTTTTTTGTTTGAAATTTGCTGAAAAATACACACTAGTTTATTTACCATATACAAACTTTTTTTTAGCGAACTTAGCGTAATTTGACAATATAACATCCATATTTACAATAATAACGTATAATTTTGTTGTTGTTGAAGCCCCAAATGACATAAAAATGGTGCTTGTAACTAACTTGACTACTTTAAGTTTAAACTAATTAGCATTAAATATTTATGTTTATTTGTATTCATTTATTTGTATGTACGTATGTCGGTCTGTATTTATGTAATATTATAATTTTATTGTTTAGCAGTGTTTGCAGAGCCGGATAAATAAAATGGCCTGTAAAGAGAAAAATAAATAATTATATTAATGTGAATAATAAATTTTTATAAATTAAAGGTATTAAATTATGTTAATCAAGTATCGAAATCCTCTCCCTCTCCCTCTCCCTCTCCCTCTCCCTCTCCCTCTCCCTCTCCCTCTCCCTCTCCCTCTCCCTCTCCCTCTCCCTCTCCCTCTCCCTCTCCCTCTCCCTCTCCCTCTCCCTCTCCCTCTCCCTCTCCCTCTCCCTCCGGAAGAGAGTTTAGTTTTAGATTCTGTACTTAATGTATTCGATAAAGTCACTCAAGTCGATTACTCCTGATGTACCTAGCTAGTGATTCAGCTTCTATCTGCCGGGTTGGTCCCTACGGTAGAAATCTTTACGGATATTGCTTACACAGCATAACTTTATGCTCAGTAGCTGGGTGCAAATATATTCCACTTACGCAGTGGTGCATAAGAGACATCAGGAAATTTCCCGTCACGGCCCTCCAGATGGTGTTTTCGTTGGTTTGCAGCTTCTTCAACAGCATCCCACGAGTCCCATGCATCCAAATCGGTATTTGGACGGACCGGCCGTTCGCTCCGTAAGTTATGCGCAACATTTCTTCATCCTCCCCCAGGTGCTATCTGCTAGCGGTTTGAGGATTTTGTAGCACCTTTTTACTTTGGTAGCAATCGCAGTCGTATACGGAGTAAAGAAAAAGAGGCTATCGAAAGTGTCTCCAAGCAACTTTGTGGTTATTTATTTAATTTCCGTAATTTTGAAGTAACTGAGTCGACATACCTTCGCATTGCAAGTGAAGAGGGTAGCCGAAAAATTTGTTGGTGTGTGAAATCAATCATTTCTATTTGATGCTTACCGAAGATACCAAGCGAAGTTAAGGTATGAAATTCGTGCTAACTAACGGCGTGGAGGGCTTCTTCTCTATTCGTGTGGCACTTCTGGCAGAGTCAACGTCAGTTTACAAAACCATATAGGTCTTACGCGCACGCCTGGAAGGCAGCAAAGAAAACGTGTGAGTCAATTCTTTTCTCAAGCGTCCTTTGAAATATTTGCCGATGGATGTAAGAAGTTAAAAGTGAATCTGGTAAGATCCAATCAATTCGGTGTGCTTAAATCTTTCACACAATACACTAATTATGATTTTATATGCGACATTGAGGTGGCGATCGTTGTTGGCAAAGACTGTGTAGTCCCCCTTTTTGAGTATTGAGCAAGGCACACTCTGGTACCAATCGTTCCAACCAATAACATTTCTCCCCCAAACCACCGTGTTGTCACACTCAGCTATCACTTTAACCCCACTCGGCGCTAATAGCTCGTAAATGCCGCCAAAAAGTACAATTTGTGGCATTTATAGTCAGATTTTAAATGTGCGCTAAGTGCGACACTTAAGTGTCAACTGACACATAAAATTCAATTACATGACAGCGACGCCGCTGCGTGTCAACCAATGCGGTGTGGTGAAGGAAGGGATATGTAAAAGTGATGAGAGAGAAGGCATTAAAAACCGAGCAGAGCAATCGAGAGAGGACAAAAGGCGCGCAAAGTGTAAATATCATTGAGCCGCGGTGATTTTAGACTTTTAGCAGGCAACGACAATAAAATTGCCGCAACTATATTTATTTGTTATATTTATTATAAGCACAAGTGCCAGCACAACTCCGCCCACTTACTTAAAGCGCTGACGGTGTGGGGAAATTTACGACTAACAACAAATTCTCGCGATTTATTATTATTATAGCGCCTAAAAAAGGCTTTCTAGTTCTTAAGTTTTTAAGTTTAGTTTTTTTTCATATTTTTATTATCTTTTTTCCTCAGCTGGCATTCAGGCGTAAATGTCCTTGTGTCGCAGTATTTTTTTTGAGTTACGCGTGTGCCCATAATACAAAATATCTGCACTTTTAAATTTTATATTTCTGATTTCCCCACCCTCCAGCATACATTTGCATAGTAATTTTAGCTTTTCACTTGCTCTATGCCGATATCCATTGAATCAGTCGTTTTTATCGCCTAACACATTTGCGTATAATTTCACTACTTTCACTAAGCCCTCTCACAAATTTCTTATTCAAAATCTCTAATTTATTCATCGCTTGTCGCTTGCTCATTGGCCGACGTTGATTCTATCGCCAGCGGCAAGTGTCAGTCGAATTAATGCATAATTTACTCGTAGTTGTTGGCCCATTTTTAGTGTTGTCGCCTTTGAGCCTATTTAAACGCCCATTTTCTGTGTATTAAGGAAGTTAAGCTGCTCATATTGTGTGTGTGATTATCCTTCATATCAACATTCAACACTAGTCCAATACACTCATTATTCTCCCACTCTCTCTCACTCTCTCTTCCTTACTCTTTGAGGTCAATTTGTTACCCTGTTTATAGCGTTTTGATGAAGTGCGACAAATCCCATATATTTTTATTTTCTCGCGACTCGTTGAGATAGTCCATTTTTTATGAAGTGTACAACATAAAGTAGCCTTTTTGAGCAAATAAAATATTGTCCTTGAGTGTATAAATAAAAAGCCTGGACAAAATGTAGAGCATTAAATAGATATGAGTCTGAAATTATGTATAACACGCATGGTGAAATATGAAATTGGGTCTGAGGTTACAGTTTTGATTAAGTATTACATGGTTATCCCTTTTGCGGCTTCAAAAATAAAGGTAAATAAAATGCATTTAAATAATTTTGTTCATGAAACTCCTTTTTTGCCATTATATGTAAAAAAAATTACATCACTCAAATGACCGCCTCCCGAATTTTTGCAAACTTCGATCCCTTTCAGGTAACTTTCAACCACTTGTTCCGAATTGACAGCGACAATCTCTCGTTTTCAGAGTAGTAAGGCCCAATCACACCACAGGACCAAGAAGTTCAAAATACAGTCAGTATTTTTTTCACAGACAGCCATTATTAAATCTATTCATGAAATTCACATATAACCACATTTATTTTTCTATTTCCTTCTGCGATGCACAAATTCCACATACTTATAAAAATAAACTAGTATTTAACCAATATGAAGCTGATCGGATAATAGACATTTTGTACATGGCAAAGTTATGAAACTAGTTAGTGTAAAAGGGCAACTAGAATCTTTCCTAGCAGGGCAGTAACGAATAATGAATTGTGGATGGTTATGACATTCAAATGAAAGCTCAGTCGTCGCTGTAGAAGAGTCCAGGCGAAATTTGCCCTAAAAATATGCCAAGTTAAATAAAATGTCAAAATTTTTCTATCTGATTACTTGGTTGATCATAGCGTAGCAGGTCATAAGATCCCAGAATGAGAGGGTTGTAGGAGGTTATTAGGCTCATTAAGAGCGTAACGCGTTCAGTGACTTAAACTTAGTATAAACAGAGCAACATAATTAGGAGTGAAATATGGAAAAAATCGAATATCGTGCCATTATAAAGGTCATTACGAAATAAGGAAAATCAGTTGTGAATACAATGAAGGAAATGTCATTGGTTTACGGCAACCCTTGTCCGGGAAAAATTACGTTGTACAAGTGGCACAGTTTATTTAAACAAGAAAGGGAGACCCTTGAAGACAGCCGGCAAGAGCATCGAAATGACCACACGAGAACTTATTTAAAAAGTCGGTCAAAGAGCAAGCAACTGACAGAAATGATTGGAGTATACGATACGATTTTTAAAATACTGCACGAACATCTAAACATGACTAGGGTCAGCGGTGGATGGGTGCCGAGAATGCTCACGCCTCTACAAAAACCAACGTCCACGAGAGCCGTGTTGACTGACCTGCAGCCCAGATGCTACCCCGATTAATTGTTCACTGTTTCCAAAATTAAAAAAGAGCTGCGGGGTAAACAATTTTTATTCGATGTGGAAGTCAATGAAACAGTTTTAGCATATTTTTAAAATAAAAAGAAAATATTTCTTAAGAGGGTGTAAATACATAAATTCAAAGAAAAACTGAAGAATGTATCCTTCTTCAGGAGAACATATTAAAAAGGAAAAATAATTTCAATTTTTTATTTCCAACCCTTAACCTCCATTCCGCGAATATAAAAACGCTTTCTCGTGTATGTAAAATATTTTACTTAATTTTTGATTTAAATTTTTTTCATTTTTTAACTTTTTTACCTTTTCCCCCACACTCACACATATCAATTATATATTTATAATTTAGCCATTCCTTCACAAATCTCCAGCCAATTTGATTGCCAATTAATGAAAGAAGAATAAAAAATTATTCAAAATAAAATTGCCAATTTGATATCAAGGTTTCTGCCACAATTTGTTGTCAATAAATTACAAATCATTGCGTACAATTAGCCAGCAACAACAACAACAACAAAATCATCTATAAAAGAGCAATACAATGGCGCATTGAATGATGAGGACTATAAATTTTACAGAAATACTTGATGCCGAAGTGAGAGAAACGGCAACACGAGCGGAAATTAAATATATACATACATATGTACATATGTATATGTGTGTGTGTGTGAGCATTTTGTAGAAATTGTCGACAATTTAATAACAGTTAAGCTCAAGTAACGCGCGCAATTGCACTCCGCCCTCACACTTGTCTGTCTGTCTGCACGCCCGCCCACAACGGCGTTGCCACATTCTTCATGTTCTTCTTCTTCTTCTCCTTCATCTAATTGTCTGTAGTAAGTACTATTTAATGTGCATTTTACCGCAAACCACGATAACAACAAAAACAAACAGTGCTATGGTTAGTATTATTATTATTATTATTATTATTATTAGAGAGTAGAGGTGATGTCAATTGTTTGAATAGCATGCTGCTAAGTTATGTACGACTGGTGGTGTGGTGTGTGTGTGTGTGTGTGCGCGAGTGAGTTCAACCATTCATTTGTGCCACAGTAACCGAGCAACCACCACCACAAGAGAACACCTCAACTCTCAAGTAAGCACTTGTTGCCGCTGGCAATGCTAAGCACGCGAAACAACAACAACAACAACAACAATGGAAACAAGTACGGACAATATTAATAAGTAGCAACAACAAGAGAAACAAAAATACGAAACAACGGAAAGTGGAAGTAGCAAGAGCAACATTAAAAACCGCATTCACGCCCACTTAATCGCAGTGAAGTGTGAATGTATGTGCGTGTGTGTGTCTGAATGCATCGTAGTTGTGTGATTTACGAAGTTGAAGTGCCAGTTTGCGACAGGATAACGATTTGTGTAGACAATGGCAGAGGATAACAATGAATGACGGAGCGAGTGTAAGTCTCTATGTATTTATATATATATATATATATGATGTATATATATGTGTGTGTTTGTGTAGTGCATGGAAAGTATGAAAGCTCTGCTTGCAACACAACAAAGATACTAAACGCGTGCTGTTCGCCAACAACCTCCGAACTCTTTCTATAATAATCTTCTCCGCTGGAAGCTGCTTAAAGTACTTAAGGATTTATCTACAAATGCAAGCGTAAAATATGTTTGCCAGTATTTATGTATTTATTATTTGTAAATATGTATTTAATTTTTTATTTTATTTTATTTTTATATTTTTTTTTTTTTTGGTGGCATAGGAAAAGTAAGTGCGATTACCACTTGTTGAATAGCAATTGTGCAGTGAGCATTCAACTGCTGTCTGTCTGTCGGTCTGTTTGTTTGTCTGTCTGTGTGTCCTGTTCGTGTGCTCCACTGAGTAAGTGGCTGCCAGAGAACGAACCAGCAAGCTAGCCAAGTAGAAAATAAATAAACAGATTCTCATATTTCTGTAGTGTTGAAGTGCGACCTGCTTTTGCAAATATACATACTTACATACATACATATAACCCACAGCCAGTTGCTCCTTCAGTCACTTTTGCTCATAATCTGTCTGTCTTTGCTCTAAATACTCACACAATACAATTGTATATGAAAGCCAAAGGCGTAAAGAAAAGTGTACTTTTAAGTGTTGTTTCGAAAACAATAGACAAACAACAAATTGTACAACAACATTAACAAAGCATTGAGCAAACAGTTTCTGGTTTCTGCTAAAGTGAGAATATGTGCGTGTGTGGGGATAGCTTTGTATGTAGCGCGCACTTTTGTTCTCACATTTGGTACTATATACATACGAGTACGTATGTAAGTAGTATGGGTGTGTGAGTAATTTATCGTTCACTGAGTTTTGTTGAAGGATATGTGTGGCCTTAAGTCAAGTAGGAGTCAAAAAGGTGTCAACAAAGCGATGGAAATATATAAAATACCAGGTTTGGACCCTGGCTTCCGAATGGCAATACGCCTTGCTAACCACACAACTACCGCGCCCACCAGCTTTTCCTCCTTTTCGATTCAATATTCTTTATTTGAAATACAATTTTTTATCGGTATTATAACCTCTGCTATGTTTTTCGACTGAGTTTCTGCTCTATTTTATTGTGTTCGGCTCAATGTTTTCTTAACAAATGGAGGAGCCCGCCTCTGACCGGTTGATGGATTTTCATGAAGAACTTTTTTTAACTTAGAATTAGCAAGCGACTTCATCCGCATGAAGTTTTAAGATGAATCTAATTAGATTTAGGATAAATTCAATGTCTTCGAATGTATATTTTCCTGGAAGAAAAAGTGTTCCTATGACAACTATATCAATGTCAAGGTATATACAGAAAGTAAGTATGCTGTATTTTTGTGGGTTTTTAATTGTTTTATCTAAACAAACAAATTACGGGTATTAATTTGTTGATGCCTCCTTTGAAGTGGTTTCCCACCAACCCCTTCATCCAGTTTCAGTCCCACTCCTCCGTTACCTCGTCGTCGGTTTGACAATCAGATGCAGCTTCAGGGAGCACTTCCTTAATGGTATTGGCCATGTGTGACCAATCATTGGGTAAAGCAGGCATATTTTTTATGCCAATATGTCTCTCCTCTTTTTCTGAACTGGCCTCACAGTATCTCAAACGGAGGAAAACGAAATGAACATTGTACCCGAAACATATTACCGCGGCAGCAGGTTCTCAAAGTGCACCACGAACCAGTCTCGTTGCAAAGTGGAGAAATCGTACGATTTACAAACGGATATTCATAAAGGGCTTTCCAATGGGGATGATATGATATCTACCTAAGTGTCGTTTCGGCTATTTTTAATATGCCATGATCTGTCATTTGTTTTTATTGTATTCAGTAATGTTAACAATTTCATCATGGCAAGATATATGCAAGAACAACATTTACAAACAACAACCAACCACAACAACTTGAAAACGATAATGATTTTTTTAAGAAAATCATCTTCTCCGATGAGGCTCACTTTCATTTGAGTGATGCGGTAAATAAACAAAACTGTCGATTCTGGTGCGAAGAAAATCCACAAATTATTCACGAACAACCATTACATTCCCCTAAATTGACAATTTGATCTACAAATGGATCTAGAGTTTATATTATATATAGTAAGTCGCCTTCGAATGGCTGAAGGACGTTTAAAAAGAGGTTTTACTTTCATGTCAGCCAGAAATACACTCGGAGCACTTGACTTTCTCTGCCGAGGGGCGACCGGAAATTAATTTTCTGTAATTGTTGGCTGTTGGTCGAGTCAGGACTTGAACCTTGAACGCTGCTTCATATTCATATGAAAAGAACTAAATACTTTCCCAAAGATGGAGTTTGAGGAGGGTTCGGGGGTTGGAAGTACAATAGAACAAGTACGTAATCTCTAATGGGAACTATGTAGAAGACAACAACGTCAATGTAGCTTAATACGAGTATGTAGATCAGTGTTTTGCTTAAAAAATAAAAGTTGTAACACTTTACATAGAATCTTAATTATTAATTATTATTTTTTATTAATTTTTTCTCTTTGTAAAGAAAGAAATAATTTAAAAGTTTATTTGATAAAAGTAAATTGATTATAATTGAACACAATCAATTTGCATGTTTGACAAAAATATTTTCAGAAATTTTTTCTATAGAATTTTTCCCAAAGAGCAACTGGAAAAACCAAAAAAAGAAATGTCCATACCTATCGCCACCACCAAAAAGTTGCAGCCTCATTTGACAGTTGGTGTCATAATTTGTGGCAGCCAACAGCTACATTAAATCTAGATATGTGTATATATATACATATAGAATATGCCTCCAGGCAGTTTGCGAGCATACCCCTGACGATTGTTACAAATTTTTTAACTGCAGAATGCCGGGAAGTTGGAATTCAGGAAGCCACAGGAAGAAGAGCGAACGACAGCAAAACACAAAAGAATTTCGCAGCTATTTATTATTTTAAAATGAAACTAAGCGCCACCAAACAAGCAACAATTCGATGACGAGCAAAAAGTGAGGCAACAAAAAAAAAAGGCAAGTAAAAGAAAAGGAAAGAAGGCAAAAGAAAAATTAAAATTGCCCGTTTCCTAACTACACGCCTATTACTTTATATGTATTTATTTTTTGTGCTGTGTGGCAATAGCAATGAGAGCTTAAAAGAAAATACAACAAAAAAAAAAAACAAAAAATAAATTGAGAAAAACCGCTTAGCGTCCACAGCAAAGTTTGTCGCGGCTTTTACGAAATGTGAAAAAGAAAATAAATTTCAGAAAAAAGAAAATATAAAAAAATTTTGTGGAAAAATTATTGAAAAAGTTTCGTTAGCAACCGCGGCCGAGTAATTTCCCACTTTACTATGCAATTTCCCAGCAGAATTGTCAACGCGTGGCTTCTTTTGCTTCGTCTCTTACCCCGCCGCCTTCAGACAACACTTGTCCTTACTACACATAGAGCAAACGTGGCAACAAAGTGTCAAACACTTTGTGCCACAGTCGGTCGTCAACTTGCCAACATACGTTCTTTTTTTCCTCTTGCTTCGTTCTTCTTTCTTCCTACCAACCATCCAAATTTTGCATTCACCTTCTTCACGCCTCTTCATGCCTCTCCACGCGTGTTGCGGTGAAATTGTGTTGCAAAGTTGGCTTCTTTAATTTTAAGTGGCATGTTACGAGGTGTGAGCCAGCGGAAAAAATGAAATGAAACAAAATCACATGGAAAAGAAAGCAAAAAAAAAAAACAAAAAAAAAAAATAATAAAGTTGTGCTAGAAGCAAATTCTTTGCAACTCGCTGAATAATTCAATCAAATAGAGCTCCACATAGCCATGGGTACATCTCCATTCTTCTAGGACATACATACATACTATGCATATTTATAAACATAAGTACATACTTATGCTTGGTCCCTTCCCCTTCGACTCTTCCTTTTTTACGACCCATGTACACTGGTTTTTGTTTCCTTTTCTTTCTTCCTTTTCTTTTTTTTTTTTTTTGTCAATTCAACCTTCGGGACATCTGATTTAATATTGACAGCACAGGCGGGTGGTTAATAAAGTTAAATTGTCTCACATAATACGCAGCGAGCCAAATTGTCGCCCTCCACACTGGATTTTTCCTCCGTTTTTGGTTTTTTTTTTTTACTATTCACTTTTACTATGATGTACTCCCTCTCTCCAACTCCGTTTTTCTATTTGCTACTCTTTGCTACTTTTGGCTTCTGCCTGTCACACAGGTTAAGTTGACAACTTTTATGTTCGATTAAATTTTAATATAGCAAAATTTGACTTTATTAATAAATTCTGCACGAAGTGAGTGTTAATCAAATGAAAAAAGTTTCCAAAGTGTGACAAATAGCGTTAGGGCATCGGGCGCAGTCAAGTTGCATAATTATGTCTATCTCTGTATGTATGTACGTGTATGTGTACTTATTTATAAGAGGAAATTGTCTGTGGTAAATTTAAAGTGTTGCTGATTAAAGACACTACCTAATAATGTACCGAAAACAAATCTTAAGCTAGCGCTAAAAATTCTGATACAAAAAGGTTTCTCCGACAAGAGAACTCCAAGACAGTTTTTTATGCCTCGGCTAAGCGTCCAACCTCGTTTCATCGATTACTAGGAAAAGTGAAAGTGAGTTCTTGATATGAGCACGAGTCAAGCTGTTCACAAGACTATCCAAAGCCAGCAAGTACATTAAGTCAAATTTTATCTATCATCAGCAACATATGAATGGCTGACCCGACTTAAGAACTTACCATTTCAAGATCTGCTCAACATTTTTCTGAAGGTCAAGGTCAAAAGAATTGAAAAGTGAAGTCCTCTCTCGACGAATAAAAACCAAACCACCTACTATAAGGTGCAGAAGCGTGGTTGTCGACACTTGATGGTCCGCTTTGAGAGTCTTCGAGAGAAAGGTTTTGAACGATACGATGACATTGATATAGTACGGCGAATGAAGAGACAGTGGGAAAGAACTCCAGTTTAGAAATTATTCGCGGAAAGAAGAAGGTTGAAAAACATCATTCTAATGAAAAGGCCTTCGCTTCCTCTAAGCCTCAGTATGCTATTTAGATTTTTCAAGGTATGAAGTGGTGTAATGACGTGTAGTCCTGCATCCGGTTATGCCTAAATTCTAAAAACAATATCGGATCGTACGTACAACAGCCTAAACAAACCCACCATACGCAGAGAAGAATTGGCAATCGTCACACAAAAGTACACACCAAAACTGCGCAACCCTCCGAACCCTTTGGCTAACACCTTGGCCCCTGAAAAAGATCGAAATCGGCCGATGAGAAGAGAGAAAGCAGCTTCATAAAGAGCAGAGTTGAGCCAGTGGCTCATTCCAGCTAACGGGCGATTATGTTGTAATTTAGCTTTGAAGTTTTAATACTCATATTTAGGCGCCGTATGTAAGTGCAGATTCAATAAATAAGAAAAACATGTTGAAAATAAAGTCCTATCTATAATCTGCGATAACAGACCCGTATGGAATTTTGAGCTGCAGCTAGGAGAGAGAAAGAGAGAGAGAAAGAGAGAGCCGACTGGATCAGCCCTCACTTGATCGATTTATGGGTTCACTAAAATCTCAGCATCTGTTCACTACAAGTGGAGCTGCGCGTATCTGATCTTGAAGCAAGTGATTTGCTATAGGTCTGATTTATAGTGAAAGATTCGTTCAACGCCCGAGTACTGCCATTCATCCTGGTAGATGAGTGCCTCACCCCAATCCTCAACCAAGTATACCTTTTTCAAGACATTGCTAATTGGTGCATATATATAATTGGCGCTTTGTAACCGCCGAGGCGATTTTCGGCCGAGCTCCTCCTCCAATTTGTGGTTTCGCGACTTGATGCTTTTCCAACAAATGGAGGAACGTACAATCCGCCTCCGAACGGCTGATGGTTTTTTATGAGGAGTTTTTATTTCTTGTCAGAAATATACTCGGAGGGCTTGACATTCCCTGCCGAGAGGCGACCGAAATTTGAAAATTTTGTGCATACAGTCCGAAAAAAAGAAAGGCGTTGAGACCAGACACGTCTTTTTCAAACACCTCAACAGCACTTACAGAACTGCATTTTGCTTAATTTTAAGGAACCTGCGTGACCATTTCAATGCTAGACCGAAAAAAGATTAACCTCTACGGCAAAAGATCTACAAAAGTTCTAATCTTCATTGGAGCCAGAGATATGTTTATCTGTAAAACAATATTCGAGATTTTGTGATAGACGGAAAACATGTCTCCAGTGTTCTAGATATGCGTACTTTCCGAAAATCACTATTTTGCCACATATTTTGGTTTTTTCCCCTTAGCCGTTCGGCGCTAATCAGAGACAGCAAGTTAAGACAGGTCAGGTCCTTCTCCAACTGATTTCCCAACAGAGCGAAAATTTTCATCTCCTTCCATACACGGGTATTGCGTCGAAAACTTTCAAAGCTGGAGTTTTGTCACCAGGTTAAGGTCCATAAACCAATTGGAAGACATTTCTCCTGAGCCCGGACACTTAAGATGCCGTCACCGACCAGGCTTCTGTACCTGCAATAGGATGGTTATGATGATAAACGATTTGTAGGGTTTGGATTTTGTTCGTTAAAAGAGGACTTTTATTTTTCAATTGTTGTTGTTGTTAATGCTGTTCCCAAGATAGACGATATTACCTACGACTTCAAAGTTATGACTGTCAACAGTGACTTGCGGGCCGAGTCGCGAATACGATAAATGATTGCCTGATGGTAGGAGATATTTCGTCTTGTTCTCGTTCAATAGCAGACCCATACGCTTCGCATTCTTGTCCAGTCTGCAAGTAGCAGAGCCCACGGCGGGGTTGTTGAAACCAATAATGTAAATATCATCGGCATACCACAGCAGCTGTTTGAAAGGTGCTTCTCGTTCCTGACTAAACTTTAGATGGTGTTTAACCTCAATTTACTAAATTCGGGGCTAGCGGCGTAGAAGCAGTCCCTTTTCTTGTTGTCGAAGGCTGCTTTGAAATCGACGAAGAAATGGGGTGTGTCGATCCTCTTTTCACGGAAATATTACAAGATTTGGCTAATGTGAATACCTGGTCAATGGTGGGCTTACCAAGTATAAAACCACACTAATAAGGCGCAAAAGGTTCGTTGACGATGGGCTTCAGTATTTCACGCAAACCCCTCGATAGAACCCTATGTGCGATGTTGAGGAAGCTTATCCCACGATCATTGCACAGGCTGTGTGGTCCTCTTTTTATTTTTGAAGCTTTTTCATACCCGGGCAATGAAAGATCTGTTCCAACTTAATCGTATTGGGGATCTGAGCTCGGCTTCTCCTGGTACTCCATTTAAGTCCTCAGTCGGGAGATCACCCCTTTGGATACTACAAGAGTTAGCTCTGGTCTTGAAACCATCTGCAAATCGCCGCATCTATTCGCAGAATTTTCGAGCATTACCCTGTCGGCCAGCAATGCCACGTATTTAAATTTACATTAAAAGTAATTTAGCGCAATCTTTTTCCAAACAAAAAATTTATTAAGGTATTTAATTTAATTTAAACAAATTACGTCGTCATTAGAGAGCATTAGAGCAGGAAATATGTATGTATGTAAATATATATAAATAAATATAAATTCCAAATCGACGACTCAATTACCTACTTCACTGTGAAATGAACTCAATTACAAGCAAAGCGAACGCCAAGTCAAGTGACTTAAGCTCATTTACAGACCAACAACTTCTTTAAAACGTCCAATCTGCTTAAAAAAATTTTCCAAATGGGCAATTTGTCTCCTTGACAAAAATACATATTTAATGTAAAATATATCCACCTGTAATTGGCTACTAATTCACTTTAGAAAATTTTAGCCAAAAGCGAAAAGGCCAATTTGCAGAGTGAAAAAAAGAAATGAGCGCAGTGGGAGAGTAGTAGGAAAAAAGCGACAAGTAAGGCTACAAAGTATACGCGAGTAAAAATATTTAACAGGTAAATTTCCAAACCACCCCTGCAGTGGACACCCAGCAACGTTGCTGACATCCTCCTGTTTATCTATGCATTGCTTAGCAAATTACCTAAGTGATTGCCTACACAATGTTATGCAACGCTGAGCACATGGCTCGTGGCCACTTCACTACACACTTTTGTTGCCACCGTTCTTTTGACCATTCTACGCGACTGCTGCCGTCCAACATTGTGCTTGTCAGCGGGCAACATCAAGCTTTTGAAAATTTAATTATATCCTTGGGGTAATGAATGTGCAAGTTGTTGTGTTTTTTTACGTTTCAATGTTTGTGTTGTTGTTGTTTCCTCTGCTCTTAATTGTAAAAGGTGTTTTTTAGACATGTGGTTTTTAAGAAAAAATACAAAGCATATGATTTAGTGTAGCGGCCAGGAGTTTAGCTTTATTATAAAGGTATAATTTGCCATAATGCTTTGAAATTACCCTCCCTGTCAACTCTTCTGAGCGATTATGTCGCCCGAATATTGGATGAAGGACGCAACGCATGGCGCGAACCAAACCATTCCGGAGTAAGTCTGGCTTCGGTTGTTGTGTAACCTGATCTGGACTTTATATCCATGGGCAGAATACGCCATAGGAAAGTACCAGCTCCTGAGAATGCCGAAAAATAGACACTTAAGGCTACACTTTCACTTACACTAGTGGTATAGGAAGTGGAATGATCAAAACGATGATGCAATTGCCTTACAATATCTGTAACCGATCCAGTCTCTTCAAATTTGTTTCAAACAAAGATCCTTCCACAAAATCTCCCATTCAGTGGTTGGGCACAGCTGCAATTGTTTCGTGTGATATCGTTTATACTAATTGCGGTATTCTTCGTTACACTGCTCCACAGAAACAAAGCGTCTTCGGTGCGCGTTTTTCACTAGAGTAAATGTGGTACGAAACCGATCCGCGGTTGGTCGAATTACCGATCCCGCTGGGCGATTATGTCGACCGAATATTGGATGCGGAGCGCGATGTGTCGCACGAACGGAACCATTATGTTGCACCGAAATAAGTCTGTTCGTTAAGAAATGGCAAACCAAACTGAATATTAACCAAGTGTCAAAAGGGCCAACTGCGAGTTATTGCCTTATTGAGTACCACATATCTAATAAAAAAAACACCCTGTGCTTACTACTAACAATGTTGTTGTTGGCCATAAATGAAGCGCTTACTTCATTTAAACAGATACTAAGTGGCAAGCAATGTTTTTTGTTTTATTTTACTTTTTAAATTTTTAAATTTTTATTTTGTTTATTCTTTTATTTTGTATTGTATTGTATTATTCATTATTTTTTAAAAATTTTTTATTTAGTTTTTCTTTTTTTATACTTTTTTAATTATTTTTAATTATTTTTATTTAATTTTTTTTTAATTTTTTTTGAATTTTTTTTAATTTTTTTTTATTTTTTTTCGCTTATTTTTATTTATCTTTTATTATCTTTTATTATTTCTTTACTTTCTTTATATTTTTTTATTTTTAATTTTGGTTTTTATTTTTTATTTTGTTTATTCTCTTATTTTGTATTGTATTGTATTATTTTTTTTTTAATTTTTTATTTAGTTTTTCTTTTTTTATATTTTTTAATAAATTTTTTTTTCACTATTTTTATTTTTTTATTTAATTTTTTTTTATTTTTTTTTATATTTTTTAAAAATTTCTTTTTATTTCTTTATTTTTTTTATTTTTTTTTCTATATTTTTTTTATTTTTTTTCTATATTTTTTTTATTTTTTTTTCTATATTGTTTTTTATTTTTTTCTATATTTTTTTATTTTTATTTTTTTTCTATATTTTTTTTTATTTATTTATTTGCTTTTTTCTATTTTTAGTTTTTGTTTTTCTTTTTGAATTTATTTTTTTATTTTTACTTTTTTTTTAGTTTTATTTTTTTTATTTTAATTTTTTTATTTATTTTATTAACTTTGTTTCTTTATTTTTTTTTAGTTTTATTTTGTATTTTTTTTTATAATTTTTTTTAATAATTTTTTTTAATTATTTTTTTTATTTATTCTTTTATTTATTTATTTCTTTATTTTTTTTTTTTTTGTTTTATTTTATTTTTTGATTTTATTTTATTTTTGTTTATTTTTTTATTTTATTTTTTATTTTATTTTTTTATTTTATTTTATTTTTATTTTTTTATTTTATTTTATTTTTATTTTATTTTTTATTTTACTTTCTTTGTTTTTTATTTTATTTTTTTTATTTTTTATTTTATTTTTTTTTATTTTTTTATTTTATTTTTATTTTATTTTTTTATTTAATTATTATTTTTCTTTATTTTTTATTTATATTTTTCTTTATATTTCTCTATCTATTTTTCTCCCCATTTTTTTATTTCTCTTGTTTTTGTGCAACTGAAAGGCGTTTGAGTGCACAAAGGTTTCTTCTCAAGTCAAGGAGATTTTTTCTTTTACCACTCTAAAAATATGCTGTTTGCGGGCGTAAATAATGCAGCTTTTGCCACTTTACACTTATTTTCTTCCATTCTCCGTTCTCATCATTATCTCCTAGTCTCCACTCATCTAGCGCTTCTAGGCAGTCTCTTTATGTAGATATTTTAATTTGCGATAAACAATTTTAACGGACAGTGATTTTGATTTTTCGCCTGTAAACTTTTTACCGTTGATCACCTAACGGCATTTGCCTTTGCTGCGTACGACAAGTGTTTGTAATTCATTTACGCATACACGTACTTCTACTCTTCTTCTTCTTCAATTCTTTTGACTTTTGCAGCGTCCAAACGCAATCTTCTCCTGCCGCGCACTTCTTTACTTTGTGGTGCTACTAATTTTCGCCTTAGAAACTTTTCACAAAACTGTCAGTGCGCATTTTTTGCATTGTAAAAAGTTTGTTGTCAACTTTTTTCCGCTATTTATTTCACTTCGTTTCGAGTTGGGTTTTCTTTTTCGGTTGGTCTTTTGATTTTTGCTCGACAAATTGAATTCTTACAAGCTTTTTATTTGTTGGCGCGTTGTAAGATGTCGCTGCGGGTTGTTTGTGTGTGTGTATGTATCTTGGCGGTTGTAATCTGACAATTAGAATTGGAAGTTGTTGGTTTTTTTCTATTTTTTTTTCTTTTTTTATTTTTGGCTAACTGTTGGCATTGTGGCGATGCGTCATTGGCTTTTTTGTTTGGTCGCAAAAGTTTGACGTAAATCATCACGCTTGTCCAGTCAAGGAAAAATAAATAAAATAAAAAAAAAACAAAAAAAAAGAGAAATGAAAATAAAATTTTATTGGCGAGAGTTGAGTAACTCAAAATGCGCTTAAACTTTTTAGAATTCTTTGATTGGAATTATCTAAGCGAATTATTTAAATACTTCTGAAAGTTCATTTGCATTTGGCAGCTAATTCTTTTACACTTCATTTGAAATTTTACTTGAGAAAAAAGTTTTCAGTTTTTGTGTTTTGGTTGGAAGATTTCTTTAATGTGTGGATCATTTAAAAACTGCAATAAAGATGTATGTATGCAAGAAGATTTATAACACAAAAAAGGAAATAATATAAGGTTATCCGTTTGGGGGATTCCCAAGCATAGGGTTCTATTTTGACTGTTATCGAACTTAAAGGTTAGTCATTTATCAAAATGGATCGCTTAAAATGCTTTCAAGTTGTTAAAACCCACTACAAAAATGGTGATTTAAACGTTGCCACGTTTCGTGCTTTAAGAGGAGATTGTGGTGCACTCAATCGTCTAGCTGAGCATATATAAAACGATTGGGTGCTTGAACAACAAGCAGTTCGCGGCGGTTTTCGAATAATATTTTCTTCATCGACGAGACACATTTCTCACACATAGCAATACTTGAATAAGCTAAATTGTTGCATTTGAGGCTCCGCGAATATTCCAATCAATGATTGAGGAGAGACCTTTATAGGAAAAAAAAACCTACGCTCTAGTTCGCTCTTTGGTCCGAAGTTGTGATTGGACATTAATTCTTTGAAACTGACAATAGCGGGACTGTAGCTGTCAATTCGGCGCATTATTGTCATATGATAACCGACTTCTTTTGGCCGGCAATTGAAAAACACCACTTGGACAATATGTGGTTTCAACAAGCCACAGAACACGATCAAATGTGGCTTTATTGGGAGAGAATTTTCTCGGCGCCGTAATCTCTGGTCACAAATTGGTCGAAAATTAGCTCAAACGGATCGAAGTTTGCAAAAATTTACGAGGCGGTCATTTGAATGATGTAGAGCTTCACATATAATGGCAAGGTTGAAGAAAAATTTTACTTTACCAGGGGTGCTAGTTGAAGTTTGCCGGTTTTACTAGTAGATGTCGCTAGCAATATGTATAAATTTCTATGATTTGGCATGTATGTAATTTTTTTCTATTGACATTAACCTACAAAAATACGCAAGTCGCATTCCACCAAAATAATAGCGTCATATTTGTTTACCTCAGTGAATATGTCGAGTTTCGTTCCAAGTAAATCGCTTTTGCGGCATTCGTTGCTTTTCTTATTTCATCAAAAGAAAAAAGCAGCTGAAGCTCACCGGTTGCTGGTAGAAACTTATGGTGAACATGCTTCAGTGATTAGAATATGTGAGACATGGTTTCGTCAGTTTAAAAGTGGAGATTTCGATTTGACAGACAATGAACATCCTGGTGCAGCGAAAAAGTTCGAAGACGAGGAATTGCAGGCGTTATTGGATGTTGATCCAACCCAATCCCAACAAAAATTGGCAGAAACACTACGTGTGACTCGAGGAGCAATTTGCCAACGTTTAAAAGCCATGGGAAAGATCCAGAAGTATGGAAAATGGGTGTCACACCAGCTGAACGATAGAACGATAGACAAATGGAAAATCGAAAAACCGTTTGTGAAATGCTGCTTCAACGATTCGAAAGGAAATCTTTTCTGCGTCGTATTGTCACGGGGACGAAAAATGGATTTATTTTGAGAACCAGAAGCGAAAAAAGTCATGGCTTTCCCCTGGTGAAGCTGGACCATCGACTGCAAGGCCAAATCGCTTTGGCCGTAAGACAATGCTCTGTGTTTGGTCGGACCAGTGTGGTTTGGTGTACTACGAGTTGTTAAAACCTGGTGAAACGGTGAACACGGATCGCTACCGACAATAAATGATCAATTTGAATCATGCGTTGATCGAAAAACGGTCGGAATGGACCCGAAGACATGGCAAAGTTATCTTGCAACATGACAACGCGCCGTCTCATACCGCTAAACTGGTGAAAGACACATTAAAAACACTTAATTGGGAAATATTATCGCACCCGCCGTACTCTCCAGACCTCGCCCTGTCCGACTGTCACCTTTTCGCATCGATGGGACACTCCCTTGCAGAACAGTGCTTCGCTAATTTTGAAGAAGTCGAAAAATGGCTCGTCGAATGGTTTGCCTCGAAAGAGGAAATGTTTTTTTTTTTGGAATGGTATCCATAATTTGCCTGAGAGATGGGCGAAATGTGTAGAAACCAATGGTCAATACTATGAATAAAAAAATTTTTAGATTCCTCTGAAAATTAAGTGTTTTCTTTATCGGAAAAACCGGCAAAATTCTACTAACACACCTGGCAAAGGCATTTTATTTACGTTTATTTTCAAAAACTTTACAATTTCCATTAATTTTTGAAATATTTTAATTAATTAAATATGGTTAGGTTAGTTTACATTGACTGGTAATTCAATTTAATTCGAGCTATAGTAGCCGTCGGGTAGCAAGTCAACGCTTTTTGCGAGGTTTAAGGGAGCATTGATATCTCATTTCGATACTTACATCGGTATTTTGAATAGCGAAACTCCTAAAAGTGCGAGATAAAGTCGGAGAGAAGCAGAGAAGAATATTCTGCGCATTTGTTGCTACCTGTCTACTACTTCTTGCCTACAATGTGCTTGTGGTCTGGAACGCAGTATCTATGCAGCTGCTTTCCTGCAGCCACCTCAACTACTGCCTACTATCAAAATGAACTTGATGATTGCTATTAACGCTCAGTATCCAATTATTAATGGTCCCTTATGTCAAAATCGTTCAAGCGAGTTCAACGCCGGGTCAAGCAAAGAAAGTTTCGTCGGCACAATAATTGGAAAATTCATCCTCCATGATGAAGTGTTCCCAAACAAGCAGAAGCTGATCGAAATATTGTTGTCCGTAGTACTAGATTCCAGCAAAAGAAGATTCGTCAATCTTCTGGGCTGTCTCTGGCTTGAAGAGCTCAATATAATAAACGGAGGAAATGTACCCAGTGTCCTAGATTTCGAACCAATATCTTGTAGCAACAAAATACGCACTTGCTTTTGTGTAAGAAAAAAAAAACGCCTAGCGAAAGGAAGGCCCAGACAACCAAATAGTTTTCTAATTATTTGCACTCCTGCTCTCAGAGAGCACTTATCAGCTATTTCAAGCTCTCTGCACACAAAAAAGAGAGCGACCGAAATGGGTGGATATGAAAACCTTGACAAGCTGGCTGATAGAGATAATCCTTGAAAATTATTTCAAAAGTACGGCGACTTACTGAAAGTTTCCAGACTACGGAATACTAATGTAGGACCTAAAGAGGTGCTGTACAGCGTATGCCGAATTTATGAAGGGAGCACTTCTCTAGCCTGCAGAATATTTATGACGATGGAACAGATGTTTTATTGCTCGACTATGGAGAAGTTCGAATAGAAATTGCCCGCTTAAAGAATAAAAAAGTGACACGAGTCGATGGTTGCCAGCTGAGCTATTTAAATATTGGTCTAAAAAAACTAACGAGATTTATATATTAGCTTAATTACAGACGTCTATTTAAACTAAAACTTAAGGGGCCTCTACACAATCCATAATCTGTGCCAATTGTCATGGAATATATCATATAAGGTCTTATCGAGCGAGCTTATCGGTGTGACTTTCGAATAGAATCGACTCACACCACCGCTTCTTCGATTTTAAGGAAGCCTTCTATAACACTAAAGAGCTACATCTGAAACTACTCTCTATACGGTTATGTCTGCATCTGACTCTGGGCAAAACCAAAAGCTCTGTCAGGGTCGGGAAGGACTTCTCCAAGCCGTTCGATGTTAAAAGAGGTTTCAAACAGAGTGACTTATAATCATTTGAATACTTTGAAACCCGCAGGCGATAGAACGTAGAACAGCACGACAGCTGCTACGCTTGCTGGTAATAGATCTCAGAGCCCGAGGATCGTTATATATAAAAATAAATCAGAAAAACATCGCGTTCAGGGAATTCGACCGATAACTAGTAACTATACTTTAAAGTACTGTCTTCGATTTTCTATAGCCAGCGTGGATTGAAAATCTTATGGTGCTTCTAATAAGGGCCTTAAAGCATTACACTTAAAGTTGCTATACATTTAAATCCACCCAGTCTTCATGTCACTCACCATGCAGGCAAAATGCCAAACTGTGCCAACAGCTTCTCTTTTTGCCCCCCTCTCTCATCTCTTCAAGAGTGGCTTCACAAATTTTAAATGACATTTATGAATAAATTATGTTAATAAACGTAATTTTACAGTGGAAATTTATGAATATGAATAAATGGGCGAAGGCGAAGTGCGCAAGGAGTAGCAAAATGAATAAATGAATGAATGAACCGTAAGAAATCGCCAGATTCTAGATATCGAAACTGACTTGCCAACGAGATGAAGCGAATGGGGATGGGGACACAGCGACCACTGCAGTAGTGCACAACAAAATAAAAAAAAAAATTTCTGTAATGCTTACACCCACATGTACAATAAAAATATATGTATACAAATATGTGTGTGTGTAGCAGTAAATCAGCGGCATAATGATATACATTATTATGGTCGTCAACACTGTTTTATGCGCGTCTAAAAAAAAATCAAAACAAAAAAAAATTACATGGAAAAATTCGCCTCCGTTGGCATAACGAAAGGAAATAAAAATCTAAACCATCACAAGCTTCTGAACAACCAAAGAGACTCCCTTTCTTCTCTAGTGCTGTGCGTAGTCATGAGTGTGTGCGTGCGTGCGTGTGTGAAGTCACCAACATTTTGTCTATACAGCTTGTAAACCTTAATGTAATTTCTTAAGATGTCCTTTAAATTCAGATTGCGCAACTACGCATAAATTGTGAAGAGTAGAATTTAGTGCAAAAGAAATAAAAAAAAAAACTTAAAAAAAAAAATTAAAAAATCTGAAAATTGTTTAACAGCAAGCCCATTAAACAGGCGCAGGTTGTTACAATGAATGTTTTATTCTACGCTTCGAAAAGCCAACTACACACTGCCGGAAGAAGGCACAAACACACAAACGCTTTCTTTTGGCTTTTGAAGACAAAGTTGAATCAAAATAAAATACAATAACTTGTGGGCAATTATACGCATACAGATATAATAATTATTTGCGTTCTTTGCAATTTTCATTTCTATTTGAGCACTTCGTTAGCTACTTTTCTTAGAACATCATTAGGTAGAAAAATCTAGGGAAGATACTATTATTTCTATTCTTATATATAAGAGATCATAATATTTTTCTTGGCAAAGAGAGAAAACTCAATGATTTTTTCTAGGAACTATTGGGTGTATGCATTAATTTGTGCGGTTTTCTAAGAGAGGGCTCTACTAGTATTATTTCGCGTCGTGTTCATCTGTGGCTATATTCATTTCAAAGGTACTGTCATTTCGCGTCGTTATCAGTAGATGTCATTTGTTTTAGCGTGAACAACAATTTGTTTCATTCATTTGAAAATGTCGAAATTTTTACCAGAAGAAGTGTTTTTGCGGGGAGTTCTTCTTCATTGCTTTAACATGAAGAAAAGCGCTACCGAAAGCCATCGTATTTTACTGGACGTTTATGGTGACCATGCTTTAGCCAAACGAACATGCCAAAAGTGGTTTGCACGGTTTAAAATTGGCAATTTCGACTTAGACGACGGGGAACGACCCGGACAGCCAAACAAATTTCAAGGCGAAAAATTAGAAACATTGCTTGATCAAGCAACCGTTTCCAGTCGATTAAAATCATTATGATTCATCCAGAGCTTGGAAATTGGGTGCCTTATGAATTAAAGCCAAGAGACGTCGAACGTCGATTCTGCATGTCCGAAATGTTGCTTCAACGCCACCAAAAGAAGTCATTTTTGCATTGGATTGTCACTGGCGATGAAAAATTGATGCAATATGATAACCAAAAGCGCAAGAGATGGTATGTGAAGCCCGGCCAACATCCACGGCAAAGCCGAATATCCATTATGCCAAGATTATGCTATGTATTTGGTGGGATCACAAGGGTGTGTTCTATTATGAGCTATTGAAATCGGGTCAGACGATCAATGGTGACCTCTACCGAAAACAATGGATTCGTTTGAAAAAGGCCATCGCGAAAAAACGACCAGAATATGCGACCAGACACGTATCAATAATTTTTCATCATCACAACACTCGGCCACATGTTGCAAGGCCAGTTAAAAACTATTTGGAAAACTGTAGGTGGGAAGTTCTACCTCACCCGCCTTATAGCCCAGACATAGCACCTTCCGATTACCACTTGTTCAAATCAATGCAGAATGCCCTCACCGGAGTACGCATCACACTTCCACACACTCCCCGAAAGATGGGCAAATATCGTAGTTACCGAATGGGCAATACTTTGAACATTAAATGTAAAACAATTTTTTCGCAATAAAGTCTTAATTTTCGAAAAAAAAACCGCACGAATTAATGCATACAATAAAAGAATGAATTACCTTATTTCTGGAGTTGTGAAGTGGAAAAGACATAAGAAACAAAATAAAAATATCAAAGAAAATATAAAAAAAAATTCTACTAAATAAATTTTGAAAAAATCCTAATAGATTTTGTTTCAATATTTCTATAAAACTTCGTGGTTAGACTGTCATATTTAATTTTCTTATTAGCAAATTTTTTTTTAAATATTGTTAATCCTCTTTAGTTTGACAGCAACATATAGAGTTATCCATTTCATAGTTCAACAATTACAGGGTTGTATTTTGACAGCTGTCAAAAGTTAAAAGTCTAGCATTTAAGAAAATGGATTGATAACAACCGCAGAACGCGGTTACTACAAAAATTATGTTTCAAATGTGGTCCCGTTACTCAAGCAATTGGTAAACATTTAAAGAAATTGGAAAAATATATTGTCAAGGCCTTGTGCATCATTGTTTAACTCCTGCCACCTTAAAAATCGTTACTGTCAGTGAAAGCATATATAGCCGAAGACCCGAATGTGTCTATTTCTCAACGTTCTCAAGAGCTGAAATTATCTTACTACAGATTATGGCGTATTTTGCACTTGGACGTAGGTGTAAGTTTCATATAAAGTCCAGCGCCCACAACAACCGTGCAGATGAGTACATCGATTGGGTGCTTGAATAACAAGCAGAGGGCAGCGATTTTTCAAACAAAATTTCCTTCAGCGACGAGTCACATTTCTCACTCGGACGTTCCGTAAATAAACGAAATTGTTGCTTTTGGGACTCCGAGAATCCAAATAATTGAAGATTGGCCATTACACCCAAAATAACTTACTGTCTGATACGCTCTTTGTTCCCGTGGTGTGATTGGACCTTGCTTCTTTGAAATGGCGAGACTGTCACTGTCAATTCAGAGTGTTATATGAAGAACATGGATTGGACAATATGTGGTTTCGATACTCCCAAATATGTGCCAAAAAGTGACCGAAAATTACTTCGAATGGATTCCCGAGTCGGTCATTAGAATGATGAAGTGTTCCACATAACACAGAAAGTTGCTGCTACGATGGAATTTGGTATTCGTATCCCAGCACGACTGATTAAACTATCGCTTAGCAGCACTAATAGTTCCAACAGAATTGTGTTTAGCATCTCCGACTTCGACAAAAAGTAAGTTTTCAAACATGATCATGAATGATTCTTTACCGCGTGACAACTTCAAACCAAATCTAATAGAATATAATACGAAGTGGAGAGCTAAACAGACAATTTCGTCTATCTAGGAAGCACTAACGTCTTGCTATGTATGGTACAGTAGCGTGGTCGATGCTGATGGCATGAGTCGATTCCGTATTAAAAGTTTCCGAGAGAAAGTTTTTGCGTTAAACTTATGGGTTTGTATGTACTAGGGACTGCGAAGACGGTATACGATGGACTTATGAATATTATGATATTAAGATATAGTCCAGAGATATAAAGCCCTGCGATTGACCTGGCTGAATCATACCTGACGCAGAGTAAGAGGAAAATATTAATTTTTTTCGAAAGATCGGACGGAGAAGTACGTGACTTCATAGCAAGAGGAAAAAATACGACTCAAGTGATAGTGCACTTTAAAAAGACTGGATACACAAAGAAGCTCGATCAATAGTTGTCGCATGGGATAACTCAAAAACCTCTTGGACCAAATTTCCATCTACGAATCGCTGCTGAATCGAAACAAAATCGACCTTATTTTGAAGCGGTTTTTGGCTATGAGAAGTGGATCATATACAGCAACGTCAAACAAAAACAGCCGCGGTCGAAAAGTAGCGAGCACATACATGATTGGCGGCAAGGAATCATCCTTGCAGGAACTGCCCCCTACGGCCAAACTCTAATTCGGACCTGTACTATCAGCAATTGAACCGTCTGCAGGCAGGAATCACCATACCACACATATCAATATTGAATCTCCAAAAGCTTCGATGGCTTGGTGGAAAAATAATAGATTACACTTGGTCCACGTAGTTAAAATACATTTAATATTTTTATTAAACCTACCAACACTTCCATTCCATTCAAAAAAAATAAATAAAATAAATAAATAAATAAAAATTGATAAAGTGACAATTTCATATAAAAAATTTCCCATATTAAGTAAAGGAGAAAATCAGAAAAAGTCAAAATTTTTCCAAACGCAGACACATTCCGAAATAAACATATTTATTTTTAACATTTAAATTTGAAATAAATCTCCTTTACATGAATACAATCAATCGCACCACAATGGGCATTGCAGCGGGAGTGGCGGGCACACTCTTCATTGCCTACTGCATCTACTTCGACAGCAAACGGCGTGCAGATCCTGACTACAAGAAAAAAGTACACGAACGTCGACATCGCTTGCGAAAGAACCGCCACACTACAGGCCATGGCATACCAAATTTGAGCTCCCAACAGGCAATCGAGCGATATTTCCTGCAAGAGTTGAAAATGGGTGAAGAACTCATCGAGCGTCAGGAATATGAAAATGCTGTGATACATTTTGCCAACGCTGTGCTGGTGTGTGGTGATCCGGGACGCTTATTGGAGATGCTACAGCTTACAATGCCAGCTCAAGTATTTGCCATGTTGATTATTAAAATGCAAGAAATCGGTAAACGTGCTCGTGCCGAAATGAATGAAACAGCGAAGGTTGCCGATGGTAAGCGCATGGAAAATGCCGATGAGGATGAAGATGCCACGAATGCAGCGCTGATTGATGATTTGGAATAAATGTTGAGTGGACTGTATGTGGATAGATATTTAGTGATGTGTATGTTTATATATTTGGTTTAATTTTATTCACCATTTAACGGCTTGGATAAGTGCAGTTTGTTGAAACATAAATCCCTTAATGTCTGATAAAATTTTGAAGTAAACCACTTAAAATCAAATATACCTACATATATGTACATTTCAAGGGCATTAAATGGTAATTATTAGAAAAATAGAGGTGGAATTCAACCAAGTGAATATAAAGATTAACTAATTTGACTGGAATATATTGAAAAATTAACCTATAAATGGTTCGAAAGCTGTATTTTGGCGGTTAACTACTCAGATTAAGCAGCTGAAAAAATTACATTTCTGTATTCTGTTTACTGCGACTGAGATAAATATTCACAATGCAAATCAAATTTAATATTAGGGGTATTCTCTTAGTCTACAAATGCTTGTTATGCATGATTGTGGCAAATTTAAGTCAAAAAACAACAGTTAATTGGCACAGGATTGCTTTTTTCTTCTTGCAAACTGTAGGAAATAAATATACATAGGTTTGGGTTATGGTACTTTTCATTTGGTGGCATAATTTTATCGTTTAAAGTAATTTTGCTCGAATCGGTCGTACAATATGTGGACTATATATCATAGTGGACCGATCTGAACGGTTCCGTTAAATAATCAATACAATATAAAAATACACCTGCTTAGCAAGTTTCTTTGATATATCCCAAAACCTGAGCTACTAGTGTGCTTATAAGCAGAGGGATAAACGGACGTGGGTTAATTAACTCAGCTCGTAAATTGAGGTCCGCCATATCAGGCAACTCCGACATATAGTCTAAATAAGTTTGGGTCTATCTTTCCTCCTCCTTCTTACATACTACATCCGAATAAAGTTCAAAAAAAAACTTTCTTGTTATACTTTTTTTTTGCTATAATTATTTTTTTTTTTGCTACAATTATTTTTTGTTTTGATTTTACAAATTTTGTTTTACTTTAATTTTTTTTGTTTTATTTTATTTTTTTTTTGTTATAATTATTTTGGTTTTAATTTTTTTTTGTTATAATCTTTTTTTGTATTGTTTTGTTATATTGTTTTTGTTATAAATTTGTTTTCGTTATATTTTTTTTGTTATAAATTTTTTTTCGTTATATTTTTTTTGTTATAAATTTTTTTTGTTATACTTTTTCATTATAAATTTTTTTTATTTTTTTTATAAATTTTTTTATTATTTTTTTATTATTTTTTTATTATATTTTTATTATATTTTTATTATTTATTTATTATTTTTTTATTATTTTTATTTTTATTTTTTTTATTATTTCTTTTTTATTATTTTTTTTATTATTTTTTTTATTATTATTTTTTAATATTTTTGTTTATAATTTTTTTTAATAATTTTGTTTATTTTTTTTTTTAATATTTTTGTTTATTATTTTTTTTTAATATTTTTGTTTATTATTTTTTTTAATATTTTTGTTTATTATTTTTGTTTATTATTTTTGTTTATTAATTTTTTTTTAATATTTTTGTTTATTATTTTTTTCCATAAATTTTTTTATATATTTTTTTGTTTTATTTTTTTTTTGTAACCTTTTATTTTTTACTTTCTTTGTTATAATTTTTTTTGTATTGTTTTGTTGTAATGTTTTTTGTTATATTTTTTTTTTTTTGTTAAAGTAAGGGAGCTTAACAACTAAGGCATTTTTTATTGATATTTTGCCATTAGCATAATTTCAGAAAAAAATTTTAAAATTTAAAAGGACTTAAGAAAAAATATACGGTTTTTCTTTTACTCACTTTCTTATTAGAGTCTATGTCATCCCCAGCATCTTTTTGTTGCAGTGCATTTTGGCTCTAATCCATTTTCCATTCCATTTCACTATTGTCCTTTTGTTTATTAAACACACAGCGTTTTTGGTTTTTGTTATATATATTTTTAGTTTTATTTGTTTTCCATCCATTTCTCTAACTTATTCCAAATGACAATTATTTTTATTATTCTCTATGCTTATTTATCGTTTTAATTTCTTTCTTCTTCCTTTTGATTTTGACTTTGTTGTTGGTTGTTGTTTTGAAAGTAGAAAGCAATTTGTTGGCATACATCATTATTCTTACATTAATTTAATTTGTATGTACATATGTATGTAGTTATGTATTTATTTATGTATAGATTAAATCATTTTGTCAACTATTAATTTGCAATGCTATATACTATATGCATACGTGTATGTATGTATATATATATATACATTTTTATGTAACTTTGCATTGCGTTAACGAATGATCCAAAACCAAATTCGGCATGTGGTGGTGCTGTGCTCATTTGTGTCACATCTATCTGCTGGCCTGTAGTCGTCGTCCACTGCTCCCCCACCATTTCTCCTTCTCCTTTGTAAATATCGCATTCGCTTGTTGCCAATTACTCATATTAATTTCCATTTTTTTATTTCATTTTTACTCTTAATCCTCATTTGCGCTGCATTTACTAGTGTTTACAACAAATTCACCGATTATTTGACCATTTTTTATTTAGCTAATAATTTGCATGCTGCTTTTATTGTTATTGTTATTGTATGTATTTATATTTACTAGTACTATTTTTACTCCTGTCGCAAGCGTTTTCTTTTCTTTTCATTTACATGCATATATGTACGTATGTATGTATGTATGTATATATGTTTGTTTTTAAACTCAAACTCATTCACATCCACTCAGGCCTCTAATGCACCCACGAGGGTGGCGTTACAACGCTCGCTTGTGAATATTGTACGCGTGCATTTAGATTTGTTTGCGTTTGTGCGGCTGTTGGCAAATCTAAAACATTACTATTATTATTATTATTGTTGTTATTGTTGTTATTGCTAGCTATACTATTCAGTAGCGTTGGCATCAATTGTGGCTGCTGTTGCTGAGGTAACTGCGTTTGCAATTGATTCAACTGTTGTTGTTGCTGTTGGTGATGATGGTGGTGGTGTTGGTGTTGTTGTTGCTGTTGCTGCTGTTGTTGATTAACTCCGCCAAGAGCGCTATTAACCAAATTCGCCGTTGGTTCAGCTGTGAGTGGGATATTTATATCCAACATGCCATCAATACTCATCTCCTGCCGGATCAGCTATGTACGTCAGAGAGAGAGAGAGAGAGGGAGAAAGAGAGTGCAAACAATTTATTAGCATGCAGTAGCGAATGTATGATATAGTTTTAGGTAATTTGACTAAACTTCGTAACTCACTTCTTCCAGATTGCACTCCAGTCCGGGTTGAAAGCTGTCTAATGTAAAATCATCAATTTGTGGCTCACTGTTGAGTGCCTCCATGCATTGGCCGATAAGTGTGGATGCGCAATTATTGTCTGAAATTGTAAAATATAGAATTTAAGTAACTAAATTTTAGGGATTTTTTTTTATCTAAATTTTTTAATTCACAAAAATGTAGATATCTTCTCCTATGAGGCATTTCATGCCTGCTTTATTTTATGCGTTCTACCAAATACGACCAACATCCCAAAGTTATAGAAAATTAGTTTGAATAAAATTTAATAAAAATTAAGTTAAATTTTCTAATAGCGGTCGCCCCTCGGCGGAGAATGTCCACCCCTCCGAGTGTATTTCTGACAGGAAAATTAAAAGCTCCTCATAAAAAACCATTCGCCATTCGGAAGCGAGTTAATATAAACTGTAGGATCATCCATTTGTTGGGAAAAAAACATCAAGACGAAAAACCACAAAATGGAGAAAGAGCTCGACCAAAAATCGCTTCAGCGGTTGCGGGCGCCAATTATATAAAAATAATTACATAAAAATAATTTTTAAATTTTTCAAACTTTTTTTGAAGATTACATAGTATGTACACCAAAATTTTTCTCTCTGGTTGCACGCCGATCTCTCCTGTAAATGGTTAAATAGAACCGACTATTAGTCACTTGAGTTCCCGGCCACATAAACGTACCTGTCACGTAAAGCATAAGGAAGGTTGAAGACCTTGGTGAGGTAGTCTGCTCCCGCTGGTTCAAGATGTTTTAGCATCAGCATGCTTAATCCGTCCGGGCCGATGGATTTGGAGGCTTTCGCCTTCCCGATAATCCCCTGAACCTCCTCCCTGGAGAAACCAAGCGCCGCTTGTGTTTGACAGTTTGCGCATACGGCGGGTTACATGTCGTTTCGCTTTGTCTACCGAAGGATGCAATGTGAAAAGTCGGCTAAAATAGCTCGCGTTTGGTCGGGTTAGACAGCGACTTGACTGTAGCCCAGAGCTTGGTTGCCCCAGAGGAGAGGTTGCAGGACCTTAAGTGCTCCTCGCATTTTTTCCGCTTATGGTTGTTTACTACGGTCCGAATCTCCGCTTTTAAATCCCTGATTATTCCCGGGATCGGAGTTATGGAGGATGTCGCGCCTTGATGCTAAAGCCGCCGCTTCCGTCGGGAAATTAGGGCGGATTTCCGCAATTCGGCCTGCCGGGATGAAGGAGGCGGCAGCGGTCACAACAATCCTGCCAGAGGTGACGTCTGTTGGAGTGGGGAGAGCACTGAAGGCGTTTTCGGTGAATTCCATGAAGCCGGTCCAGTTAGCTTTCTCAAAGTTAACGAATGTCCGGTGATCCGCGGAAACAAAGTCGGGAGGTCTGTCAATCGAGATGTGTATAGGTAAGTGGTCCGATGCTAGTGTCAGTATAGGTCACCAGACTATACCGTTTATCAGAACAGCACTCGCAATTGTTATATCAGGCGAGCTTTGCCAATTACCCACAACTCTGGTGGGGGTGTTATCGTTCATTGTGCAAAATATCGAATCGTCTATCTGTTCCGCCAACTCCATTCCTCTAAGCCCATTTGACAGGCTACAATGCCAAAGATCGTGATGCGCGTTAAAGTCGCCCAAACCCAAACGGTTTTGGCCTCTGAGTAGCGCACCTATATCAGGGCTATAACCAACTGGGCAACTCGTAACGGGAGAAATATATATGTTAAATATTTCGAGCTCAGCATCGCCTGACCGGATAGCTATGCCCTGACATTCTAGGGTAGTATCCCTGCGGTCGATGTCGCCGTCGATGAGACGATACTGTACGGTGTTATGTAAGATAAACGCTAAGCCCCCATCATGGTCTCGCTCGCGATCCTTGCGGATTATGTTATATACGGCCCGGCTCAGAAGATCCAAGCGGGCGGTCAGCTTAGTTTCCTGGATCGCAGCAATTGACAGATGCTCACGGCTCATGTAGTCGACTATCTCGTCGATCTTCCCCTGGGGTCTGTTGCAGTTAAATTGTAGGAGTCGTGTCTGTCTCGGGGCAACGTTCGTGATGCGGGGGGTGAGGGAGTGATGCGTGGATGGGGTGTGTTGCTGCTATGTTACCCGCTAAAGTTGGTTCCGCACGTTGGTGTTGGTTGGCGGTGTTATTGTATTTACAAGCGGGGGCAGACTCCTACAGCACGGGGCAACGTACGCATCATTCCACTCACGGGTGGTGCGAAGGCCAGAGCACGTCCGAAAATGACACCAGCCGGAGCAGGAATTGCACCTGACTGAGGTCATGTTCCGACGCACTATGATCTGACACACGGAACAGACTGTGCGGGGGACTAGGAGCTGCTGGGTAGCCTTCACACGGGAGGAGGAAGAGGAGATGGTTGTGGGTAGGGATGGAGGTAGGGGTTGGCGGGAGTCATGCTGCTGGGTGCTCCGGGAGACCGTGGAGGTCTGCGGGTTACCCAAAGTGGGTAAGTGTGGTGAAGGCACTGCCGTGGAGTCTGGGACGCTCTTGGGCGCTGGCAGCATGAGGCCACATAACGTGAGGTCCACTCCCTATGTGTCTTAAAGCCTGAGCAGATCTTAAGGTGACTCCAACTGGTTGCACCTAACCGAGGTGGTGGAGTGGTGGTCTTTTGGTGCACACGCAGCAGAAATAATCCGTTGAACCAGGGTTGGTTTCGACGCCAGCCCTGATGAGAAGGATTTGGAGCAACCCAGTTGCGAGGTGTTGCTCCGTTGGCGAACTTAGACTAATTTTACCTGCTGACCTAAACGGGGTTAGATCGCCGAAAGGGTGACAGCCCTTGGCCGGATAAAATCCGGGTCAACTCCGGTGCGTAGAACCGGCTGTCTTGAGAGTTGTTTATACTGTTTATACCATAATAATATTATACTGGCTGTCATTTAAAAATCTTTTGTATATGTTATCTGGGCTACGATGGCGAAGAATTTACATTAGGAAAGATTGAGACTAATAGAAACCTATATAGTTCCAACTAGCCATGTAACTTGCCTTGTGGCGCTTTTAAATTTCTATTGTTATTTCCAAAAAATGTTTACATTATATATTTTTCCCCCCTTTAACTACTTTTTTCTTTTTTTGCTTTTGTCAAAGCTTTCGAATGATAGCATAGGCAATTAACACTTTACCTTCTAAATTTGTGTTAAGTGACTGCTGTTGCTGTTGTTGTTGTTGTTGTTGTTGTTGTCGCTGTTGTTGTTGTTGCTGCTGCTGTTGTTGTTGTTGTTGCTGCTGCACCAATAAACTGGTGCCATTATCACTCGCTACGCCGCCAACATTGCCAGCATCTAACACCACATTACTGTAAGTGTTTAGTGAGTCGGACGATGGCTCACTGTTCGGATACGCGGGTGACATTGTTGTTGTGACGGAATTTGGCGACAGACCCTGCAAATGAAGTAGAGGAAACAAAATTGAAATTGTTTCAAATAAAAATATTATTAAAAGTTAACTTTATAGCGGCAGTCTTATGGTACTTAACATTTTTTAGAGAACTGCTGCGCCTAAAACTATGCTACGTATAATAAAATAAAAAAAAAAATAAAAATAAAAAAAAAAAAATAAATAACTAAATAAAATTTAGGGGTAGTAGTGACTTAAATTGCGCATAATTTTGAGAGCGTCAACAGAATAATGCTACAAGCAATTAAAATATATATGTTTAGAAATATATAAATTAAGAAATGTATAAATATATACTTACGTCGCGTGAATTGTGCAAACAGCTGCACGTCAGCGAACGATGCAACAGACATTGTTGTGCCTGCAAGCCGTAACCCTGTGAGACCACGGGCCCATTTAGACTATATGTCGGTGGCGCCTGATATGGCGGTGGCGGTTGTGTGGGTATGCCAGAGGCGGCGCTAAATCTACTCCAACCGTATGACCGTTTAGTTGTGAAAAAAAGAAAAGAAATTTCACTTTATTTATCTGAAGGCAAGAAATTGCTAGAAATACAGCATACATACATACATACATACATACATACACACATATATACACACGCATTAAAATAGTAATACTACACAAAGTAAACACATGCTTGCAAGCAACTATTATAAATACACCAAATATATATATAATATATACATAATTTAATTCAAGTTTAATATGTGCGAAATAAATTTAGTTAAATTCTTTTTTTTTCAATAAATATTTTGAAATAAAAAAATAAAAATAATCATTTAAATCAAATTTAAAAATTAAAAATAGTATACATAAATTTACATAAATAATTTCATAAAATGAAAAAAAAATTGGCCACTGACCCTTGTAGAATATCCTTGGGCAGCTTAACTTCCGCTATTGAACCAGCCAATTGTTCCATGGAGGCTGCCTGTGCTGGCGTTATTTTTGTATTTGTATAGTCAGCACCAAAACTCCAATCTGGCTCAAGTCCTATAAGTGCTGGTATCGGACTCAAACGTCCACAGGAACTGGCATTTGATGAGGCGCGTTGTCGAAAATCCGGCGACAATTGAAAATTACCACTTTACGTTGTACATTGATAGCGAGGCAAACAAACAATAATTAACGAATCATATTTAAAATTAAAATAAAAATAGAAAATGGTAAAAAAACTAAACTAAAATAAAATAAATGTATGATAAGTAAAGAAAAGGAACTGTAAATTGAGTTTAAATAATTTAATAGCGAAATTTAGTTTTGTATATTTTAAGTAGCTACAGAGATGGTTATGCTTTCAAGTCTTCGATTATAAATTTATTTAAGGTTATAAATCATAATAAAAAATAAATGTAACGAAATTAAACGATTATTATTTAAACACGTTTATTGTACGAAATTTTTTAACCACTAAGGGACGTTCTACAAAATTTCAAATTTTACAAAGCCTATGATCAATATGACACGAACTACAGTAATTTGAAATAAGAAAGAATTGTTGTCTTCATTCTGACTACTTTTACTCAACATGAACTTCATATCTAAACAAATCGGTTGAAGTTGGGTTGTAAAGGGTGTTTTTGGACATGTGGTTTTCAAGAAGAATTAAAACGCATATATTTAGTGTTGAGCCCAAAAACTTAGCTTCACTATGAAGGTAAAGGTTTGCCATTATGTTTAAAAAATGATTTTGGGCATGTGACCGCCGCTGCTGTCTTGAATAAATCCCTGCCAAGAGGCACACTTGAACTCTTTAGCAACAATTGTATGCCAACAATAACGTGCCTAATATTCTCTGTTCTAATCGTATGTCCCTATAGCTCATTGAGTGAAACATATGAATCTGACCTTCATATCATATGTTTTCTAGACATCGATAATTTCAATTCCAATATTCTATTGAATTTACTTTCGTAGAATACCAAATTTCCCGCTATTAGCTGCTTCTTAACGTCAGCTCGACGTTCCAATTCGCCATATGAGGTGAGTACATAACTATAAATTTATTATTGCTTAGCTGTTGGAGAATTGCCGCCATTTTTTTCATATAAACGCCTAAAGTTATGCAGCGATTTTTGGTGATCATGTAGCTGAACATTTTTTAATTTTTCAGTAATTTTTTTTTTTTAATTTTTTGAAAATTATTAAATAGCACTTAATTATTTCTACGAATGAAAAGCTATTTACTTGATTTAAAGGGCAAAGCAGCATAGTTTAAAAGGTACTCGATAATAATTGTGAATATTCCTTTAACTAAGTGTAAACCATTAGACTATTTCATGCTTTTCTACATTTGAGGAAAGTTAAGTTTTCATACCTTCTGCTCAAATATAAACGAGACTGTTCAATAAAACAAAACCGGTTAATTATTCTTCAATATTTATTTTATCCCCTTCAAAATAGTCACCATTAGAGGCGATACACATATGCCACCTTTTTTCCAATCTTCATAACACTTCTGGTTTGCCGCTTTAGGTATGGCTTACAGTTCCTTCTTCGAATTCTCTTTTATGACTTCAATCGACTGAAAATGCTTTCCACGAAGCGGCAATTTGAGATTAGGGAAAAGAAAAAAATCACACGGTGCCATGTCGGGTGAATACGGTGCTTGCGGAACAATATTTACGTTGTTTTTGGTCAAATAATCGCGTACAAGACGAGGCGTATGAACTGGCGCATTATCATGATGTAGAAACCATGACTTGTTGTCCCACAAATCCTTCCTTTTGAGACGAATATTCTCACGCAAACGCTTCAAAACGGATAAATAATATTCAGCATTAACGGATTGACCTTCTGGAAGGAATTCCGAGTGCACAACACCTTGGCTATGAAAGAAAACAGTGAGCATAACTTTGATTTTCGATCGACTTTGACGTGGTTTTTTGGGTTTCGGCTCATTTGGAAGGCGTCATTCAGATGATTGCTGGGCTGTTTCAACGTCGTATTCATACACCCAAGTATCGTCACCAGTTATGATGTGCTGGATGTCCGTATCACTCATTGTGAGCATTTCCTTGGCGACAGTTTTGCGTTCCTCTTTTTGAAGAAAATTCAACAATTTTGGAACAAGTCGAGCAGACACACGTCTCATGCCCAATACATCGCGAATAATGTTATGAGCGGATCCATTTGATATGTTGAGCTCACTAGCTATCTCTCTTTCAGTCACACGACGATTTTCCAACACAATTTTCTTTACTTTTTCGACGTTTTCTTCGTTTATTGACGTTGCTGGACGACGATCATGGGGCAAGTTCTCCAGCGATGTACGGCCGTCCTTGAACGACTTATACCAATCAAAAATACGTGCACGTGATAGGCAAGACTCCCCATATGCCTTCTGCAACATTTTCATTGCGTCCGTCGCACTTATTCCATTGGAATAACAAAATTTCAAACAAACTCTTTGCTCAACGTTAATTTCCATAGTAAAATTCGAAAAACACACTCGAGGTCGACTTGTTTATAGTGCCGTAAAAAAACTATGTGACAGATCGCGCTCAAATTTGACATATAAACATATAACAGTCCTGGCAACCTAAGCAAAAAAAAGTATGGCCATATGTCTTGTCCTTGTCGAGTTATAGATAAAGTCTCCGTTTACATTTGAGCAGAAGGTACTTTTGAAATAAAATTAAATTGTTTTAACTAGTAAAAAATAATATTCCAGTCTCCCTTGGCACGTTGGTAATTTTTTTATTTAGTCTAAGCTTGTTATAATTTTTTGCTGTCAAAAATTTGAGTGGTTGCAATAAAAATAAATTATTTAAATTTAAAGTAAGTAAAGAATTTAAACGAAAAACTTAAATCTTAATAGTAAGTAATATTGTATCAAAACATGCTAACTGTGATATTTAAATATGCGATTAATAGTTTGTCAAGGATTGAATGTACCATATTTTAAAAAGTGGCTCAAGCAAAAGGAAACTGAGTTCAAATAAACTCTTACCGTTATAGCACGCAAGGTAAAAAGCTTAGTAAAAAAAAAACTTTATAAAAGCTAGTTAATATGCATAATATTCTAAATATTCTAAGAGCCAAAACTTGCTAAGCTAGAGACAAAACAAATTCTAGTAGTAAATTCAATCGCTATGATTACAGATTACAATTGCATTAGCCATAAACGCGTTCAAGTTAATAGTTACCTGTGCAGAGGGCTCTCCGAGAAGTGATCCAAACCTTCACTAACACTACTACTAGGCGATGGTGTTGCATCATTCAGACCCGTTATGCCGGCTTGACGTAAAGCCTCGACACGCTTTTTGGCACGCCCCCGACGCTTTTCATAGCGCGACGTTTCCATAGAGGCGGCACGTCGACGAACCGATTTACCTGGCTTGGCATCGGGATTCAACATCCACCACGATGATTTGCCTGTACCCTCGTTTTGGACGCGCATAAAACGATTGTGGAGCGAGAGATTGTGACGAATGGAATTCTGTAAGGAAAGAAAGTAAAGAAAATATTGAATAACTCATTGAAAAAGGTAATAAATTAGTGAGAGTTTTATATATTAGGGTTTTGTATAATAAATATATTTTGTAATTTTCATCCAACTCAGTTTAACAGTTTTACAACTTCCTGTTAATCCGTTGTTTTTGGTTTTTTTTTTTATATTATTACTATTTTTTTATTTTTTTATTTGGAAGACTTTAAGGATATCTACAAATTTTCGTATATTGCTGACTTTGCAAACCTTATCCCTGCCGCGGTACTTTTGGCGAGACTCTGCGTCCCACTCCCTTGATGGTGATGGTGGTGGTATGTTTGCTCTCATTTTCATATATCATTGCTGATGTAACAATTTGTAAGCAATTGAAACGGCTGCGCTGCGACAACATTCAATTCATTGTCTACTATTCAACGATTTCTATTCAACCACCCTTCTACCCTCAACTACCCTCCGGCGCTCCAATTCATTTGCCCCAGAATGCTCTTCAAGTATTTATGCCGCCCTACCTCCCTCACTCTTCTTCACTCTCTCTCTCTCCTCTCTCTATGCATGCGGCAGTTAGTGAAGACATTTGGTTTGTCTGCCGACATTTTTATTGCTTTTCTTTTATTTTTTTATTTTTTTTTTTTTTGCCTGAAAACTCGAAGAAATGCCACGCTTCTGCTGCGCTAATTGGACTGTCGGGGAGCAGTGGTAGTCGCAATGCCATTCTTACATAGCGTAACTGCGTCTATTCAACTACTTTTTGCTGATATTGTTTTTGTTATTGTTGTTGTATTTGTTCACATTTGAACTGTCAATTCATATTTTATGACATAAACCATAAATACTGTGTATGTGGCAAGTGCCTGTCAGCGGACGTTAGAGGTTGGCTGGGAGATGATGGAGCAGTGCGGTAGGGAGTTTTATGAAATGAGAGAGATATAAAACATGTCATTCGAGCTTGAGTAAGGATTCGCGTATGCTTTTCAAGGTGTTTGATACAAAAGTTTTACGTATAAGCAATCTTATGAAAAATCCTTAAGAGAAAACGATTAAGGCGAAAAATGTATACCCTTCACGAATGAAAGCTGACTTACAAAAACTATTATTTTAATATCAATATGCAACTTTTTACTGGTAGAGTGTTAAAAAAAAAACTCAAATACGTTGCTTAAAAACAATAGACATTTTTGCTAAAAATTTAATTTTTGAACAATCAGTTGTATGACAACTATAACTTAAAATCCACTCATTTCGATGAGTTTCACAGTGAGTCTTGTATTTATAGTGAGGGAGTTACACACAAAATTTCATGACTTTATTTTTCTTTCTCACTGAGTTATAGCTCAAAATCACATTTTTGAAATATCAGTTGTATGACAACTATAACTTAAAAACCACTCATTTCGATGAGTTTCACAGTGAGTCTTGTATTTATAGTGAGGGAGTTACTCACAAAATTTCATGACTTTATTTTCTTATTTCACTGAGTTATAGCTCAAAATCGCAGTTTTGAACCATCAGTTGTATGGCAGCTATAACTTAAAACCCACTGATATTGATGAATTTCATAGTGAGTCTTGTATTTATAGTGAGGAAGTTACACACAAAATTTCATGACTTTATTTTTCTATTTCACTCAATTATAGCTCAAAATCGTATTTTTGAACAATCAGTTGTATGGCAGCTATAACTTAAAATCCACTGATTTTGATGAGTTTCACAGTGAGTCTTGTATTTATAGTGAGGGAGTTACATACAAAATTTCATGACTTTATTTTCCTATTTCACTGAGTTATAGCTCAAAATCGCATTTTTGAACCATCAGTTGTATGGCAGCTATAACATAAAATCCACTGATATAGATGATTTTCACAGTGAGTCTTGTATTTATAGTGAGGGAGTTACACACAAAATTTCATGACTTTATTTTCCTAATTCACTGAGTTATAGCTCAAAATTGCATTTTTGAACAATCAGTTGTATGGCAGCTATAACTTAAAATCCACTGATTTTGATGAGTTTCACAGTAAGTCTTGTATTTATAGTGAGGGAGTTACACACAAAATTTCATGACTTTATTTTTCTATTTCACTGAGTTATAGCTCAAAATCGCATTTTTGAAAAAAACAATTGTATGAATGCAGAAGCTTGTGGGTAGTGAATATTTAACATTTTCGTTGTCAGTTTTTTATAAAGGAAAATTATATTAAATACAAACTTTCACACAAATATTGATATATGTAGGGTAGTTATAAGCTAAAAACTCGTTTTTGAACAGATAATTGTATGACAACTATATGTTCTATTGAACCATTTTTAATGACTTTCTGTGTAAACATTTTACTAACCAAAAGTAAGCGGAAAATCGAATTTCATATTCTAAGCGTTTCATTTAAAGAAGTTATAAGCCAAAAATGAATTTAGGAACAATTAATTATATGGAAAGTGAATCGTACAGCAACTCAATCTGAATGATTTTCTGTGTTGTATGCATGTATGAAAGGCATACACATGCATTACAATATCATTACACCTGCAGTGCAAATTTATTTCGGATAATAAACAATAAAAACCCACATGTCAACTATCAGTACGTATTATATGTATGTATGTATGTATGTATGTAAATACGCGAGACATGTGCGTTTGTATTTCCGCCGACAAGGCAACTAAGCAAATCGTGCAAAAAAAGACACACACACACACATATACGACTGAGTAGCGTATAAGTAAAAGGTAGAAAAGTAACGGGTATGCCAAAAAAAAAAAAACAAAAAAAAGTTAACGGTAAACGAGAAAAAATTTCTAAAACGACAGTAAAACAAACCAACTCTCGCAAAATCGCTGATGACGCGCCAGCTTACATGGCATTGAGCGACGGTCTGGCGCCTGTTAACACCGTTTTAGAAGGGGATGCGCCGCCGTCGGTCTAGCAACAGCCTTCATTACTACATTAGATTTTACACCGCTGGCATTATTCCTCTCTGTGCGTATACTCACTCTAAGTGAGACAGACTGCGTGGGTGTGTAGTCAGCATCATTTCAACAACAATTTCAATATACATACTTTGTGTGTGTGTGTGTGTGTGTGTGAACGCTTTAACAAAAAGAAAAGAGTAAGCATAACTTAATTTTATTTTTTTTGCAAAACTTTTTCTTGGCGTCACTGCCAATAGTTGTGTCGTCGGCAGCCTTTTTGCACGTTTATATACCCTTTCATATACCTTTTGTATCCTTTCTCGTTTGCGCCCACATGCCCACTCAACGCTTTACCACTCAAGTTTTTTCGTTGTCACGGTTGTCGTCCTCAATTTTTAGTTTGTTGCACAGGTCGTTATGGGGTTGAGCTAATGGTTTAGCCTTTCGGTTTTAGATTCCAGTTTAGTTTTGGTTTACCAAATTTTTTTTCGCAATGTTTTTTATTAATTTTTTGTGGTTACATACATATATCCTTTTCACTTATTGTAATCATATTTATTTAAGCGCTTAAGTGCCAATGATTGTGTGTACGTGTGTGTAAGTTGGTGTGTTTGGGGTGTAAATTTATGTCAGTTACTTTTAGTGATTTTGGTTTTAAGTTAGTAAAGCGGGTAATATGTAGAATATGTTTTCTTTTAAACGTTTAAGTGATGCGAAGTGGTTTATTGGAGATAAAAAATTTTATTTCTTCGGAACTTTAACGTGTGAAAAATTATATTCAGGACCTTATAAGGAGAAAGCTCGAAAAATCATTCGATATGGATTTTAAATTGAGTATGAGCGGCTACAAAAAAATATTTAAATTTGGTGTAAATTATTTATTATATTAAACATTTTTTTTTAATTATTTAAACAGTAGTTAAATGTCGATTAACATTTTAAATATATTAAGGGTATTATTTAAGATGAATTTGCTTCTCTTGCTTCGTTTGTTGAAATACAAAAAGCTATCTGATTTACAAATATAGTGAAGAATATAAAAGAAAAATGTTGCCCACATTTTAGCGCAATGATCATAAATTGTAAAAGAGTAATGAGTTTAGAGGATTTTTTGCACTTTTGGAAGAGATAAAAATTCCTCAGCTTCCTCTCTTTATTGCAGCAAAAGCTTTGTAAAAATAATTTAAAATTTCAAAACTCATGTTAAAGGCACAATCCAGAAGATACAGCAATCATCGACCAATTAAGGTGAATGCTAGCGAAAAGTTATTTGGATATTCCTTAAATTAAATTTAATTCAAATTAAATATTTCTGTTAAAAAAAAATATTTATCTCCTATGCTACAATGAAAAAAAACCTTAGACATTTTTATGTCAACTAAATTTCAATTTCAATGCTCAGAGAGCCTAAATTAGTGCAAAATTTTTACTTTTTAATCTTATTAAACATTTCTGTATAAGAATTTTTGGTTTCGAAAATTATATCATATTAATTAATTTAAAGATGAAAAGTTGCTCAATTTAAATATAAAAGCCGTTTAAATTAACAAAGTGTAAAATTTGAAGTTAAAATTAAATATTTTCTTTTATTATATTTAAAGCTTCCCCAAAGCCGTTATATGATGAGAGGGCTAGAAGACAGATCAGGGTGATATGGAAACCTTCACCGACACTTGTATGCACAAAGATCATATGCAAGACTGTGAAAGATAACAAACTCACTTCTTGCTAGGGTCTCGAAGAGCTTAGCTTAATAAAATAATTAATATAAATTTTTAAATTCTATCCAAGCTTACGACGCGTTGCGATACATATAGGTACATATGTAGGAGGCAAAAAAGGAAAACTAAGGTGCTTACTTTTATTTAACGGCCTTAGTATACTTTCCTCAGTTTTTATTTACACATTTTTACTTTCTCTTTTTACTTTTTTATTTAAATTTATTTTTCGATTCTTTTAATATTATTCAAATTTTTTTGTTTTATTTTTAATTTATTTTTAATATAGTTTTTTTCTTAATTTAATTGATATTTTAATTTTTTTAAATTTACTTCTTTTTCTTAATTTGTTTAACTTTGTTTTTAATTTATTTTTTCTAATTATATGTTTTTTTTATTTTTTCCTTAATTTTATTTATACTTAGATTTTTAATTAATTTTATTTTAATATTTACATGTTTCAACTTTTTCTGGTTTTCATATTTATTTATTTTTTTAGTTTTATATATATTTCAATCTTTTCTGAATTTCATTTTTGTTTTAACTTTTTCTTACAATAGTTGTATTTATTTTCTTTTTTAATATTTCTGCAATAAAAAAATTTATATTCATTTTAATATTTTCTTTATCTAATTTTTTTAAATTCATTTTTGTTTCAATTTTTCCTTGTATTTTATTTTAATTTTTTTCTGAATTTCAGTTCTATTTAATTTTAGTTTATATTAATTATATTTTTTGTTTTTTTCTTTTTAATTTTTCTTAATTTTATTCATAATTTCATTTTTAATTAATATTATATTTTTGATTTAATTTTTTCGTAAATTTATTTTCTCTTAACTTAATTTTTTCTTAATTATTTTAATTTTTCTTAATTTCATTTTCTTTTATTTTAATTTTTTCTTAATTACACGTATTTTAATTTTTTATTTATTTATTTATAATTAAGAAGTTTCTTTATACCTTTTTTATTTTAAACTTTTTTATTTTATTTTTTTTTTTTGTATTTAACCTGCAAAAATGGTGTAAAGCTGGTGTAAAATTCTCAAAAATGAATTAAAAAAATTTAAGTTGAACATAATTCGACTTATGGTGTAAATATAATTTAATGCGCAATTTTTTGCGCCCTTGATGCTAAATCGACACCAATGTACGTATGTACTCGTACGTAACTAAATACTTTCATGCTCATATTTTGCTCTGCACCAAAAAAAAAAAAAAAAATACACGCCTCAACTATTAGTTACTCATACGCCCTCGCATACACGAACACACCCATTATCCATACGTACAGCGGTAGCTCTACACAATGTTGCTAAGCATTTGAATAGAGCTGGTTAGTTAAATACACACGAGCATAGACAAATTATTGGCCATTTCGTGTTTGTTCATTTCAATGAGCAAACAAATCAGTCGTTAGCAAAAAAAAAAAACCCATTGAAAAAAAAAAAAAATAAATAAAATATTTCGGCATGTATGCGGTATGAATACCTAGAAATTTGTATAGTAATAAATATAATTGACATGCATGTATGTATGTACATATATTAGGCTGCTAGGCAATCTAACAGATATATGCCACATGCTTCATTGCTTTATAGCAATGTTTACGTGCATATATACATACATTTTTGCTTGTATTGTAGGTATATCAATAACAAACGAGCGGTAGTTAAGAGCTGGAGATGTTAATAGACGTTAAGAAAAGTAAATATATAGTTTACATTTTTTCATACAAAAATACTTAAGTGTGTATATATGGTATATGTTATATGTATGTAAAATATGGAGATTTGATATGCTTTGAAAAAAAAAAACTTTTTTTAACCACATAGTTGACAGTATAGCATAATAGTGGCAGGCTGAGAGCATCACATACTTCCGCAAGCAAACATTTGCTCAAACTATTATGTAGCGGAAAAACGTATACATGTATATATATACATATATATGTCTTTCAGTATCTTCTGGCTGACAAAAGGAGCTGTAAGTAAAACTTTTGCACATAAACTCCTTTTTCAAATTACAGCAGCAATGATACAGGAAACCGGAAAGCCAGTGAATTTTATTTATTTACATACATACATATGTACATATACATATGCATACTCGCATAAAACAAACGGAAACCGGCAAGCTAAAGCTTATAGTATGTATTTACGTGTAAGAATATTTATAAGAAAAAATATGGTACATATATAAATATATTTAACATTTTTTCGCCAGTGTAACAATTACTCAACGGCGGCAGACATACAGACATAGAATGACAAATATACAGTCGTTATGTGAGTTGGTTTTATAATATGTAAAACTATAAATATACACATACATACATACATATCTACTAAAGTGAGTGAGTAAGAATTGCATGAATGAAATTTAAGATAACATATAAATATCTTATAAGTAAATATATGTATGCATTTCTGTAAAAAAAAATCCCACACACGTGCTTAAATTTTTTCTTTCTTTTATTGATAGACTTGTGAGTCAGCTGTGAGAATAAGGCAGCAAAAAAAAACTGTCGATGTGAGATTTCATCGCGAAAAAAGCGCAGAAAAAATTCCGTACATTCATTTTTATATATTTATATATACCTATATACGTTACATATACGTTTGTTTGCACATACGTGTATATAAGGCAAACACAGTCACCCCCAATGTCACTGTCAGCATCACTCTTTCCCCCGCCGCCACAGCGCCGCTTTCCAAAATAGTTTTTCCCCTTTATTTCTATCAATTTATACTCCTTGACGCTGCCTTTTAATGCCATTAACTTAATTTGTTTGGTGTTTTTTTTCGTTGAAATTCGCTAATTTATTGAAATTACTTTATGGGTCTATTTAAATCTGCATAAAATATATTTACAGAGATTAACAGGCGAAAGTGAGACGTTCACGTTTGCTGACAATATAGATTTAAGTAATATAAGCACTATATTTGCTATAAATAAATAAATATATCTATAATTCAGATATATATATATATACATATATACATATTGTTATTCGAGCAGGAAACATAATTTACTAAGAGCCGTAAGGAATTGCCTTGGCAACGAGCTGTCATAATAATATTTAGTGCTTTTAGTGGCATTATTAGCTAGCAGTAATAATGCAAGCCAAAAAAAAACAAGAAACAAATATTTATACACATATAATGTTTTGCGAGAAAAAAAAATCAAATAAAATATAATATAACCCCTTAGGGGCAACTTAAAGCCACAAAAATGTGGCACATTTCTTTAAATATGCAATTTTCTTCCCCAAATTGCCACAGTTGGAATTCAGAATCCCATAAATTTTCGTTTGAAAATCTTTATGGAACATTAAATTTGTTGCTTTTATAATTTATGTTTTTTTTTTTAATTTTATATTTTCAGAATAAATAATTTTTTAATGAAAAATATCACATATTTTTTTATCGGTTTTTTTTTTTTAATTTTGCTACTAAATAATTTTTTAATATATACATACATATATAATTCGCGCTTTGTAACCGCTGAAGCGATTTTTTTTCCAATAGCCGATTAAAATTAATTATAAATTATATTTATATGTACGTTTATAATTATAATTTGACGATTCGTATGCATGCAAGCACCTTAAGCGTATTTGTATGTATGTATGGTGTATATAAAGGGTGGTTAAATTGTAAGGGCCGATGTTGAATGTGAACCACACCTAAACGCCAAGTTTTTTTCCGAATTTAATTTGACATTTCTCTATTTCAGACTTACTCAATTTGAACCATGGAGAGATACACAATCCAACAACGTGTTAAAGTTATCCAGACTTATTATGAAAATTTTCGAAGAAACTCATCTTCAGTGATGAGGCACATTTTCACCTCAGTGGATTCGTCAATAAACAGAATTGCCGCATTTGGGCGAATGAGAATCCAAGAGTGATTGTCGAAAAACCAATGCACCCACAAAGAGTGACTGTTTGGTGCGGTTTATGGGCTGGCGGCATCATCGGGCCGTATTTTTTCCAAAATGAGGCCGGTCAGGCAGTTACTGTGAATGGTGTTCGCTATCGTGAGATGATAACGAATTTTTTATGGCCACAATTGGAAGATATGGATGTGGACGATATGTAGTTTCAGCAGGACGGTGCCACTTGCCACACAGCTAACGAAACAATGGCTCTTTTGCGCAACAAATTCAATAGCCCTGTTATCTCACGTAATGGCGATGTCAATTGGCCCCCAAGATCATGTGATTTGACACCGTTGGACGTCGATAATCCAGCAACAATTCAAGAGCTAAAGGATGAGATAATTCGGCACATTAACGGCATAGAAACTCCATTATGCCTCAGCGTCATCGAAAATTTGGACCATCTTATGGAGGTGTGCCGCCGAGGTCGCGGCGCTCATTTGGCCGATATTTTGTTACATACATAATTGAGTAATACCAATATATCATAATAAAATAAAATTTCAATAATTTCCTAAATAGTTTGTGTTTTATTCAAAATCAACATCGGCCCTTGAAAATTTAACCACCCTTTACATACAGTACACCTGTTATTGTTTATCACGCCGTTTCGCCGCTTTTTACAGTGTATTTTAAGAATTTTTAGTGGACTTTAATTGCAAAGAAGTACTCTTCCACTAAGTCGTTGCCTAGCAGCAACAACAACAAGTGTATTCTCTTATGTTGTACCAAAAACAAAATATCTTTAAATAGATTACATTTTATCAGATATATACAGAATGGTCTGTACCACCAACAATTTTTTGAACTTAACGAGAGCCTGTTTACTGTTACTAACCATAAGTAAACGACTAATAATACAAAAAAAAATATAATAAATTGTCTCAATTTGAGCTATATCGATTTTTTTTTAAAATGATAGATATATTAAAATTATAAACAAAAAATATTTTTTTTTGTGGTTATGATTTTAATTAAAACCGTCTTTAATCTTAACTATAGGCAGTATACGATATAGGAATTTAACAGAGCGTGGCAAGCATCTAAATGTCTTCACACGAATACTTTAATAAACTGCAAGAAACAAAATGATTTTCTCTTTTGCTCATAATCATTACCTTTGTAAATTTTAGTTATTTATTTTGCCGGTAATAGATTTATTTTATATAGTAGTTTACATAGATTAGTTAACTAAAAATTAAGCAAAAAGAATATTTGTACAATTATTTTTAAATATCTTTTCAATTTATTTACACTTTTTTATTTCTTTATCTTTTATTTCGTTTTCCTTTTATTTGTTTAAATGTTTTATATTATTTTTTGTTTTCTGATATTTTTTAATTCTTATATTATTTGTTTACTTTTAGCGTTAATAATTCAGTTTTTTTTTAAGTTTTAACTTTTTATATATTTTAATATTTTATATTAATTTTAAAAAAATTTTATAATTTTAAAATTTTTTTTTTGTATTAATTTCTATTATTTTTTTATACCTTATTTCACTATTTTTTATTTCTTTATATCTCTATTTTTAATTTTTTTTTGTTCTTTAAATTTTCATTTTTTTCTTTTTGTGGTTTTTTATATCTTAATTTTACATTCTTTTATTTCTATATATTTTTTTGTTTTCTTCAATTTCTTTAGTTATTTACTTTTTTATATTTTTAAGTTTCATTATATCAGTCCCAAATTTTTATTACTTTTACTTTTTTCAACTTTTACTTTTTCAGTCTTACTAAAATTTATAATTTTCCACAAACACAATTATTGTATATTTTCGAGAGTTCACCTTTAATCTCTTCCATTACATTACAGGCGTGTAGGCGGCAAAAATTTCCAGAAAAAATCGAATGAAAATAAAATAAATATCTTGCCTTCACAGTAATGAAGCTGAAGTGTAAATTATTTGACGTCCCATATTTTGCGTATTTTAAATCATTCTTAGATGAGAGAAAGTGTGCAAAAGTTATTACATAAAAAGGAAAGTAGCTACTCTTAAGAGTTACCATGGCAAGGACTTAGTTCCCAGTATCTTTCCCATCACTTTTAAACATTTGCTTATTGTGTAAATTATACCTTTGCTATAACAAATCCTTACATGCAAGATAAATAAAATTTAGAGTAAATTGGTGGAAAAAAATACAAATATACATGCATACTTATATATGTATAAAAAATAAAAATATATATTTAAAATCAAAGCCTATGGGGAGTACATTGAAAAAAATTGTAGATTATTGCTTGAAGCTCTTTTGCTTTTTAATTTATTTTCGTTCGTTTTTTATTTTATTTATAATTATTTTCTTATATTTTTTTTCTCTCATTTCTTTATATTTTTTTAATATTGTATTTTTTTTATTTTTTTTTTTTAATTTTTTTTTTTTATTTTATTTTATTTTGTTTTATTTTTTATTTTATTTTATTTTGTTTTATTTTTTATTTTATTTTATTTTATTTTATTTTGTATTTTTCATTTTTTTTTATTTATTTTTATTAATTTTGTTTTAATTTTTTTTTATTATTTTTTTTATTTTTTTTTTAATCTTTTTTTTATATTCTTTTATTTTATTTTTTATTTTTTATTTTTTTATTTTTTATTCTTTTACTTTTTTATATTTTTTACTTTTTTATATTTTTTTTTTGGATATTTTTTTATCTTTATTTTTATTTCTTTATTTTATTTTTATTTTTATTTTTTTATTTTGTTTATTTTTTTATATTGTTTATTTTTTTATTTGTTTCTTTTTTTTATTTTTTCTTTTTATTTTTTTTTTATTTTTTTTTTTGTTTTTTTTTTTCTTATTTTTATTTTTTTGTTGTATTTTTTTAACTTTTTTATTTGGTTTGTAACTTTTTTATAAGTATATTATTAATTTTGTTTTTAATTTCTCATATTTCATTTGGTTTTTAGTTTTCTATTCACTTTTATATAGTTTTATTATTATTAGTTATTTTTTATTTTTGTATCACTAAATTCTATATATTTTTTCTTCAAATACTGACATTGAAAATTACTAGATTTATAATATTCTAGCTAATATAAATAAAACCACAAGCATGAAAATTTCTAAATAAAATGTTAATTTAACAAGTGTTGACACGAATTGCGTGGGCGTGAGTATAAAAAAATAAATTGCCGGAAAGCGTCTTCACAGATAGTTTACGTATAGAATTAATGGCTTTGAATCCTAAAAATATTTAAAAGAAAACTGCATACCCCAATTTTTTAATATGTTAAACATATGTAGGAGGTACGGTTATGTGCAAATAAAATCTCATTAAGCTATATAAATATGTAAGATAAAATTTAAATTTTGTATATGAACATATGTAAGTATATAGCCGTATTATTAAAAGAATGTACATACATATATCTAATCTATAGGCTGATTTAAAAGAAAAAATTAGAGAACAAATGCAGCAGATATCAATCTGGCTCCTTATCTGACATATTTTCGTCAAAATACTGGCTTGTACACGTGCATCTAGCACAAGCATACATACGCATAAACGCGAATGGACATTAAGTAAAAGCATACATATATTTTTCTTTATATTATATATGTATTCCCATAGTATAATTATCTCTATTTGACCCAGCAACATGAAATTTTCTTTTTTTTTATGAAATTTACTCAGGATTTTATATACATAGTTAACTAAAAATAAACCAATTGAGATTATTTTCCTACGGTACCGCTTAAATGTTAAATTGTCAGTCGACAGCTGATAAAAATGTGTATGAAATAAACAAAAGTATGAAAAAAATAATAATTTACTATTAAGAATTTAAAGATCAAGAAATAAATAAAAAATTATGAAAAAAGAAAGAAATTAAAGACAGAAAAATTTATAAATATATAGCAGATAAGAAAATTAAAGTAAAAATAAATTAAAAATTCTACAATCAAGTACAGAAAGTGCTTAAATTAAAAAAATAAGAAGGTATGCCAAAAAATATGGCAAAAAATAATAAAAAAATTAATTAGGTTATAATCAGCATAGAAAATAAAAAATAGAAAATAATATTAAGCCAAAAAAAAACAAAACACCATCAACTTATCTAAAAACAGTTTAATGGCACATAATAATAATTATCACTTGCCGATTAAGTTCAACCAGAGGCCATTCACACAGCCATGGAGCAAGCCATATGTGTACATATGTACCATACATATGTATGTATGTACATAGTCAGTTCATCAGCCAAATAGAAGAGAGCTCAGCGGCTGGCAGAATAGCTATCTTTTTACCATATTTATTTAGCATTGTTGTAAGAGTGCGCGCATATGTAACCTAGTCAGATGGTCGGCAGTTAGTTTGCATTATATTTGTATGCCTCGAACGGTTTCCTGAATTCAATGTTGTTGTTGTTGATACGAAAATGATATGAAGCGCCAAATCTTCGTTCAACAAAAAGAAAGGGGCAGTAGTCAAAGATACCGCCGAATTGTATGAAGAGATATATTGTACAAAAAAAAAACTGGAAGAAAGACCGAATTGACTGCTAAATAGGTTGACAAGCTCACATACAAAATATTCATGTCCTACAAACTCTCTTCACTACTTTTATATTGAGGTCAATAATGTGAGGGATTTTAATACATGAATACATATGTAAGTGTGTAGACATACATATATGCATCTATGTAATTTAATATTAAATATGTGATTACACTCTTAATGGCATGAAAGCCTAATCTAGTATCACTTCACTAGAAATTCATTAAGAATAAATGGGATTTTTCTGCAAAAAAATATTAAGAAACAATAATAAATAAAAAAAAAATTGAATAAAATAAAAATAAAAATAATTAAAATAAATAAAAGAAAAAATTAAATGAAATTAAATAAAACACAGTAAAATAAATGAAAAAATAACAAATACAAAATAAAAAAATAAAATAAAATAAAATAAAGCAGAATAGAAATAAAATACAATAAAAAAGTAAATTAAATTAATTAAAATATAATAAAATAAAATAAACAAAAATAAAAAAAAATAAAATTAAATTAAAAAAATTAAATAAAAGGAACAAAAACAAAATAAATAAAATTAAATAAAGAAAAATAAAAACGAAAGAAAATGCAATAAATAAAATAAACTGAAATACAATAAAATATATAAATTAAATAAAACTAAATTAAATAAAGAAAAAATGAAAGAAAATACAACAAATAAAATAAAATAAAATAATATAAATTAAAAAAAATACGATAAAATAAAATAAAATAAATTAAAAAAAATAAAATAAAATAAATAAAATAATATAAAATAGAATAAAATAAAAAAAAATAAATAAAATAAAATAAAATAAAATACAATAAAATAAAATAAAATAAAATAAAATAAAAAAATTAAAATAAAATAAAATAAAATAAAATATAATAAAATAAAATAAAATATTATAAAATAAAATAAATTAAATTAAAATAAAATAAAATAAAATAAAATGAAAAGAAATGAAATAAAATAAATAAAAGAAAATAAAAAGTAAAATAAAATGAAATAAAGAAAAATAAAAATGAAGGAAAATACAATTAATACAATAAAATATAGTAAAATGAAATAGAACAAAATAAAATAAATGAAAAAAATAAAATAAAGTTAAATAAAAAATTAAATTGAATAAAGCAACTTAAATTTGATAAGTGAAATAAAATATTTTAAAGTAAACAAAAAAACAAAATGAAGTAAAAAATAAATATAGAAAAGAAAATAAAACGAAAAGAGAAACAAAATAAAATAAATTAAAATTTAATTAAACTAAGAGAAATCGAACTAAAGAAAACGATATAATATAGAAAGAAATAAAAATTGATAATAAAAAAAAAACCAAAATTAAAATGAGTATAATGAAAAAGAAAAATTATGAGCAATTAAATAATATAAGAATGAAAAAATAAATTGGGTTAAAAAATGTATGTTAAAACTGATCTCAAATGTAGGCAGTATTTAATAACTCACCAGCAAATTGAACATTAATTCATTTGGATGGAAAATTTTTGTAATTCAACATTTTATAATTTTTAAATGTTCCGTTATTCATGAAATTCTGATTTCTTAATTACAGTTAGTTGCTACTGTTGTGCACACCCCTCACGCGAGTACTTCAAACATAGTGAATACTTTGTAATTGCCAACACCTACAATTATGCAGCGAAAAATTGGTGCGCAATTAAATGTAGTTCAAACCCCGCAGGGAGCTCAACTAACTGTAAAGTGACTACAAAAAATGCTATAACATCCACCAAGTTTTAAAGCCTTTGAGTGTGGAAATAATATTAGTTAATTCAAACGCGGAATTTTCCAACTCTCTTATAATTTTTCACAACAGAATTGATAATGTGGCATACATACAAACATAAAAATATTAGTATTTTGCTATATACAAGGCGTATACAAAAAAAAATGTACTCTAATCTCACAGAAAAAATCATGCAAACCGCGAACAGCTGCAATAATTCTCAGCAATGGACAACTGGCGCATATCGGGCCGGTAACCTCGGTGGCTAAATGCGTGCAGAATGAAATGACAAAAATGTATAAAAAATAATAAAAAAAAAAACGAATAAAATAAAACAAATCAAGTGACACTATTTGCATTCATATATACTATATGTATGTTGTTTGTATGAATGATATGGTAACGGTGAAAAAATTTTGTTGCAAAAAATAAAATACATTTAGATGTGAAATAAAGATACACGTACATTTTAAATGAGATGCTTTGTCAGTGAATATCGAGAAATGCTTATGTATGCATGAGTATGTCAGTGTGTGGTCACAAATTGTGGTGAAATGCTTTAAAAAGGTGAAATAGTTTAATGAGAAATTTTTTAAGATTGAAAATATTTTAAATTGTGAGATTTTTGGAAATTAAATAAAATAAAATATTTTCAAAGAATTTTGAAACACCTGCCATTTTTAAATTAATTATTTTTACATGTCTATTTAAAAACGGTTGTAGTGGATGAGAAATACTAAATGCTAACGAATAATTCAAAGAAAAACTCTTATAATAAATTTATAAAAAAAAATAAATTAAAATAAAATAATGTTAAAACAAAATATAATAAAATCAAATTAAGTTAAATTAATTAAAGTTGAAACGAAAATATAATAAAAAATTATAAATAGAATAAAAAAATAAAATAAACAAATCAAATTAGATAAATTAAAATAAAATAAAATGAAATAAAATAAAATGAAATAAAATAAAATTAAATTTAATAAAAAAAATTTAAATTAAAACAAAATTAAATTAAATTAAATTAAATATTTTCAAAGAATATTGAAACAAAATATAATAAAATCATATTAAATTAATTTAATTAAAATGAAATGAAATCAAAATGAAAAATTATAAATACAATAAAAAAATAAAATGAAATAAAAAAAATTAGATAAGCTAAAATAAAATAAAAGAAATAAAATAAAATTAAAAAATTTTAAATTAAAATAAAATTAAACTAAATTAAATTAAATATTTTCAAAGAATTTTGAAACACCAGCCATTTTTAAATTAATTATTTTTACATATCTATTTAAAAACGGTTGTAGTGGATGACAAACACGAAATACTAACGAATAATTTAAAGTAAAACACCTATAAAAATTTTATAAAAAAAAAATAAATTGAAATAAAATAATATTAAAACAAAATATTGTATAAAAAAAATCAAGTTAAATTAAATTAATTAAAATGAAATGAAAATAAAATAAAAAATTATAAATAGAATAAAAAAATAAAATAAACAAATCAAATTAGATAAGTTAAAATAAAATAAAATTAAGTTAAATTAAATAAAAATATTAAAACTAATATAAAATTAAATTAAATTAAATTTATTGAATTAAATTAAATTAAATTTATTGAATTAAATTAAATTAAATTAAAGCAAATTAAAATTAAAAAAAAAAACGATATTTAATAGAAAAAAATAAAAATCAATAATATACTACAACGAATTGTTGTTGTATTTCAACTGCTCATTTGCTGTTTCTTTTACGTGCACTTAATTATTTGAAATATACAAATTATATTAGTTGCGTTTCGAAAAAAAAATTTGCAAAAAAAAAATTTGTAAAAAAATTTAAAAAAATCGCACATACATATTTTTATTCATACGTAGATTTATTTATTATATTTCGCTTATACACATTAAATTTAAGATTATTTGCGAGTCATCACCGTTCAGGCCTGTGACGGCGACGAATTCATTGAACTTACAATATGTAATTGGATCCGCGTGCGACTCGACGTCACTTCGCATGGCATTTCAATAAATATACATATGTGCATAAGTATAGTATAATATAAAATTAATAAAATTTAACAAATAAATATATTAATGCTGCATAGTATTTTGAATGCCAAGTGAATGAACAAGTAAGAAATTTCGCGCAAAAAAAATGCATTTTGACAGAATTTTCGGTGTAAATAACTGAAATAATAACAAGTTCAGACCTAGACTCTGCTGACGAAGCGTGAAGATAATTTGAACTTGAGAACTTCCTGCTTTGGTTAATGTTTATTATTTTTCCTGCTCTTTTTCAAAGCTGTACACACCAACTGTGAGTGAAAAACAAACAAAAAAACTTGTTTTGGCATTTATTTAATTTATTGTTAAGTTTTTGATTGATTGAAGGCTTGCGGGACATCTTCCCAACAGAGATAAAGGTCTTGAATATTTTAGACTATTGTCCTTTAAAACCTTTTAATGTTCACAATGCATTATCTTGTTGTTCATAAATAATCTTAAATTAATCGCCATAATTTTCGACACAGCTCGAAACAGTAACACCACAATTTAGAACTTCTAATTTGGCAGTAGTACAATTTGAAACTAGTTGGCAACTAGTTTGAGAACAATTTCAATTGCCCCTGCAGGGAAGGGATTCAAGAACTCACGCGGAAGAGAAAATCCAATAGTTCCCGCGACAGTCGGTTTTTTATACCGGAACGACGCATTTTTATCCGGCCAAGGACTGTCACTACCTACGGGTACAACAACAACCACAACAGAACAGTTTCAAGTTATTTAAAAAACATGTTCATAAAGTAAATAATAATCAGAAGCACAAGTGACCAGTCTTGAGTATAAATTTCACATAAAAATAAAAAAAAGAAAGTTAGTATAGAACTATTTCAATATAACTTTTGAATTAGAATAATAAATAAACATGTACCTATATACGGAACTGCTTCAGCTTTAATTTAGGATTACAGCGATATGCTCTCGTCACTACACACGACCTCCCCAAGACCACTTCTCAAGTAATTTCGAACTTGTTCAGGGTAGCTCTTCGATCGATTCGTACCTAGTCTGGCACAGATCTAAAACTAGTTTGGAAGTAGTTTGGGATTAATTTGAAACAAGTTTGGTAGTATTTTTGAACTTGTTTGATATTAATTTGAAACTAGCTTCAAACTAGTTTGAGACTACTATGGAGTTACTTTAACAATCATTTCGACGCAAAGTTTTTTCCTCTTTAATTTCAAATCGATTTCTTTCTTCTAAAATATATTGATGCCATACATAAAAGTAAGTCGCATAAGGAACAAACACTGGTCATAAATTTCATATACATATTGCACATATTTAAACATAATTTTTTTGTTAGCCAATTCCATAACATATTCACTTGTTGCACTCCTCAAACTACCTAACAAATTTGCCAGCATCGCTCCATGTAAATGCCAAGAAAAGAACAAGCTAGCAATTTAAAGCCAATTCCCATAAATCTGCGCAATTACCCGCCAAGCAGCATGCAACATTGTATTTATTTAGCAGCGCAAAAGCAAAAGAAAAAACACGTCGACACATTCCTTATTCCAAGCCATTTAACATATACAATACAAATATCAAGACTGTAGCAAAGAAATATGCACAACAAGCAGTACAAAATATAAACATTGCTATACAATTGTAAATGAGAATGGTGAAAAAATAGTAAAAAAAAAATTAAAGAAACAGAAATGAAAAGAAAAGAAAAAATTAAAAAAAGAAATAAGCCACAACTGAAAGAAGTACTTTTGAAAAGCAGCAAATGAGCGCAATTTGAATTAAATGCTAACAACTGTCAAGCAAGCAGCAAACTAAACAAGTGCACTACTCCTTGTGAAGGACATAAAAAAGGATATTCATGTGGCAAGTGTCATATTGATGGTGTTTGGCATTGGTTGGCTGGCTTTTGTAAGTAGAGCAAGCTTGGCTGAGTGGGTATGAAATAAATATAAGCATTCGTTTTTACGTATTTATGCTTATATCTGTATATGAGGATGAGTATTTGCATTTTGTTGCTGTTATTTTTGTATTTTATTAAGCAAATATCTTCCGGCGGTCTTTCACTTAGTTTACTTGGTCAGGCAGTCCCATAATTTCCTATACAAAAGCCAAGCATGTGAAGATGGTTGTGCCATAGTGTGTGGCACAGGGACTTAAATTCCGCACAAGTAGGGAGTAACAGAAGAACAAGTTTCATAATCCAACTTAATATTCATATATATGTACATACATACATATTTCTTAAAGACACTAAATATGGAGTGCAATGCCCCAAAAGTCACACACATTGCAACACTGTAGAACTTAAGAAGAGTGACATAAATGTGACAGCGACTAAATTGAGCCAAGTTCAATTCAGTTCTATTCAGTTTAGTTCAATAATTGAGTGTGGAGTGGTTATGTCGAAGACGTTGTATAATTTTAGCCATCAAAGCGGATTTGGGCTAAAGTGGGAAAAAGTTTCTTTGCATTATTGGTTTTGGTCAAACAGTACAGACACTTGCATATATGTTTATATACATATATATACCATATATATTCATTAGTTTATGCGTATTTGTTGCATTTGGCCAACGTTATGGATTCACTTGTCTGGTTTGTTGGCGATTATGTGGATAAACGCTTGTCATCGTAGAAAGACTCATAAATGCTTTGGCGGGAATTAGCGCATTGTCGGCATAAAGACGGACGTAAAAAGGTCAGTAGGAATTTTCTGGCATAAAAATAATTAGAAATATTTTATTACAATTTTTTTGCGAAATTCCAGTTATACTATTTACACAATCAACTATTGATAAAAAAAAACTTAAAAATATTTGACAACTAAAAGCTTCCAAGAAAACTTGGAGTATAACTCTGAGTTTTTTGGAGAATTCAAAATTGCCTAGCCACAGCCAGAAACTGTTTGATCTGTACTTAACACTAATGACTCGAGAAGGTTTTTAGAATTCCCGTAGTAATCAAATTTCTACGAATTCGAACCGATTCAGAACCGATTCAGAACCGATTATTCACATCAGAAAAAGATCTGAAAGATCTCAATAAAAACACAAAAGCATCAGAAACACTTATAAGTGCCTCTTGAGTTACTGAAAAGAAATATTTTGAATAACACATAGAGAGAGAGAGAATGAGAAAGAGAGAGAAAGATAGAAAGAGAGAGAGAGAGAGGAAGAGAGGAAGAGAGGGAGAGAGAGAGATAGAGAGAAAGAGAGGGAGAGTGAAAGAGAGTAAGATAGAGAAAGAGAGGGAGAGAGAGAAAGAGAGGAAGAGAGAGAAAGAGAGGAAGAGAGAGAAAGAGAGGGAGAGAGAGAAATCGAGAAAGAGAGGGAGAGAGAGAAATCGAGAAAGAGAGGGAGAGAGAAAGAGAGGGAGAGAGAAATCGAGAAAGAGAGGGAGAGAGAGAAATAGGGAAAGAGAGGAAGAGAAGAAGGAGAGGGAGAGAAGAAAGAGAGGCAGAGAAAGTTAGATAGTGTAAAATAGAGAGGGGAGAGAAAGAGAGAGGGTGAGAGAAAGAGAGAGAAAGAGAGAAGGAGAGAGAAAGAGATAGGGAGAGAGAAATAGAGAGAACCAGAAAAAAATAGAGAGAACTAGAAAAAAATAGAGGGAAAAAGAGAAATAGAGAGAGAAAGAAAGTCAGAGCCAGAGTCATAGAGAGAGAGAGGTAGATAAAAAGAGAGACAAAGGATGTCATAGAGAAAGAAAGATAAAAAGGAGATAGAGAGAAAATAAAAATAAAGTCAGAAAACGAGTCATAAAATGTGAATGGAAGTCTTTCTTTCAGTTATATTATTTGTACTTTTAAGCGTAAAATTGATTGATTGTTTACGACATACATAGACTGTATGCCGATAAATACATACTCGTATATCTCGTAGCAATTTTGCCTTCAGAAAAGTATTGATTTTTGTTGTCATTGCGTATTTAGAAATTAATTTATCAATTGCTTCAATGTGATTTATGTCTTTGTTAAGCTTTGAAGCACTCACCATTAAAAGAAGTGTATATATATATGTATATACATATATCAATGCTACAAAAACGGCATCCGAAATTTCTTGCATTACATAATATTAAAATTAATGATGCAGGTGCGAATAAAAGTTACACAAAACAATTTCAAACTAAAAATTTTTCGCGTAAATTTTTATCACTTACGCAATTAAGGAATTTTTTGTTTCTATTTTAAATATCTCTTGCTGCAACATTATACAAATTCCACGATAAATTCCTCCGCAGATACATATATACGTTTAATAGAAAAAAATTCCTTGTGGCAACAAAAATATCTTTCTTAAAATTCTCCTACACGAAAAACTCTGCTGAAGCTACTTTATACATATGTATATAAATACTTATAAATTCATGTAAATATCTGTGTATGCACGTAGTTATCTCCTGCTGTCATTTTTTTATTCATTACATTGGGCGCCAAGGCGTCTTTTAGACGCCAATATGCGCGCATTCTCGCGATTAATCGAATTATTCACCACCCGCAGCTGTTGCTGCAGACATTGCTTTCTGTTCGCTACTTTTATCTACTCTTCGTTTTTATCCAGTCAAAAGAATGTAATATAGAAATATAAAAGTATTGTAACTATGTGGGATAACTGTGAATGAGTAACCAGGAAGTTCACTACTTTGCAAAAGTGTATATACGAGTACATGTACAAATACACATATTGGGCTCCGCACAAATTTGTAACAATTTGCGCGGCACTAATCTCTGTCGTTGACTACCCTCAATGCTTTTCCTAACCATAGAAATCTGAGATATATTTGTGCATGCCAGAATGTAAAAAATAAGTTTGCGCAAAATATCTTTTTGTATAATTTACAACGTTGAAGTTTACTTTCGTCTTATTGTATTATATATTATTGTATTATTATATGTTATATTATTTATATTATACATTTGTTTTAAATTATTTTATTTTTGTAATTTTCTTTATTATTACTTTTTTATTTTTTAAATTTTTTTATTTATTTCTTTATTAATTTTTTTTTTATTTATTTGTTTTTAATTTTTGTTTATTTATTTTTTGCTATTTAATTTTTTTTTTTTTACTTATCTAGTTTTTATTTATTTTTTTATTATTATTTTTTAATTCTCTTTATTTTTCTTTTATTTTTCTTTTATTTTTCTTTTATTTTTCTTTTATTTTTCTTTTATTTTTATTTCTTTTTTATTTTTATTTCATTTCTTTTATTTATTTTTTAATTTTTAATTTTTTTTGTTTTTTAATTTCAATTTTTATTTAATTTTTTATTTTTATTGTATTTAAATTTTTATATTTTTTTTTTATTTTTTTTTTAATTTCATATTTTTTTTTTTATTTTTTTTAATTTCATATTTTTTTTATTTTTTTTAATTTCATATTTTTTTTTATTTTTTTTAATTTCATATTTTTTTTATTTTTTTTAATTCCATATTTTTTTTATTTTTTTTATTTTTTTTAATTTCATATTTTTTTTTAATTTTTTAATTTTTTTTTTATTTAATTTTTTAATTTTTTTTTTATTTAATTTTTTATTTTTTGTTTTATTTTTGTTTTATTTTTTTTATTTTTTTATTTTCCATTTTCCTATTTAAAATAGGGATACAAATACAAATAAATAAAAGACGTAGAATTTAGATGATAAAAGCAACAATGACCTAGCCCAAGTGAAATATATCCATCATACCTTTCCCATACGAAACTGCTGTTATAATTATACATATGTATATATTGATACATATTTTTGAAAGAAAAAATATTCATTGTTATTTCTAACCTTGAATTTGAGTTTTTGGCATTTTAAATGTTTTTCTTTAATATGGCAAAATAAAAATGTTTATTATTCCTTTTATTTGTTTAAATTGTTTTTAGCAAATATTAAATATTAAGTAACTTTTTCTGTATGCAAATGAGCTAACTACAACAATGGCTTATATAAGATATTAAAATATATATATGTATTGTATGTATATGTATGTATATTATTCAGACACTACGAAAAATGTATTCACAAAAAGTTGTTGCCAAAAAAAAAAAAACAAATAATGACATCAATATAAATAATCTAGCAAAATTAATCTATAGATTAAGCGGTAATAAAAAAGTATATAATAAATATGAATATCTGCCTATAAATACCCACATATGTACATATTGACATAATTTAAATATATACTTTGAAATGTATGTTTGTAAGAAATGAGCTCATAAAAATATGAAAATAAAAGCAAAAAAACAAGCAAAAGTTTGACCACATTGAAAATGGAAGAATGGCATATTTTTTTATTTTTTTTTTTTGAATGAGCAATGACAAAAATAGCAAATCAAAAAAAAATATACATATACATATATTTGATTTAATGCTGAAATTCCGTTCCGCCCCAACCGTTATGTGCTTTTCTTTAAATTATTTATAATACGAATATAATTTACTTAGGATTAGGTGAATTTTGAAATGATTGGTTTGGTTTTTAAACTAAACTTCAGAGGATAAATTCGGCTAAATTGATTCATTTAAAAATTATGTCTTATAAGCCATAAGATTGAAGCAATAAAAGGTCAATGAAGGCAGGGAATTTTAGAATCCACAACTTAGATATTAAGATATAGGTACTATCACATATTTACAATTATGTATACATATAGGTATTGGTGTACTCATCTGTGAGTATAGGTATTAAAGTCACACGTCAATATCTCTCTCATACTCACTGTGAACTCAAATAAAATATCAAAGTTTATTGATAAACTATCTGACGGGCATAAAAGAGCGCATTTCACGGCATTAAATGATGAAAGGGGATGGCAAAAACAATAAGACAAGAATTATAATAAAAGCAAGAAATATAAAAAATTATTATGTATGTGCATACGAGTACATACACGTATGAAGCGTACGACGAGTAGCAAGTGCAAAAACCGCAAGTTTAACTGAGGGCAGTGAACAGAAAGAAAACAAAAACATAAGCAAAAAACAAAAAAATAAGAAAAATACAACACCACAGCACTTACTCCGATGCCACATAAACTTGGCGTATACACACACACACATATAAACATCGTAAAATGACAACAATTCTCAGAAAGTAGTGAATGACCAAAAGACAGACAAACATACAAACAAGAAGTTTCATATGATAGTATTTTTTTTTCCTTTTTTTTGTTTAAATGCACATTACAGGCATAAGAGTTTGGCCGTTTGATTTCATACTTCTCATTTTTCAAGCATACACATGTATACATACATATGTATATAAATAAGTGCGGACTTTTCAAGAATATCAAAAAGACATTTTAATATGAGACCAAAATATTTTTACGAGCCTTTCAACAGTTTAAAAAGTAACAAAAATATACGCGCATCAAAAGATATTTAAAAATATATTTATGTACCAGTCAGCGAACAAATATAGATGTGTAAATGCACATTTAAGTACTTTTAGTGAATTTTGGCACACAAAAACATTTATACTTTTATTTATATTTTTTATTTTATTATATTTTTATTTGATTTTTTTTTTTGCGAAGGAGTCCAAAGTGTCCGACCGCAAGTGGTCATCACGCGAGACTCTGTGGCTGGCTCGTAAGGGCGTAAAGCGCACATTAAATGTAAACGTGCATTGCCTTGGAAAAAGTTTGGTTTTATGACACAGATTATGGTAGAGGATAAATATAGAGTATGTAAGAAGAGTACACATAGGTATATAAAAGTATTTGAAAAAGTTTTTTATTTCTATTTATTGCATGTAAAGTTTTGCTAAACACACAATTTTATTCGAATTTCTCATATGCTGATGGGTTAGAATTTAATTTATTACAGTTTTGAAAAGACAAAGTATCATTGAAATACTATGTACATACATACAAAATCGGTGAAATATAATAAAACAAATTTAGAAGTTTTCGGTAAAATTTTACGGAGTGAACAAGTTATAAATTCATAAATTTCAATTCATCAGCAAAAAAGTTTATTTACTTACATATATTTTTTATACATATTTACAGAGCTTAATGACTTTTACTTCAATTGTTTATAATTTAATGAAAAATTTTTTAATAATTAATAATTTCAATATATACCGGAAATTTGAATTTGAAAACGATGATTTCTTTATTTATCTAATTAAGTTTTCCATATATTTGTACTTATAGTTTTTGTTATGCAAAAAACATATTTTTATTTCTATTTTGAATAATTTTTATATTTTTAATGTCATTTTTTTTTTACTTTTAAACATTTAATTTCATAAATTTTGTATTACCTTTTATTTACTTTTTATTCATATATTGAACTTTTATTAAATTTCTCTAAAACAAAATTTTTATTGCTTTGTGTAATAATTATTTATGAATTTTTCTAAGATAACATATTTTTTCAAGACGATTCCAATACCTTTACACTTATTAAATGTTTAATTTTTTATTTTTTCCAACCTTATACTTTTCCATTTGCTTTTATTTTTTTATATGTTTTATTAATATTAGTTATAATAAAAATGTTTTCTATTACTAATGATTTGTCTAAGTTATTATTTTGGTTTTTTTTTAATGTTTTATTCTACTTATTTATATAACTTTTTTATTATTGATATTTTCTGTATTTTCATATAAATAATTTTCAATTTATTTTTTTTATATATTTTAATGTTTTTATATTTTTAATTTTTTATATTTTTTAATTGTTTTATATTTTTTATATCTTTTAATTTTCTTATTTTTTTAATTTACAATTTTCTACTTTTTTATTTATTTTTAAGTTAAAATTTAAAATTTTTGTATTTCTTTTTCTATATTTTTTTTTTATTGTTTATTTAATTTTTATTTTTCTTTTTTTAATTAATTTTTAATTTTTTTTATTTTCCTTTTTAAATTATTTTTTAATTTTTTATTTTTTTATCTTCTAGGCTCTACATATTGTGTTGTAATTTTCATATTATTTTATTTTCTATTTATTTCTTGGTAATTTAACTTTTATTCTCTCATATAATTTCCAAAATTATTATATTTTATGTGTGTTCTGATTTTTTATTTATTTTTTAATTATTTTTTTTGTAAAATTTTTTATTATACTCTCTTATTATTTTCTAACTTCTTCTGTTCTTATTTTTATTATTATTGTATTAATTAGTTTTTATTTACAATATATATTGATTTTTTATTTTTCTTACTTTTTACAATTTGTTATAAATTTTTAATTTCATTATATTTTCCTTTGCTTTTTTTATTTTTTTTATGTCTTATCGTTTATTATTTTATTTTTTATATATATTATTATTTTGAAATTGAATTTTTATTTTTTCTTTTTTCTAATTTTTTCTAATTTTTCAATCTGTTTTATTTTGTACACTAGGCGAACCGTAAATTCGTATGAGTTCACATCTGTGTAGTTTAGTTTAATCAAGCGGTTTAATAATATTAAATGTGTTTGCGATAATGCGGCTTTCTTCAAAATTTGGTATTTTCCTTTCGATATGAAGACAAGAAGCTTTTCTAATGGCACAGATATTACTCATACGCACTGCCGAATGGGTGCTCCAATAAGAACAAAATATAGTACAGCCGCATTATTTGAAATGTTTTCCAAAAAAGTTGTTTAATCCAGATATCGTGAACAATTTTAAAATATTTTCAAGAAAGCATTACCTAGCAATTAATTAATCTCTAAATAATCCTAATTAATAATTCATAAAATTTATTCCTATCCACTGGGTAGCTTTCAGCAAATTATACACCTTACTCACATCCTACACACCCATGCTTAACAAGTCAAGTTTCATTTTTCATTTTCAATCTTTTTTGTGATCTCAAATGACTTGCGCGTGGCATTAATTTGCCTGTAACCAGCCCATACTTATTTACATATAATATGTTAATTTGTATTAGAATGTAACATTTAGTTATATAATAATTATTAATGCAACTAGTTTGCATTATTTTCTAATTATTATCAATAATATATGCATATTTAAGCAAGTAAGTACGAGTATGTTTAATAAAGTCAACTATGTGATATACTTGAGTGCATTTGATAAATATTTATTAACACATGTACACATTTCTACATTACATTGTAGTCATTGCACTCAAGGAGATACCGAGTACAACATCTTTATGTACAAATATATGTGTGCATTTACGAGTATGTGAGTTTGAAAGTGAAAAAAATTAAATAATATTTGTGTTAATGCGACTGTAAGAAGATATTGAAAAAATCCAAAAATATTAATCGAATTTTCGGAAAATATTATATAAGGAAAGCTTTTAGGGAAGTAACAGGAAATCAATCGACAACAGTCAAAATATTTAAAAAAAAATATATAATTAATTTTAAAATTCGAATATTATTGTTGAAACAATAGACAAAGCTATTGAGCAACTGAAAAAATAGGTGTATTAAATAATCAAAAATTAATGATAAAATTGTAGAAATTTGAAACTAAAAAACTAAATTATTTCATCGAAAGATTTACTTTACATCAAATTTTCAACATTAAGGTGATTTTACGAAGATCATTTAATGAGTCGGCAAACCGTTTTGACTTTTTTAACGTAAACTTAGGAGCTTCTTCAGTAAACAATTTTTTAGAGCGAATAAATTTTTTCGTACGATTTGCCACAATTATCAAAACTTTATTTCTGATAAATCAAAAACGCTTCTTATTTATATTTTTTTTTAGATTTTTTTAAATGGTCTTTGCTTAGGTTGGACTATGTAAAAAGTATAAACGGCAAGAATAGACTCGTAGGTAACGAAATTCTCTGAATTTATTTTACAAAAGGTTGCCAACAATTTTGATTTTTGATTTAAAGAAATAAATTAATAAATTATTAATGAATGATAAAAATATTTCTGAAGAAAGTTGTCACCTTTCACCAAGTTCAAAAATAAAATAAAAAGGAATTAAAATTTTCATTTTAAAATACTTGAAAAAATGCGTTATCGGTTTTTAATTTGCACAAAATGGGATAACACTTAATACTTATTGAATAATTATTAAAATCAAAAAATTATACCATTTCAATTCAAAACCATTTTGCATTTCAAATTCTTACGAAAAATCCAACTGAAAGCAAAAATTTATTTAATTTTCGCTTTTTAACACCAAAAAACAAAAAATAATTTTACTTTGAGTAAAAAACTTGATAATTTCGTACCAAATAGCATTAAATTGGAGGCAACTCTTGCAATTTTTACTGGATAATTACCGACGTACATATGTCTGTATATACCATACATGTTTGTATATATATGGTACATTTGTATGCATTCATGAATATGTCTCATACTTGTTTCTATTTAGAATAAATTTTTTTCTCATTTTTTATTTTTTTTGATATCTTTGTTCATTGTGCATTATATTTTTCTGTGCTACTTTTTTATAATTGTTTTTATAATTTTTTTTTGTACCTTTTATACATTTTTTTATATTATTTTCTATATACTTTTTTATATAATTTTTTATCTACCTTTTATATCCCTTATATAATTTTTTTTATTTTTTATTTTTTATTTTTTTTATTTATTTTTTATTTTTTTATTTTTTATTTTTTTATTTTTTATTCTTTTATTTTTATTCTTTTATTTTTTATTTTTTTATTTTTTATTTTTTTATTTTTTAATTTTTAATTTTTAAATTTTTTTATTTTTTAATTTCTTGTTTCTTTTTACTTTTTTTCCACTTTGTTCTATTTTTTTATGTTTTTACTTTTGTCTATTTAAAAATTTTTTTTTCTTAATTTTATTTTCATTCTTCATTTTGTTTCTTTTTCTTTATTTTTCTTTTATTTTATTTTTATTTATTGTTCTTTAATTTTATTTTTATTTAATTTTTCTTGAATTTTATTTTTATTTTATTTTTCTTTAATTTTATTTTAAATTTATTTATTTTAAATTTATTTTTTTCTTATCATTTCTTTTATAATTTTTATTTTAAATTAATTTTTAATGCTTTTTTAAATAAGTTTTAATATTTTTTCAATTAATTTTCAATATTTTTTCATTCACATTAATATTTCTTTAATAAATTTTAATATATTTTTAATTCATTTTAATATGTTATATGTTATATTAGGTGTAGTAAAAAGAAATCCATCATTTTTTAATTAGATGGTGTTATTTATCTGTATCTCGATCGGGTTCCGCTAGATGGTGTTAGGAAGGTTTACTCTATTATTTTTTAATTTTTGTTTATTCCTTTTTATTTTTATTTTTAAAATTTTTTTTTTGTTTTTATTTTCTATTATTTTTTTATACTTATTTTTTCTTGTTATTTCTGCAATATTTTACACGCAGTGCAATTACAATATGGAAGTACATATATACATACATAATTTGCAAAACATACCTACATACATATGTACATATTTCCTGAACAAGCCAGCTGTTGTTGGAGTTGCGCGCTAGAAAAACTCACATTCTCACAACCGCAGAGCCCACAAGCAATACAAAGTGTGTGTGTGCCGTAATTAAATTTGTATTTATAATGAATTGAGTGTCGATGCGAGCGAATGCTAAATTTGCTCATTTGCACCCATACAAACATACATACATACACGTATATAGGTGTATTTGAAGGCACATTCATAAATAAGCGGCCACTGCATTCTAATCAATGCACTTTAATAAAAAGAAAAAAGTGAATAAAAAAATAATTGCGACGCAAATTCAAATTTATACAACACGGCATGGCGCCTGTCGATTGCATTGACAGTTAGGAAAATATTTACTACAAATTGTTAAGTATTTTTTACTGCATCGCTAAATAAAAAAGGTGCTATAGTACACGTAAGATCTAGCTAAAGTTAATTGTTGTTAGTATTTTTATTATTATTACTTTGTTCTTGTTCTTATTTTTGTTTTTGTTTTTTTGTTGACTGCAAGCGCCATTGAATGAATAAAATGTTTTCATTTAAACAGTGCCAATTAAGTGTAATGCAGTCTGAATGTTTGTAAATATGTATGAATGCAAGGCGCAAATAAAACATAAACAAAAAACAAATGACGTTTGCTAAGGTTATTTGACTTTTGAGTTTAAAGTGAAGAAGAAAAGAAAAACACACCATGTACATATGTATGTATGTATGTTATTTTCTGTTAAAAACACGTTGGCAGCGCAACGTGCCCACTATTTACAAATACAAGCACAACATACTACACACACAGACATACACTCATAAAGATGCATATGCATATGCATACATACTACATTGTCTATAAATATATATATTTGTATATACATATATATGTGTATGTGTGTATGCCTGTGCACATAATTTCGTCAACGGTCACACCCCCTTTATGGCACACATACATTTGCAATTACCTATGTACACACACACATACAAGCATATACAGTTATTTGTATGGTATATAAACTTATGTATGTATGCGTATCATACACGTGTTGGTAAATATTTATTTATTTTTATGTTTATAAATACTCAACACTGGCGAGTAGCAAATCCACTTGCTATTTCTGCTACTATTACAAAAACAACAAATTGCAATAAAAATAAAAATACAAGAATTACAAAACTAGCATTTTGCACTGAGTGCACGGTGCATATTTAGAAGTTGCGCAGTAGCATTTACGTTTTACAAAAGGAAAATAGCAACATTAATGAGTTATAGGTAAATATTTAAAAATACTACAAGTGGTAAAAAAAAACAAAAATAATAAAAATATTAGAAAATAAAAATTAATTTGAAATGACAAAAGTGCCAAAACCGGTCACGTTTTTCAACGGAAAATTATTTTCAGACTTTATATGTACTCATGTAGATATGTTTATGTATGTAAATATTTGCATATGATTCGTTATAATTTTCTATGCCTAAAAAACATTTGACTTTTGAATCGTTGAAGAAATCTTAAGAAATGCTTAATCAAATTCTGATTTTTTATAATTAAAAAAATAAATTATAACGGTTATTTTTTGAAAATATTTTTCTTCTAAAATTTATGACATACTCGTATATACATATGTATTAATGAGCGCTATTTTACTTTTGAATTTATTTTATCGGCTTTATTCAACTATTTTAAATTTGAACAATTGGCAACCCTGCAAAAATATTTCTAAACTTTTTTATTAAATTTTCTTTTACTAAATATATTTAGTTTACACGCGCATTGCAATATTTTAGGCATTTAAATAACTTTAATTAGTAAAAAAATATATAAAAATATGGCAACTCTTCCAAAATTTCACCATCATAAGTTTCTTTAAATATTTATTTTTTCCAACCGCCACATTTCGATAACTCAACTAGTTTAATGCTTTATGATGAGGAAAAATTTAAGCAGGTGGCAACGCTTTACAAAAATACTGTCATTCGCATTTCCTTTTCTATTTAATTTTTATAACAAATCAGCTATTTAAATTAAAAAAGTCTGCCACTTATTTGGATTTTCAAAAAAGTAAGGAAGACTTAGTTCGTGTGAAATCGTATATTAGATACTCGGCTGGTATTAACTCCCAAAGTTCGGTTGATGGTCATTCGGCTTCAAGTCTTACACGAGCTGAATTTTTTAAGCAAGCAAATTAAGATCCTTTCACAAAATGTGGTATGTGCGATGACGAATGAGTGCATTTCGGGTCTTTCGTATCTATCATGATGCGCATTATCCACTAGGGTAAACTTGGTCCGCGGTGCATTGTGAGCTGCTCGATACTCGCTCGATACACATTCGTTGCTCAACTGCTCAATTAGTGATAAATTGGAAATTTTCTTATTTCAATTTTGTTTGTCGAAATTTCTTTTATATTTCAATGAATTTTTCACTTGGCATAAATAAAATTATAACAATGGAAAAAAGTTTTGAGAAAAAAGTTAAATTTTTCATTGAAGGTGGCAACCTTTTTTTGATGAAATATTTGCTTTACTGCCTTTATGGTGCCCTTATTTTTGTACTCCTGGGGTAAGGAATCTCAAACTCTCTTTGATATGGTGGAGGTTCTCTGCCTCACTGTACTTTGTTTCGGCAATATTTGACTGCTCAATAATCGAAAGATATTCGGTCTACATACTACTTTACAAAAATGCGAAATACTCGAGCTCGTGCTTGTAAACTTTCAGCTGATGAACAGTGAACAGCTATGTGAGTACTTGTTCAAATGCTTACTGTTTGAATGAATCAAAGCTTGAGTTTCATAATTTAAGGTCTTCCTGTGGTAGTTTTGACAATTCTGATTATGGAGATATTACTGTAAGAATACTTTGGTAATGAAATCCAACTTTGGATATTAAAACCATCGATATATGTAGCTACATAAGACTTTTAATTCCTTATAACACAGTAGAGTAGAGTACTTTCTTGGGTGAAATGAATCAAGTTTTAAAAGTAAGAATTAACAAATAATTTCTTCTAACTAGATTCGAGAACTACTACACTCTACTCTCCTCTAAAATTGTGCTCATTATTTCCGATAGTAAAATAATAATGTTATTACGAAGCGGGGTCAAGTGAAATCCTTTTCTTTGAATTATTCACACTTTGTGTTGCACTAATCTCATTTTCTCCACACATTTCATAATTTTGATAAAAATCTAGTCAGCACTAGTACACTGCTGCATAGTGCATATACGTACATACATACATATAAATATAATTCAAGTTTTACTTGTTCGCAAAGTAGACCCATAAAAGCTTGCATATGTATGCATATATAGTGGCTACATAAATTTCATATGCATATGCATTTTCACATAAATTGTTCACATATCCACAATAACAAAAAAAGGAAAAACGTAGTCGCCTTGTAAAAGTGAATGAGGTGTGACAAGTAAATACTTCGACGCAATTAAATATATCGTTTGCTATGATATTGCGGAATTCTTGACGTACTCAGACGCAATTAAATGGAGTCTGGCTCGTAAATAATTTATGGATTGATTTTAATAAACTTGAAAAAAAAAATATATATATATTATATATGTATATAAAAATTTTTTGTAAGCTGACTTCTAAGCAAATATTAATATTTATCAGTGTTTGAACACAAGCGCAAGCAAAATGAGCGAAAAAGTAAAATAAATTGGCAGCACTGAAAAAGTTAGCAATATCATAATGAAGAGTTCAAAATGTATGAGTAAAGAGAAAAATTTGGCAACGTAGAATGGACTATGGAGATTATAACCATTTTGGCGCCTAAAGGTATGCCTCGAATTATTCTTAAACTCTTTTAAAACGTTTGAAACCTTTTTCAAGCTGCTTTGTGGGCATCCATCCAAAGCTAGCTTTTCGCTATCAAACCTATACTTTTTTAACTAAAGATCTCGTTAATTTTAATTAAAATTTTTCTTGTAATATTGTGCTAAAATTCTTACTAGTATTTAATGTAGTGACTAACAACAATTGAACAAATATTTTTGTACATAGGGGAAATACCGAAGAAATTGATGTTTTTTAAATTTACAATACTATGAAGAAGTACAATATTTTTCAAACAAATTTTTTAATTCATAATGTATGTGTGTGAGCTTAACGGTGAATAAATGGAAGCACTCCCCTCCCTGATAATCATATTATTTCGAATAAGAATTAATCATTTTTAAAATACAGAAATCGCGTAATCTTCTATTATTTTGTCAAAACTTTCACTTCAAATTATTGCATATAAAAAATGCTGCCTACATTTTGGCGGTAAACTTAAAAAAAAAATGCAAGGGCACAAGGCAAATTCCCATTTAATGCTAGCTGGAAATTTTTAAGCTAATAAAATTATATAAAATATACTCTTTATTGCATTATCGTAAGCTGAAATGATTCAAATTAATAATTAAAAAATATTACACAAAAACGTGGTCTACATTTCGCCGCACAAATCATATCAACATTTCCCATGCATTAATTTAGGTTATTTCTTTGAAAGTTTCCAGATACTTTTTCATACATCTCCTTTGATTGTTTATTACCCCCATTATTCTATGCCTAATTATTACGCAGGAATTTCGTAATAAAAATGGACGCAAATAAAAATCTAAGCTTATCAAATTGAACACAAAAAACGTTGCCTACATTTTGGCGCTAAGTTGAAAAACGACAAACTTTTTATTGTTTGCAATATTATTATTTATTTTTAAAAATGTATATTAGCTGTTATTTATAATAAAGATTGTAAACAATTCGTGGGAATTTCTATTTTTGTTTACATTTAATGCAGTTTGTTGGAATTTGCATCTATGCATTTATTTCAATGAAATTTTCCATAAATCATAAATCGTATTGTTACAGTCACCAATGATAAATCAGTGTTATTATGCCGTCATAATTATTGGAAATATGATTTTTTTATTAAATCAAAACAATTGCGCATTTGTATTAATTAATTCACAATATATTCTTAGTTGATAAACAATTACAATTTTCATTGAAAGCTTATATATTAGCATATCTAAACACCCTGCACGGAATTTGCGATTAAAATGAGACATAGCGTTTCGGAATAGATTTTTCTAGCTGAATACGAATTCGTGGGGTTGAAACTCTAAAAATCGGTTGGTTTTTGTCATTTTTAAAAAATTTTACACTAAACACTGACGTGTAACGAGTTGCCGATGAGTGCTCTAAGAGAGCAGGAGTGCAGGTCGAGTAGAAAACCGTTCGGCAGTCTGTTGTGATTGCCGCTTTTCGACGTCGAACTTTGCTTGTGTTTGTTGACAGGTGTTCTTCGATACACAGAGGCGCGTACGTACTTCGCTGCAACAAGGCAGTGGTCCGGGTCGATTTGGGGTCGGCGGAGTGTACGCAGGTTAAGAACATTGTTCACAAGTCTTCCGTCCGTTGATGTAATTTTTTTTTTTTTTTGCTTGAATTTAGTACTACAGACAACCATATTTCGGGCCCCGGCGAAGTCAACCCATTAGGGGATGATTCGTTCTGAAGGCTGAATTTTTCGACAGCCATACCAAAGATACCTCCTTTGCCCACCCTAGCGTTGAAGTCGCCAAGCACAATTTCGCGGGGGCAGCGCTCGTAAGTATGCTCTAGGCGCTCATAAAAGGCTTCTTTGGCCAAATCAATATTTAGAAAATTTCGCTTTGATGTGGATTGTGGCGGGGTGAATGTTAGTACTCGGCGAAGGAGTCTCTCTCCCATCACAAATCCGACACCAGATTTGCGCTATAGTAGATGTCACAAGAACCTACTCGCTTTCGTTCTTGTTCCATCCATCGCACTTCTTGGACGGCGGTGATGTCAGTCTTTAGTTTAGCGAGGACATCAACCAGATGGGCATTCCAGGTTACTTAGCCCAATAAAACAAATATGAAAAGCAAATATGTCTTATATAGGATTTTCCAATAAGAAGTGTTATTTTGATATTCAAAGAAAAATTGCATTTATTTCAATGTAAAGAGGAAGATATGTCATTGATAATGGAAAACAATATCAGCCAAATGGCCGCCACGACTACGCCCAGAGGACGTAATGCTTTTTATTAAATTTTCTAAAACCAAGTGGCTGCTGTATGCCCTCATTAGCTGCACGAAATTCACCTATGAGGTCTTGAATCGACGTTGGCGCAGAACTTATCTTTCACAAGGTGTTAAAATCACAAGATCTCGGCGGCCAATTGCGATCACCACTGCGAGAGATAATACGGTCCGGAAACTCTTTCCTTAAAAGATCGATGGCTTCGTTGCTTGTGGGGCACATAGCGCCGTCTATTTGAGAGTAAAAGTTTCCGATTTCGGCCATAAAAAACTAGTAATCATCTTTCGTTAGCGCAATTTATTTACCGTAACTGCTGCTCCAGTCTCAAAGTACCATAAATCCCATCAATTAGTTAAGATGAAGAGACTTTTCAACAGTAAATCTTGGATTTTCCGAGCGTCAGATGCAACAGTTTTGTTTATTGACGTAACCATCGAGGTGGAAATGAGCCTCATCAGTCGAGATGATTTTGTGGTCGGAAACTCTTTATACCATTTTATTCGCCGAAGCTCAGTTGAGATTAGAAGGGCAGTATTATCAATAATTTGGAATAAAATTTACATACTAATGGTAGAGTAGAAGTTTTTTCAGATATGAGGCTTGTCAAATTTCTTCAAACAAACCTGAGAAAAACCCCCTGAAAAAGAAAACATTTACGCTTGATACAAAACAGCGGAAGTGCACAGTGTCATGGCTTAACCGGCAATTATATTGTTAAAGAAAAATATAATTTCACTACTCAAAGCGTAAAAATTGCGTATTTAAACAACAGATTTATGTTTAAACGAATATGTATTTGTTTACGCGATCTAAGCTGATTAAATTCCTAAGCAAATATTCAATTCAATATAAAACTGCGTGAACTCACCAAACCTTCGAACATCCGTCGGTGAATTGAGTAAACACAAACACATTCTAGCATTAAATTTTAGCAATTAATTTACCAAAACAATATGATTTCATGCCTTAAAGTATTCAATGCGTAAGCTAAAATACCTGGAAAAATAGCGAGCAGACGATCCGAGAAAATATCAACGACGCAAGTGGAAGTAAAACAAAAAAAAAAAAAAAATACCGCAAATAATAACAAAACAGCGGAAGTTTTAATAAATCCTATAATAAATAATTTGCAAACACACTCCCATTGGAAGTAGCTAATAAGGCCTAGATAAATTTTACAGGAAATAGTACTCAATCAAGATTGATAGCGATAAAATCTAGGCGATCTAGGTAAAGACAGATAAGTTTCCGCGAAATAGCAAGCAAGGTTAAGTGTTAAGTGGAGACATGTGAGGCTAATGAGCGAAAGAGATAGTAAAAGAGTGCTTGAGAGTGAAAGAGTAAGAGAGAGTATACTCACAAGTGTTCATGAATATTCTTTGTTTTAACAAAAAAAAAAAATATCATAAATCAAGAAATAAATCGAAAGTGCTTAATATTTAACTGAAATTTATGATAACTGAAGAAAAAGATTATTTCCTCAGTACTTAAGCATTTAAGGGGGTCTCCTCATCAGTATCTTACAAAAAAAGAGGTTTTTCAGGATTTTTTTTGAACATGAAAACAACAAGAGAAACAAATGATCTTTTGCATATTTTTGAACATATATTTATTCAACAAAAAAAAGTTTATTGTATGTCAAAATAATTAAAAATGGCTGATTTATGAAAAATCTTGCGCAGCAGCTCGCGATTAACAACTCAAACTCCGTGCATGATTCAGCCCGTAATTTTTATCTGAAACAAAAAATGGAAATACTTCCTTGTTCAGAAGGCTTTTTTGCAGATCATAGACTATTATGGTGATTGAAAGTTGAAATTTTAACATTTTTGTCATTTTTTTAAAAAAGTACTCGATTTTTAGTGCTTTTTCTAAGAATAATTGAGTTGATAACATTGTAAAATAAAAATTTTTTAATAAATATTTTTAGTTCAATCTATGGACAATAAAATTATCTAAAAAACGGTGTCTTACTTGTATACATAGCTTTAATGGTTCATTTTTAATCGTGCACGGAATTTTAAAAAATACGGTTTTCGGGAAATAGGCTTTAAAGTTTTTAGTTTAGCTCGCGCTTGCCCCACGCGAGACTCTACTCAGATTTGTAAATCCTAAACGAGTTTGAGTTGGACTCTCAAAATTTGCAAGAATATTCTTTAATAATAATTCTAACGATTGAAGCAAAAAAAAAAAAAATCGATTTTTTGAAACTGACTGATGAGGAGACCCCCTTAAATGACCAGTGCGATAAGATAATTGCAATTTACTCAATTTACTACAATTGTTGATAGCAAATTACGGTTTAATCAAATGGAAGTTAAACACAAAAAGGCATTAAATATTTGCAGGTGGTGGGCACGAGTTTTGAGTTATGCAGCATAAGTGAGCATCACTTAATCCACCTCGATAGCTCCTCGCCACTACCTTGAGGAGCTGGTTTAGTTGATTGAAGTTCACGTAAAATACCTTCTGCTCAAATATAAACGAGACTGGCTCAATAAAACAAAAACGGTTAATTATTCTTCAATATTTATTTTATCCCCTTCAAAATAGTCAACATTAGAGGCGATACACATATGCAAAATTTTTTCCAATCTTCATAACACTTCTGGTAGACCGCTTTAGGTATGGCTTTCAGTTCCTTCTTCGAATTCTCTTTTATGACTTCAATCGACTGAAAATGCTTTCCACGAAGCGGCAATTTGAGTTTAGGGAAAAGAAAAAAGTCACACGGTGCCATGTCGGGTGAATACGGTGCTTGCGGAACAATATTTACGTTGTTTTTGGTCAAATAATTGCGTACAGGACGAGACGTATGAGCAACAATTTTGGAACAAGTCGAGCAGACACACGTCTCATGCCCAAAACATCGTGAATAATGCTATGAGCGGATCCATTTGATATGTTGAGCTCACTAGCTATCTCTCTTTCAGTCCCACGACGATTTTCCAACACAATTTTCTTTACTTTTTCGACGTTTTCGTCGTTTATTGACGTTGCTGGACGACGATCATGGGGCAAGTTCTCCAGCGATGTACGGCCGTCCTTGAACGACTTATACCAATCAAAAATACGTGCACGTGATAGGCAAGACTCCCCATATGCCTTCTGCAACATTTTCATTGCGTCCATCGCACTTATTCCATTGGAATAACAAAATTTCAAACAAACTCTTTGCTCAACGTTAATTTCCATAGTAAAAATTCGAAAAACACAGGTTGACTTGGTTATAGTGCCTTAACAGTCCTGCCAACCTAAGCAAAAAAAAGCATGGCCATATGTCTTGTCCTTGTCGAGTTATGGATAAAGTCTCCGTTTATATTTGAGCAGAAGGTAGAGGGGAAGTGAGTGCTAAAACTTTCTGGGTTTGCTTTGCAATGAGAAAAGTTCCAAAAAAAAGGTGCTAAATGACAAACCTTCAGACTAACAGTCTACTTCTAAATGAGGTTTCATCGGAAGATTGGTCTATGAAAACTTTCAAGTTTACATTGTCTCAAGAAATTTTATTATGTAGTAGCTTCAGTGGTGCCTGCAAATTTTATTCACATTTTAGTTTCATAAAGAAATTCAGGGTTTTCCAACTTGCAAGTACAGTAGATAGACTAGTCTAACTTGTACTGTCTCGAAGTGTTTACTAAAAGGTTCTCAAGTTTATTTAAGAGTTTTTCATGTCAAAAATTTTACGTTCTCTTTGATAGGCGACATTTTTTTTAGCTTCTATATGGATGAGATTTCATTTGCATCAATACTAATGTGAGTCTGGTAAGACTAGAGGAAATCACTTTTACCAACAATTTTATGCCGGTAAACCTTTACTACCAAATGTTTTAACCTCATTCTGATTCGAGAAGCTTGCAAAAAGCAGAGTAAGAAATAAAATTGACAGTTTTTCAAAGGAAAGTGCTCTCTCTCTCTCAACTAATTTCTTTCTCTCTCACTCAAACTGTTTCTCTTTCGTGATGTTTGTTTTATTGCACTACAAAACATTTACGTTACGTAAATGATTGCGGCAAATAATAGAAATATCAAAGAATAAGTAATTCATAATTCTACTTAAATTATCTAATCACAATTAACTGTTAAATGAGGGAAATATTTATCACATAACTGTTACGTGTGTATGTATATGACGACGTTTGTGTTAAGCGTACGACGCGCAATTAAATTGATTGCACAGCTTAAAGTATAATGAATGGCAGAAAAATTAAACAAAGGCAAATATAGAAATGTATTTCACAAAAAAAAAATATTATTTACAAAAAAAATTCAGTTAAAAAAAAAATTAGGAAAACAAAAAAAGCGTAAAAATATTTTATAGAAACAAATAATATAATTTAAATATTTATATAATGGCAAATTAACAACGCTTGTTTAATTATTGGCGGTGAAAAACATATATACGTGTATTTAGATTAATTTATTATATAATCAAAAGCAGACAATAAGCAAAGTGGTGAGAAAGGCTATGAGCAAAACAAACTAAAAACAATTAAATTGTGTTAAGAAGGAAAAAAAACAACAAATACCGAGCTCATTAAACAATGCTCAGCCAAAGAACAATGCGAAAAGTAAATGGAAATTCACCAAACGCAGTTGAGTGAACTGATCAGACTCGCCAAAAAGATATGTATGTGTATGTGGATTTGTATGTATGTATGGTATATCGAACGACCATGAGCATTTATTGACTACTGACTTACTCAACATTGGTTAGTGTACTTAAGACGACAAAAAAAAAGTTAATATAAAGTTACTGGGCTATTCATTTTGCTGTTTCGAAAATAAATGTAAATAAAATTAATTTAAAATTATTTTGTTCGTAAAATTTATTTTTTATTGTAAAGTTTGAAACTTCACATTATACAAATGGCCGCCTTGCAAATTTTTGCAAACTTCGATGCATTGGAGATGATTTTCGCCGACTTTTTATATATATACATATTTGACGGTATCTCACCCAGGTTAAAGTTTTTTCCGCATAAACAGGAAGAAGTCTAACCGTGTAAAATCGCACGATCTCGTTGGCCATTTAACATCGACAAGACTAGAGATTACGTGGGCGGGAGATATCTCTTACAATCAAGCCATATTCGCTGGTGTTATGTAGAATAAGGCACCATCTTGTGGAAACCACGTATTATCGAGGTCATGTTCAGTCAGCAATCATACGACCATAATGCTCTGAATTTACAGTGACAGTTTCGCCAAAGTCAGAGTCATCTAAAGTCCTGATAAGGCCTTAGGACACATAGGGGGTGATCCACGCGTTAAGTGGCCTCATGCTACCAACGCTTCAATGCGCTCCAGACTGGCAGCCTACAAGGTAATTGCACGGCCTGCCAAAACAACGTCCTTAGAACCGTGACAGAAAACCCTCCGATATCACGCTACGAGTTAAAGAGCACATCAAGAAAAAGAGAGTACTCGACCTCAACTCGACTGTATTCAGCACCACCTACAACAACTGCTGGGCAGAACGGTTTACCAAGAGACATTATACACCATACACAAAGACTCAACAGCTTCCTGAACTCTCTTCCAGTAAATGACGTTCTCAGAATGCAAACATCACCTATTGGAGACGAAGAGTTCGAGCTGCCTAGAGAGTTCCGCGCAATACCGGCGCAACTTAGATCTGGATATTGTAGTAAACTAAACAAATTTGGTCGAAAAATCATCGATCAGTGCTTGTTGTTCAAGCACCCAATCGACGTATGTGCGGCATTGTGCCGTAAGAAAGCCCCAGCTCTAAAGAACGTCGATGAATAGACACATTCGGGTCTTCGGCTACACTTTCACTTAAACAAAACATGTTTGTTATGACAGTTAAGTTTGACAGATGTCAAAATACAGCACTGCACTTTGGAAACCACAAAAAGAATAACCCTACATATATAAACAAAACAAACAAACGAAAAATATGTTAAAATCAAAACAAACAAAATTGCGAACAAACACAAAAGTAACAAAAAAAAAATTTTTAAATTTACAAAAAATAAACAACACCACAAACAACCGATCAACTAACCAACCGCGTAAATTTAAACAATTTTAGCCCTGAACTTGGCTCGAGTCGCAAGAAAAATCCAACAAACCAAACAAATAATTACCATAAGCTAAAGTAATGATGATTAGCGACGAAGAGAAAATAAAGAAAAAAGTGCAATAAAAATGCACAAAAAAGCTATAAACACTACATAAACAAATATGCAACAACAATAAAAACTCGAAAAAAACAACAACAACTATGTAGCAAAGCAGCAAACCAAAACAAATCGTGAAATATGTACATTTGTACCCGTGTATATAACTACAGACATACACACACACATACGTACGTACGTTTGCCAGCAAGTGAATAGCGAAAAAATGCAAACAGTAAAATTAAAAAAAAAAAACAAAACAAAAAGCAAAGCACTGCAAACAACAACAACAACAATAGCAAAACAAACAAATCTCAATACTTCACTTTATTAACTACTCGTGCTACAACAACACTTTGAAGAGCTCTCGAGTGGGCAAACAACAGATAAAATGCATTGAAAACAACAACAAACAGCAAAATATTAATGGTTGTTGAGGGGAGAAGCAAAACAAAAAAATGTGAGAAATTTGTAACAAAAAACCACCAAAATGCCATCAACAACAACATCAACAGCAGACCAGCGAAAACAACCCTGCAGGGAAAAACCAACTAGTACGCACAAATTCTAGTAAAATACTAGTATTTTCAAGTCAAAATCATACCAGTTGGAAATGTTTTAAAGCTGTCCACCAGTAACGGGACAAATAATAATTTCCACCACGCTTCGGCTGAGTTCCATTCTCTGCAAAATGACATTGATTGTTAAATCGTCACGATAGCCGAAAAGTTAGAGGTTATCACGTTTGGTTACCACGCGTTAGGCTGCAGGTTCGGGTGTTGGTACAGGAAAACTCATTTTCTATTTTTTTTTAGGTGAACCAGAAATTTTCACCCCCCCCCCCCCCCCCCCCCGCCATTCGTATGTGGTATGGCTGAGTTTTTCATTTCCTAACAAGTTCTGTTGAAGTGCGCAGATTTCGTTACTCTACAGCATAAAGATAGCCTAGTGGTTAGAGGTCATCACTAGGGTGCGTCAGGGTGTCGGTTCGATTCTCGCAGCCGGCAAACTGATTTTAATTTTACTTTATTTTTTTATTTTTTTATTTTTATTTTTTTATTTTTATTTATTTATTTTTATTTTTTTATTTTTATTTTTTTATTTTTATTTTATTATTTTTAATTTTTTATTTTTATTTTTTTATTTTTATTTTTTTATTTTTATTTTTTTATTTTTATTTTTTTATTTTTATTTTTTTATTTTTATTTTTTTATTTTTATTTTTTTATTTTTATTTTTTTATTTTTATTTTTTTATTTTTATTTTTTTATTTTTATTTTTTTATTTTTATTTTTTTATTTTTACTTTTTTATTTTTATTTTTTTATTTTTATTTTTTTATTTTTATTTTTTTATTTTTTATTTTTTATTTTTGTGAAGTGGAAATTTAATATACATACATGAACTAGTATACAACTAGTATGAAGCTGATGCATAGTAGGACAATTGTCAGCTCGTAGCAGATCGCCGTGTCAAAAATATCAGTTGCTTACATGGAAAATAGATTGAAGATGAACTAGTTGGTGTAAAAATGTAAACTAGTTGGATTCTAGTCGACAACTAGTACTTTCCACTGCGGGCAAATAGCAACAGCTATGTGTTTGTGTGCGTGTTTTGATTTCTAGTAAAATGTAGTTTTAAGCAAAAAGTTGGCGATACTCTGTCCAACAACCGGCATTTTCAGCCGTAATTTTCATTTTATTTTGTTTTGCTTTACTTTTCATTATTATTATTTTTTTTTTGTTAGTTTGCTTTGCTTTGCTTTATTTTGTTTGTTCAAGCAACAGCTGGTGATCACATGCAACACACATACATACATATACGAGTATGTAGATAGAGGTAGAATACAACGAATCTATAAGGGTTTGCGTTGTAACCAAGTGGTTTAGAAAGAAGACCGGTGCTTACCAGCTTATATATTTTGTTTCACTTAGCACTTGATGAGTGCAGGTTTACGAGTTTGTATGGGTGTACGAGTGTTGCCAGTCGTAGTGTTGTGAATTTTATTATGTGTTTGTGTGGTGTTTAGCTTTTGGTGTTTATAAAAAATTCAAAATTAGACTCCTAGCATGGTGAATTCCCAAGTATTCTAAAAAAGATATTACTTTCGGGATTAGCTTAAAATCTGAGCGTTAATTCTATAGGGGAGATATGGATCCCTATGAATCTCTTCTTCAAAGAAAATGGAAAGATATCCTGCCAAAGGCGTTGAAATAGTCGAATGTCACTTTGTCATATGAAGAAAAACTTTCTAGGAGTTTCACAGTTCACAGGTCTAGAAGAAATGCTAAAATTGGATTTCAAGATTTTCTTGAACTTCGCAAAAAGCGTGGATGACGACTACTTTAGCTTGAATTAAAATGAACTGCCATTACCAGAGTTTAACAGGTCTAGGTGAGAACTAGTCTGTATTAAAAATAAAAATAAAATAATGTAGAATTTTAGGCATAATCTGCATGTATAATTTTAAGCTGATTTGTCTCTATTATTATTTCCTTATTTATTTCATATAAATTAAATTATTTCTAGAGTGAAAAATTAAATTAAAACAAAAATTAATTTCAAGTATTTGGATAACTCCAATGAATTTCTCCGTCATCTAGAAATGATTTTAAATATACTACATAAATGATTTTAAAAATATTTTGAGAAAAGTAATATATATGTCTAAAATATCTCATATGGGCAAGTTGACAAATTAGATCCCACAAATAGTTGAAAAGCTTTTTTCCACATTTACATTAAAATGAGTAGTTAAAAATAAACAAATACAAAAAAATTGAAAAAAAATTTATATTATTGAATTGAATTTACTTTTAAATCGTTTGATTTGCCTGAATTGATATGGAGAATACTTTTTCTTCCGGGAAATGGCCCCCAGTAGCATTGCGCCTGCAATCAATTCGATGGTTTGAATTTGCTAAATATGTGGAACATATTTTATATAATATACAATAGTTTAGAAGTTACAAAAAAATTAATACAATAATATAATAAAACTCTTAAACCTTATTAGAACCAACTTTAAATTCCATGCTGGCGAAGTAGCCGGCAAATCCTGGTTAATTATATTTGGTGACTGTCTACACTAAAATATGAAGTATTGCGCCTAATTGTAGGCAACGTTTTTCCTTTCTCCTCAACCCTTTCAGACATTTTTGATAAAGTAAATAAAATAAAGCAATATGAAAAAATAATAAATGGTCGAAAGCTAAGTCTAAAAAAGCTTGTGGAAAAGAAACCGTTAGCTAGGAAACAGTCTCTGTATTTTAAATTATAAAAAAAACTTCCTTAAAGCCTAAAAATATGCTTCAGGAATACAGCTATATAAAAGCCATTTCTAACACTTTCCGGAACTCTGGGATAAAATATCGCCAAATATAAAATTTTTTGTTTGAATTTTATTATCACCAATCAATGAAATGTATGCCTAGCAAAACGTTTTTTTAGCTAAATTAGTTAATTAGTAGTTTATTAAATATTCTAAATGTACTCTGGAAGCATATTTCGCTTCAAATCACATTACTACTGATTACACACTCCGCTAAATACCATAAATAACTCATACAATATACATATATGGTACATAATATACATTGTTTATGATAAATAAATTAAATTATATTGTTTTTGCAATCAAATTTTGCAAAATATTTTTCCCGCCATTTTGCTTTAGCCTAGGCTGTTGTTTACAAACAAATAACCACGACAATTGTTTATAATTTGATGCTGTTTTTACACTATCGTGAGTTTTTTTCTCTAACAATCGCCTTGTCTCAGTACATATTTGTCGTTTTAATCCCTTTTAACGGTCGCGTTGTATAACAATAACAATTTTTTATATGTAAATAAGGTAACTCTTCTGCATGTCAATAAAAGCAATAAATAAATAAATAATGTTATTGTTGTGTTTGATTTTCTCTTACTCACCTTCCAGCCAGCGCTGCTATTCGAATCGCCTTTATCCTTAAAATATGGCACATTCTGCACCATCCACTCGTAGATTTGACTTAGCGTTAAGCGTTTGTCGGTCGCCGAGCCGATGGCATGCGTTATCAAATCGGCATACGACAAATTGCCCCACGCATTACGACGCGATGAATTCTTTTTCGCTGTATTTATATTTTGTACGGTCTGCTGGGAATCTGTAAATAGACCAGGATGTTTTCAATTACATTTTCTGAAATATTTATTACAAAAAAAAAAATAAAAAATGAAGAATGAAGAATGAAAATATGTTTACAGACAAGTACGCGACAACAATAAACGCTCATGCAAGTGGAGTCTGAATTTACTTCACAGCAAAACTACTCACTACATATGTATGTACTTAATTAATATGCATCCTTTATTTTAGATTTTACTCACCTCCACCCGCTAGCTGTTGATTACTCGCCTTTGTACTATCCAAATCATCTGATGGCTCTACGAAATTCTCTGGCCTCGGGCATGGCCAGGTATTCGATCTGGCACGAGTCTGTGGCTCAAAACCACCATCGGCCTGCAGTTCACCGACTAGATCCATATGTAGCGGCAAATCTGTGGGCGGTGGCGTGGGCCAGTCGTGTACGAAGCCCTCCATAATGGTAAACGGATCGTTTATGAGGTGCAGTTTTGCGGTATTTTTATGACTCGTGGGATAGGAAATGCTTTGTGTTAATTTTGCGCAGATTTTGAGTGGAGTTTTTATAAGCAATTTTTTTTTTTTAAATAGCGCGATAAGAATACTGAAAAGAGAAAAAAAGTTAATTATTAAATTGTTATAATTTTTAATTTACGACAATATTTTAGTGGAAATAATGATAATTGAGAATAATTTAAATTTGCATATACCTATACACATTTTGTTAATGATTAACAGACGCATTCATTATTTATTAACTGAAAATTAATATTAATTAATATAACACGTTTTAACTAATTCCAGTGTTCAATTCGCTGTCAAACAGCAAATACGTGAAGTACATAAATATATTATCCTACATGTATTGTATATACTAGTGATTAAATGGCATATACAAGTATACTCTTATACACTTAAACATATATTATATACTGAGAAATAATGTCATGGAAAAATTCACGATTTAGCTGATAAATGAAATGCAAATTTTAAAATTGGTAAATATTTATACGAGCACTACTTGTTTGAGCTATAAATAAGTCATACAAACTTACTTAAATATTTATATATTTACAAGTAGTATCATTTGATCGCGAACATATACTAATTTTACGTTCAATTAGTTTCAGAATTAGACAATAGTGTGTGCTTAAAAATTTTATTTAAGCTAAAAATTTTATATGCTGATAACAGTGACTCAAAATTTTGATTATTTGGCGTAACTTTATGGTTTTAAATGCTTTTTAAATTTTTTGTTTTGTATACAAAATTTACAATATTTCTGTTAAGTTCAATAAACTGCGTAAAAGATTCTTTTGCATTTTCCAACAATTAAATTTACGTCATAACAAGGTCTCGCTTCCTTTTGCAATACAATACATGTTTGAGAAATACTATTGTACGAGTATGTACGAACACTAACAGTCGTCTCTTTGTCTGGTAGAAGCATTGACAAGCAATCATCAAAAATGATTATTTCGGTTCAATATTATTTGTACTCATTATCTATCATTATTCATTATCACTTACTCGAAGTTGAAACAAGCGATTGTTACCAGGCTGATGAACTGTGATTTTCTTTTCTTTTTTATATAACGAAAGGTTTTACTTTTTTTCTCATTAAAAACGGACAGTTAATGTCATATTATTCTTAATTTTCAATACTTAGTGTGCGTCAATACTAAACTTCTTTTTTTTGCGCCTGATTGTAGGCAACGATTTGCACTTCAACTCCACACTTTCTGAGCTCTCCTATATATATTAATAACTTTCATCCATATTTATTATGAAAATTATTGGCGAGTAAGCTTTTGAGAGACTTTCCTTTTAACGGTCAATTTATAATGTATTAACCAAAAAAAAAATATTATCGGTCACTTGCAATTTTATACCAACAATAAATATATGCCTGTTTTTTTTTATTTTTCGTTGCTTTATATTTGATAGTGGAAAAATATTTTATAACATAGGTGGAATGATAAGATAACTAATCTCGGTCTACTGACATAGTATATACTCGTACAAGAACAAAATGTTTTTAAGTAAATTAAATTTATGGAATTAATTACCTAAGTTATCAAACGTAAAGCGCAGACAATGCGGCTCTAAGGTAATTAAAAGAGGGAATTCAATCAAAATATAATGATAAAATACAATATAAAAATAAAAATACAAAACAAAATGAAATGAAATGAAATGAAATAAAATTAAATTAAATTAAATTAAATTAAATTAAATTAAATTAAATTAAATTAAATTAAATTAAATTAAATTAAATTAAATTAAATTAAATTAAATTAAATTAAATAAAAATAAAATAAAATAAAATAAAATAAAATAAAATAAAATAAAATAAAATAAAATAAAATAAAATAAAATAAAATAAAATAAAATAAAATAAAATAAAATAAAATAAAATAAAATAAAATAAAATAAAATAAAATAAAATAAAATAAAATAAAATAAAATAAAATAAAATAAAATAAAATAAAATAAAATAAAATAAAATAAAATAAAATAAAATAAAATAAAATAAAATAAAATAAAATAAAATAAAATAAAATAAAATAAAATAAAATAAAATAAAATAAAATAAAATAAAATAAAATAAAATTTCATTAACATAATAAAATAAAATAAAATAAAATAAAATAAAATAAAATAAATTAAAATAAAATAATATAAAATAAAATAAAATAAAATAAAATAAAATAAAATAAAATAAAATAAAATAAAATAAAATAAAATAAAATAAAATAAAATAAAATAAAATAAAATAAAATAAAATAAAATAAAATAAAATAAAATAAAATAAAATAAAATAAAATAAAATAAAATAAAATAAAATAAAATAAAATAAAATAAAATAAAATAAAATAAAATAAAATAAAATAAAATAAAATAAAATAAAATAAAATAAAATAAAATAAAATAAAATAAAATAAAATAAAATAAAATAAAATAAAATAAAATAAAATAAAATAAAATAAAATAAAATAAAATAAAATAAAATAAAATAAAATAAAATAAAATAAAATAAAATAAAATAAAATAAAATAAATTAATCAAAATATAATAAAATAAAACAAAATGATATAAAAAAATAAAACAAATAAATAAAAAAAATAAATTAAAATAAATCTAAATAAATAAAAATAAAATTAAATGCAATTAAATCAAATCAACTTAAATTATACTAAATAAAATTCAATTAAATAAAGTAAAATAAAACAAAATAAAAAAATTAGTAAAAATAAAATAAAATTAAATAAAATACATTAAAATAAAATTAAATTAATTTAAATAAAACAAAATAAAATAAAATAACTGAAACAATAAATAATAAATAAAAATTATAATACATTGAAATGAAACAAATGCTAATAAAAATTAAAAAATTAAAATAAAATTTAGTTAAAATAAAATATAACCAATTAAACTGAACTGAAAATAAATTAAAATAAAATAAAACTTAACAAAACAATAGAAAATAGAGTAACATAATAATAAAAATAAGAATATGAAATCCAATAAAATAAATAAAAAAAGATAAAAAATAAAATTAAAATGAAATGAAAATAAATTTAAAATAAATAAATAAAATAATGATAACAAGAAATATTGGGAAAATGGAGACCATAGACCACGTAACATGTGAGTAACCTCCTCTCAGCAAACTTGGTGAAAATAAATTGATTGATCTTCAAACAGCAAGCGCCAAAACGCTTATTTAAATTTACAGTAAAGATTTTTAATCATATGTAATTATTCTGTTAAAAACTGAACGTGGTATCGACGATGTAGTACTCCTTAAGGGACCTACCAGTTTAGCCGCCTAACCTAAAAGAAAATCTTATCAATTTGTATAAATAAAAGTACCCAACCTGTCTTAACATTTTTCCTATTAACCTAATTTAAAATAAAAAAGAATAGTTTCTGTTGGAAAGCTTTAATAAAAAATGACATTTCACAAAAAATATATACGTGTTTTAATGACATTAATTAAATGGAAGTCGGCAGTTGTCACGAGTTTAGGAAATCTTTAAAAATTACATATACAAAAATATACGTACATACTCGAATGTATGTACATAGGTACAACACTTTGCAATAACTCTGTTGTCAAGTTGCTTATCAGTTAGGTTGAATATAAATTAATGAGAGTATCTAAATATTTAGTAGGCGTCAGATGCCTAATGGTTAGTGCACACGTTGAAAATAATATTACTTACTTTGGGTTCGGAAAAAAAATTAATTAAAATTGCACTAGTACAAGCAACGACTAAATGTGGGCAGCAATTATTTTTGATTTCAATTTTCGAATCCTTATTGGCTATTCACTATTGACATTTACATATGTGTGTTTTAAACCTATTTTTTTTTTTAATTTTGTTAATATGTTGTATTTTTTATTGGATTCAGAAAAATATTTGTACATGACGTGCAAATTTTTTGGGTAACGTGACTTTCATGTGCAATTACTTTATAATGAGTTTAAAGCGCCAGATAAATATCTGACAATGACGATAAGCGTTGAAAAAAAATTTGTAAGTTTACTTAAAAAATGTACCAAAAAATGCCAAACACAAAATTATAGTATAAACAAAAAAAATCAGAACTGCTTCTTACAAACAAATTTTGTCCACTGTCACTGGCAAATTTCATCGGCACTCCATCCTTATGTAAACAAAAGTTATAGAAATATTGCTATTTTATAAATTTAAAAATTTGCGCGGAGGAAAAAGGGAAGTTGATGACATTCTACTTATACGTCATTTACCTATATAATAATGCTGCACCTTTGACACTTTTAACTTTGACAGATTTTGTCTGACAGCTGTCACAACCGGTATTCAACAGTGTTTAGTATTATAATTTCGTTTAAGAAAATATTTACATATAGACAAACCGCGTCACAATATTTAATTCATAAAAAAATTGTACCAAAAAGACTAACTTTTTTTTTTAATTAAACAATGGCGCTTTGATAAAAGCAGCGAGCATCTGAGTTTTTAATTTTAATTTTATTTTTAATTTAAATTTAAATTTCAATTTCAATTTCAATTTCAATTTTAATTTTAATTTAACTTTTAGTTTTGATTTTAGTTGTAATTTTAATTTTAATATTTATTTCGAAATTAATTTTAATTTTAATATTAATTTCATATAAAAAAGTTTTAATTAAAATTAAAAGCATGTTTTTTTAATTTAAAAAGGAATAATGTGACTTTGGCTGGTTTCATATAAAGACATGTACTATGTGTATTTATTCTCTCATCTCTTTACAACAAAAAATTTTTAACAAATACCCTCGCCGTATTCTACAGCACGAAGTTGTCATAAACGAGTGCATTACCCTGACCTAACCCACCATCAATTTGCATAAACTTTAATGCGCCAAAAATAGACACATACATTCATATAGCATGTTTCTGTTTATTAAGAATAAAATATTTTTTGTAAGCCGACTAAATTATGCACTGCCGAGTCACTTCACTGGCAAGACCGCCCCACTAGTCTTATATCAGTTAATATAATATTTTTGCCGTTAAATTGGATAATAAAACTAATTGTACTGAAGTTAAACATATTACAATACATAAGATAAAAAATTTACATTATGAGTATATTGATATTTTTCACTTCAGTGTAAACAAAATAAATCAAATATGTGCATACATATGTACCATATATACACCAACATTTTACACATCTTCCCACATTTAACAACATTAAAATCTATTTTTAGTTTTAAAATAAAAAGTGAAAAAGTATTTATGGTTGACAAGAATGTATTTTTGTTTTAATTACAATTTTTGTTACTTCACTCATACACTCAAAGTTATTTGCAAATATTTATATTAAACAGAACACGTAATTGAGCTAATCTAACTATGATCTTGCTATGACGCACTAGAAGTATTTATTTATTAAAAAACAAAAAAAAAAAACGACTACATAAGGCTTATGCTAATGCAAATTCTACGAAAGATTGCGTTATAATTATAATATATGAAAATAAAACGAATATAAATAAATACATAAATACATACATAAACCTAACTATATGTACATACTCATGCTCGTATGTAACAAAAAAAAGTATACATAAATTATATGCGAATACTCTTCAAATGGCTATGCACAGAAGAGCCAATTATGCAGACCTCTACTGCCTCTTGTAGTCATTTATGTACATACATATGTATATACAGCGAACTCAAGCCATACGTGGTAAAATACAAGCTTAACCACACCAACCCTACAAAAATCACAGACCATATGATCCATTAGAGTACCCACAAATATAAACCTATGTAGTGTACTATTGGACCACAACTCAAGTAAGTATCTATACTAGCTTAGTGCGGCATCATATATACAAATTGAAAATGTGTTGGAAAGTAAAATTGGATTGGTCTCGCTTCGTTGGTGAGCTGGTACGCAGAATAAGAAAGTCAAAGCTAGAAAGTATATTCGTATAAATTTTTTCCTAGATAATCCATAATTTAATACTCTGTAAATACTCCTTGGTGTATCTTTATGGAGTAGTTTCAAAACTTATTTCCTGTAGGTACTTCGTGGAGTACTCCAACGTTATGTACACAGAGGTGGAGTGAGTACCATATATGGTCCAGCCCCAGGGCAAAACACTGTTAAATAGACCATGTTTCTGTTATGCGTTGTGGTTAGATTTGAATTACTTTATTGTACGCGTGGATTATATATTTCATGCGTGCATGGAATGCTCGCGCTTTTTTCAGGGTACCATATAAGAGGGTTGCCTTTTATATTTTGAGATTAAAGAACAAAACCAAAGAATTTGGAACCACTTGAAAAAGGCTGGATATACAAACAAGCTCAAATTATGGATGCCAACTGAGTTAACAAAAAGGACATGGACAGAATTTACATCAACGAATCACTGCTAAAACGTAACAAAACCGGCCACGTTCTTAGTTCGTCCCTCAGGAGTGCCCAACTTTAGCTAACAGGAGGGGAATTGTGTTTCATCAGGAGAACGCCGGACCAAACACATCGATAGTGTCTCGCAAAAAGCTCTGAGAGCCGGAGTGAGAGGTTTTTATGTATCCACTTTATAGGCCGGACCTTTTTTTTAATTTTAAGACTTAATAAAATATACATTATATTATATATGGTATATGTATATGACTTGAATATTATACTTATAAAATAGATATGTATGTATGTGCATACTCGTAAGTATGTATGGATGTGAGTGCGAACGAAGAAATGTATAAAGCTGATTATGTATTTATAAATATGTATGTACAAAGCATATACGACTATTAATTCTATTTAATAACGGCAGACTATAAATAATGCTATTTTATTACAAAAAAAAAAACAAACAATAAGTACTTCATCAGCGTACTAAACCGCCTCTTGGCAGTTAGTTATATGTACATATATACATATGTATGTCTTAATTGCAAATATTCGTGCACTTTATCTGTGCCGTTGTCGCTCAACCTAACACTCGTTTCGTAAAAAGCAAATAAAATGAGTACAAAAAATAAAAAATTAAAATTTGTAACCCGTTCACAGCTGATAAGCGGGAGCTAATCGCGATTACGAAGGCGTTGCAATAGGCGTAAGTACTTACAAACATATACACGTACATATACATATACATACCTACACTAATAGGAGCTTATTATGTCTGTTAGGAGATATTGAACTACGTACATGTGTATGTATATATAAATAAACCTACATACATATATATCTGCATGTAATATAAATTAATCAATGATCGCGTCCAAATTTCAAATGGTCAAAACCTGATTAAAACTAAACTGAAAACGAAATATAAAAGACCAAAAAAAAAAATTTTTATGCCACAGAAAAACAGAAATTCAACAAATTCGATTAATGATTAGCAAAAAAAATTAAAATGCTTTGGAAGCCAGTTTTAAAATATAAAAAGGCAAATGAATTAAAAATAAATATTTTAAATTATTTTCTTATTTTATTTTTTTTTTTGTTTTGCTCATTTTTTTTTGTTTTGCTTATTTTTCTTTGTTTTGCTTATTTTTTTGGGAATTTTTTCTGTTTTTGTTTTGTTTTGGTTTTTTTTTTTTGTTTTGCTTACTTTTTTTGTTTTGTTTACTTTTTTGTTTTGTATACTTTTGTTTTGTTTATTTCTTTTTTGTTTTGTTTACTTCTTTTTTGTTTTGTTTATTTCTTTTTTGTTTTGTTTACTTTTTTCTGTTTTGTTTACTTTTTTCCGTTTTGTTTACTTTTTTTGTTTTGTTGGTTTTTTTTTGATTGTTTAAATTTTTTCCTTGGTTTTTTTGTTTCGTTTACTTTTTTTGTTTTGTTTGCTTTTTTTGTTTTGTTTATTTCTTTTTTGTTTTGTTTACTTTTTTTGTTTTGTACACCTTTTTCTGTTTTGTTTACTTTTTTTGTTTTGTTAATTTTTTTGCTTGTTTGTTTAAACTTTTTTTTTAGTTTTTAAGTTTTGTTTATTTTATTTTTTGGTTTTGTTTATATTTTGTATTATTTATTTTGCTAATTTTATGTTTTGTTTATTTATTTACATCTTTTATATTTTAAATTTTTTATATTTTGTTTATTATTTTACATCTTTTATATTTTAAATTTTTTTAAATTTTGTATACTTTTTTCATTCTTTATGTAATTTATATTTTTTTATTTAAAAAAAATTTTTTTTATATATTTTTATACTTTTATATTTTTAATTTTTTTATATATTTTTAAATTTATTTTACATATTTTAACTTTTTTTTAATTTTTATATTTCTTTTATCAATTTTTTATTACTAGTTTTTTTATTATTATTTTCTTATTACTATTTTTTTATTATAATTTTTATATTATAGTTTGTTTATTTATATTTTTTTATTTTTGTTTTTCTATTACCATTTTTAATTTATTATTATATTTTTATTATAATTTTTTATTATTTTTTTTATTATTATTTTTTATTATTACTTTTTTTAATTAATTTAAATTTAATTTAATTTTTATTTTATTTTTTATTTTTAATTTAAATTTTTCATTGTTTTTCTTATTTTTTTATTTATTAGTTTTTTTTTATTTATTTGTTTTTATTTCTTTTTTATGTTTATGTTTTATTTTTTATTAGCTTTTAATTTTTTATTATTTTTAATTTTTTATTATTTTTTAATTTTTATTTTCTGTTTATTTTTTATTTCTTTTTAAATTTTTATTATTTTCTAATTTTTTTTTTTATATTCTAATTTTTTAGTATTTTTTGTTATTTTTCTAATTTTTTATATATTTATTTAATTTTTTCCTACAGGGTACACATACTACGTATTTAAATAATAAGAATACATAATAGTATTAATAAACGAAATAGTATGAAATGTTCATTGGCTCGTAAGTGCGTACGGTCATCAAGGTTGGCGAGACCAATTAGTGAGCCAAAGCATACTATTTGTATTTTTACATGCACACACATGTTATATATGTATGTACATACATATGTAAATATTTCTGTACGCACAGTGACGTGGTATTTAGGGAAGTGGGCAGCACTCACTGTAGTGATATTGGTTTCCTTACAGTAGTGTTAGTTTCTCTGCGTGGGTGCGCCGCCTATGCTGTGGAGGCTGGCATAACTTATTTATTTTCTTTTTTTCTGTTCTTTTTTGTGGGTCTATCAACGCACGTACGCCAGTTTGCAAATTTTTTAAAATTTAAAAAACCACAATCCTCTCCCCACATATTTATTTAACATATTAAGAGTGAAGTGTAAGTTAGTTTTTTTTTTGGTGAAAGTTTTTTAAATTCCATCTATAAAAGGTGAAGAAAAATTAATATACGTATAATAATTGCCTTTCGGTAGGCCTGACATGATATGAAAGTTGATTCTAAAAATCTATTCCAAAAGCTTCTCCTAAATGAAGATTATTTTTCGATCAACATTTTGTCCCTATCCAAATTGTCCAAGTTCACTAATTACTTGCTTCAGATGCCGTAGTCTCAATGTTATTCCTTTTTCTTTTCTTCTAATGTTTTTACCTTTTATCTTCTTCTTCAACTTTTCTTTCGAATATTATGCTAATAATGTTTACGAGATTATTACGTAAGAACTATTAGCTCATATTAGGTATAAGAACTCTATTTTACCACTGCACATACGTACATACATACATGCATACATATACATACATATGAAACAAGTCTTCAGCTGATCCGGTTTTGTATCACTAAACAGCTGTTACCGGCATACATGCATAGAATAAAATAAAATTACTTATGCACATACACGTACATAGTTTGCTAAATTTCACTTCTTAAACCACTAAATATGTTTTAAGTCATGCCCAACTCGAGTTCAAAATGTTAACGTAAAAGGAGGCGTTTTTACTTAATTTTACTTTAATTCATTTTATATTACTCTAATTTATATTATTTTACTTCATTTAATTTTCATTTCAAATTTTTTTCTGTTAATTTTAATTTTAGGTTTAATTTAAAAAAGGAACTAGTTTTTAATTGAACATATATTTTTAATTTTATTTTATTTTACATTATTTTGTTTTGTATTATTTTATATTATTGAATTTTATTTTACTTTATATCCTTTCATTTCATTCCATTCTAATTTTTATTTCTTTCTCGGTGAGCAGATAATTTCAAGTTTTTGTTTTTATTTTGATTTTTATTTCCAGCAAAATTATTATTTTTTTATTTAAATTTTTTTTAATTTTACTTTAAATTTTGTTTCTTTTTTTAATTTTTTACTTTAGACTATTTTCAGTATTTTAATTTTTATTTTAATTTTTTTATTTCTATTTTATTATTTATATTATTTAATTTTAATATAATTTACATTATTTTATTTCAATCTAATTTATATTATTTAATTTTAATATAATTTAAATGATTTTATTTCAATCTAATTTATATTATTTTATTTCAATCTATTTTATATTATTTTTTTATTTTTAATATTTTGTATTATGTGCTTAGTTTTATATTATTTCATATCATTTTGTTTCATTCAATTTTAATTTTCATTTTATTTAACTTTATTTTTATTTTTATTTTCATTTTTATTTTTAATTTTACTTTTTATTTATTTTTATTATTAATTTTACTTTTTATTTATTTTTATTTTTAATTTTACTTTTTATTTATTTTTATTTTTATTTTTATTTTTACTTTTACTTTTAATTCTTATTTATTTTTACTTTTAATTCTTATTTATTTTTACTTTTAATTCTTATTTATTTTTACGTTCAATTCTCACTTATTTTTATTTTGTTTTTATTTATTATTATTTTTACTTTTACTTTTTTTATTTATTCAAATTTGTTAATATAATTTTTATTTTATTATTTCTTTTTTTATTTGTTTACTTTACTGTAATTTTTTTTTTAAATTTATTTTGTTTTTATTGTTATTTAAAATTTTTTAAATTAATTTATATTTAATTTTATGTTTTTTAACATTTATTTTATTTTTTATTTGTTTAATTTAAGTTTCATTTCATTTTGTGTTATTTAGTTTTATATTAATTAATTTTAGTCAATTTAACTTTATTCCCTTTCTTTTTTTATTTATTCAATTTGTTTTATTATATTCATTACATTTTTGTACTTTTTTATTATTATATTTCATTTTAATTTTGTTGTAGCTTTTATTTTTTTATTTATTTTATCTGTTACATTTTTTAAATTATTATTATATTAATTTTGCTTTTAGCTTTATGTGTATTGCCTGTATTTTCCTTAATACACGTTAACCTATTTAAAAAAAATGTTTAGAATTTCTTTTGCCTAATAAAATTTATTTATTTACAATAAGTTGCATACGAACCTGTGAATTTGCATACATATGTATTTACGTTTGTAGGTTAGTAAATTGTCATTTTACATCACCTCTTTGCTGTAAAATTTTCCATGCTGATAATTTATTGCATTAAAAGTTTATTAATATTTAATTAAACAAAATAAAAAGCGCTCTCCACTGCTGCCAAGCACACTTTTATTGACTACGCTCTCACACTACGCACTCTCTCTCTCTAGCTCACTCGCTCTTTGTTTGTCCACTACATCAACTGTTCAAGTAGTTTGTCGAAAACGTTCACGACTGACTGATTGTATGTTTGCTTGGAAGTGCTACTCAAAAAACGCTCTCACGATAATATATTGAAGATTTTATTGAGTTAAATATAGTGGGAATAAAATTATATAAAATTCATACATAAGAACAGATGTATATACATTCAAATTTATATAAATTGTGAATGACAAAACGTATGCCGTAAACGCTGAACGTGGCGTTGTCGCGCGGCACGCATATTCACAAATACATGAGGTTGTATATGTATATGTATGTACACATACATACGTCTGTATGTTATGTATGTAGTTATTTTATTTTCATTTGTTGTTGCTATTCTCATTCATTTATTTATAAAAAAATTTCAAATGCGCAGTAGATACGCCATTAAACAAATTGCTCGTCGTCAGCGCGCGTTCTTCTCTAACGCTTTTCACTCACTGCCATTACTGATAGTGCTCCCGACGATCGTGCTCAAATTAAATGATTAAAAATCATTAGAAATTATTTTGATTAAATTGCCTGATCATTTGTTGGTACTCTCTGCTACGAACGTTGAGCGGGAGAAGAAAATACGCACACACTCTCTCTCAAAGAAAAAAAAAAGAAAAAAAAAACTTGCCAAACATGCTCACACACATACACATACATAGATAAGAATACATAAGGATGTAAGTAAGTAAGTAAGCCAGTGATCTTCACCTCTTACTCACCCCTACCCACCACCTACCCAGAAGACGAAACGAACGTCGCGATTGCGGCAAACAGCCGTGAAATTTTGTTCACTCTCAGTCATCAGCGAGTGTGTCCGCGTTGCCGTTTGAACGTCATGACGTACAGCGAAGACTTCTACAAAGAACCATAATGATGATGATCACATTCATGATGATCGTCTTCATTACTGTCAGTTCTTAGCTCATCACAGTGCTATACAGCTTTGCGAAATACAAAAAAAAAAAAAAAAAATATGTCTAAGTGTATGTGTATCTGCGTATCTTTGAGGGTCCAACACACTTCTCTAGATACTTCAATCACCTGCCTGGCAGTCTGGTTGGCTTTTCTGATTCGTGTCGTCGGCCGTACTTACTATCTTCGTCACATGTTTCGACCCCTATATTTATATTATATATATATATGTATGCACATAAGTGTACCTAAGTGTATATGTACTACATCATTTCTTTGCCATCTTCGAATTACTGGTTGTGTGAGGAGATAGCAAGGAATCGTAGGTTTTATAAATACGAAACGGATGTGCAGACTACGCTAAAGGCCTCTGAAATAACATTGTCAATAATTTATACGTAATATTTTCACTGGATTATGATTTTGCATGGAATTTCTTGTTTCTCTCACTCTGAGTTTTATTGGAAAAGTTGGCGTAGAAGAGGAAAAAGAAGACAATATAGCGGCCGTAGCTGAAATTGTACACGAGGACTGAGAAGAGTCGATTCGGCACCGTTCATAGCAACTCTGACTGATGTATGGAAAGACTTGGCGCACTTTACGTCGAGTTCTTAAATTGAAAGCGTACAAAATACTGTTTGTGCAAGAACTGAAGCGACATCGCTTCGCTCTGTGGGCTCTTGAAAAGTTCCAAGAAGATCCATAGTTTTCGAGCCAAATTTTGTTCAGCGATGAGAACCACTTTTGGCTTAATGGGTATGTAAACAAGCAAAATTACCGCATTTGGAACGAAGAGCAACCTAAAGAGATTCAAGAGCTGCCATTTTATTTATAATAAACAACGGGTTTTGTGAGCCAGTGGAATCATCTTAAGAAATGATGCAGGTGAGAACGTAACCATCAATGGCAACCATTATCGCGCCATGATAACCGATTATTTGATGCCTGAAATGGAAGCTCGCAATCTCGGTGACATTTGGTTTCAACAAAACGGCGGCACTTCCCACACCTCGCATCAATCAATGTAGTTATTGAAAAAACACCGCGGTGAGCAGATAATTTCACGTTTTGACCCGGTTGATTTGCCACCTTTACTGTGAGGATATGTAAAGTCTAAAGTCAATGCGGATAATCACGCCTCGATTCAGTTCTTGGAGCAAAACAGTATGACTTTTCTGTGTTTTTTTTTGCTTTAAAAAAGTAGGGAACCTCGAAATGGATTACCTTTTATCGTCAAGAGCTGAACTTCGATTGGTCTCGTTGCCTACATAACTTGTGGTATAAATTATAGGAGTGTAAGCCTCTGAGTTCTTGACCTATGCTCTCGATACCTACATAATTTGCAGGAAAGGTGTTAGGATGGTAAGGCTCTGGGTATTTCTTCACCATCACTAAGTAACCAATAAGTTATGTTGGCGATGAGGAAGCGGCAATTATGTTCTACAAAGTCGAATCCAGCTGTCGACAAAGCCTGATGCCAAATAATTTTTTTTATTCTCATCTCTGTATCTAAGCTCACATATTGTTTAACATGACAAAAGTCCAAGAGTTTTGCGACAGTTGAGTCTTTACACCGAAAAGGCCCGGATTTTGAACCGAACCGGCCGAAAGGACAGCATCAATACCAAAATCTATTTGTGGAATATGTTGGTGGTTAGAAGGCAAAAGGCGCGAGTTCTTAGTGGACAAGACGTTCGTTAATCTGGAATCAATGACTTAGCACCCGTCGTTGTAGATGAAGAAAAACCATTTAAAAATAGTTGTAACTGAAGCAAAAGGATGACGTCAACTGAGCTGAGCTTATGACGATACAAACCTAAAATACCATTACTCGTATTCAGCTATTTGAAAACAAGTGGCAACCTCACTCTTATTGTCGAGCAGTTATAAGGTTCTTGAAAAAATCAAATACTTATTCTCTTGGCAATCTGAAGTTTACTCAAGTTTATACAAGTTTCAGTCACAGTATACTCGTATTTCCGAAAGCCCAGCAAAGAGCAACTTTTACCTTCGATCTTGCTTAGCGAGGGAAAGCCAAGTAGTCGAGTAGCTCATAAAGATCTGTTATTTTTACTCATCTTTATATTGCCAAAAATATAAATATTGCTTAACCATTCTTCTCCCCGCCATTTTCTCTGGCTACGTTTTGCCATTTAACATCTGGTTTCGACCAAAATTCAACACGTTTATTACTCTTCAGCCTTGATGATTAACTTTTTGTTTACTCTTTCATTTCACATTGTTGTTTTTCTCTTACACGTACACTAACTCATCTTCTACTTTCTGCATTCTTCTTCTACATTTTTGCAAACATTTCTTTCAACACACTTTTACTGGTTTCGTTTATTTTCATTTTCATTTTTTTTTTTTTTTTTTTTGTATGGTCCAACATTTTTCTCGTTTTTGCTCCAAAAACCTGTTCGCCTCTAATTGTAAGATCATCAGCATTACTTTTAAGCCCCCAGCACATGCACACACACATATATATTTATTTTATTTATTTTTTTTTTTTTTGTTTTCGTCATACGCGGACAGATACTTTGCAGCGTTCTGTTATATATATATATATGTATAAGTAGGTCCGACAAGATAGGTGTATATACTTAAATACACATGTATATAGGCAGCTTTAGTTGTATCTCGCAGCGGCATTTGGTTGAACTCAACTACTCCTCGTTTTGATTTATCATCCCTCCACAGATACAAACACAGATGCTTGACTTGTTGAAGTAAGTGATCGCGAAAAAGTTCATATAGGTAGGTATATATGCATTAAGGCTTGATGTTTGTGTCTTCCTGTTGTCGTTAAATTTGTTTTTTTTTTCTTTTTGTCGCTTAGCTTTTTGCAGCCGCCGTGTTCCTCTACTCCATTATGCTCGACTACGTCGAATGGCTTTAGCTAATTTTTCTCCTTTAAATAAGATAATCAAGAACAAATACAACTTTGCTTTTTATTCCTTGCCTTTCTCCCTATTTTTGTCCATATCAGCAATACGTTTTGCGTCACTTTCAACTTGGATTTGCCCCTAATTCACCTCGTTCAACCGTTCACCCGTTGCATTCATCATCGCGATCGTCGTCGCTGCTGGTTTTATAGTGGAAGGCCGTTTATTGTTTGTTTACTTATTTTTGTTTTGTTTTTGTCTCGGTGATTTATTTTCATGTTTATTTTTTTTTTAGTTACTTTTCAACCACATGCTTTTCTACAATTTTTCACACTACCGGCTTTTTAACGTCATTCTTACCTGTTTTTTCTCTTCGTGTGTTTTGTTTTTTTTTTTGCTTGATTAGCAGCGGAAGATATCGTGTATGTATGGAAAATATGTTTGAGGTTATGTGAACGTCTACTTTCGTTGGTGGCCACGTTTTAAAGGCAAAGTTAAGAACTGTCTTGTTTTCTTTAAAGAATTTGGGAATTATAGATATAGGTATGCTTGATTTACAGTTCGGACTGTCACCTTTCCAACGATATATAATATGTATAAATTTCTTTCACGAGCGCCACTTTCAAACGATTCGTACGGCATCCAGCGGAATCGGGCACGAACTTATGCACTCATCCAATATTATATAGGAAGAGCTTTTTCAAAAATTATATTAATGCTGTCCGACACTACCATATCTATTAACTTAGACGTTAAACGCCATTAACAGATAGTCGGTTAACACCTTCATCAACTTTCTTCCAGTGAATGTCACTTAAAGCAGTTGAAATGCTCGAAGACAGCTCGTTACAACTATGATTTCTAGATACTGTAGTAGAGCCAGGTGTTACTTAGACATCTATGTCTACTAACACCTAGTCCAAGTTTCTTGGGATACCCTTTAGATGAACAGCGACGGCAATAACTAGTTTCATCTAATGTTACCTGTTGCCATAAATCTGGTTAGTTCGTCAAAAAGGGTGACAGCACTTGACCGTATAAAATTCGAGTCAACTCCGACGCGTAGAAATTTCGTCTACTGGCACAACTAGGGTCTGGATATTGTAGTCGACTAAACACATACCTATCCAGGCGTGACCCCAACAAACCCAATATAAGTCCTGCAAGCAATGAGTCCCTGTACAACATTGACAACCCCTTTGCATATATGCTATACCACAAATTGGAGGAGGAAATCGGCCGAAAATCGCAAATTATATATTATACATATATAATATATATTATATGTATAGAGAGCCCATTATTAAGAGAACATCTAGTGAGAAAGTAATCGGCACACAATATTCAATGATTGAATGGTTTCGGGTAAAGGTGGTCATGATTTATAGTACAATTCGCCAAATCGTAGAAAAATCTTTGTCAATTTTAAAGCTGCTTTAGTCAGCACGAATGGGAGACACACCAAGAGCTTTGTCAGAATATGGAAATTATAAGAGCACATAGATATAATGCCACAAATGAAGATATCGTTCGAAGTAGCTGGTTTAAGTAGAAAGGCCATGTTGAGAGCGGCCCTTTTTCAATTGCGTCATTCGTCACTTTTAAGGGCATATTTTGTTTCCTGTAATTGCTACGAATGTCAACCAGAACCCTGCCGAGGTGCGACCGCAATTAGAAAATTTAACTGAAATTGTTATTTAAATTAATTGTCCATAACTTTTTGGATGTTGGGCGCACCAGAATATGTACCCGGGCCTTCGGAATGGTAGGATGCAATGCTAACCACTCGGATATTGCGGCCGCCATTGCTAGAAAATGGTCTTAGATATAATATAGAATTAGTTCCGAAGGGCCGCAAGACCAAGAAGTAAGTTCGGCCGCTCGAGTACTTTAATCGCCTTTTTCTCTAACATCAACTAAAAGGTATTTTACTCCCAAAATGTTTCTCTATGGTCGGTACTACAACCAATAATATTCATTGTTATTTAAAAAAAAAATTATAAACAATTAAAATTGAAAAAAAGGGTAATTGAACGACTTATATGTAGCGGAATATCTTGTACTGAACGCCGAAAACGTTTTAGAGGATCATCGAAGCTTCAAGGAAAAATTAAAACAAAAAAAAAGTTCCAATCAGTCCATTATAAAAAAAAAAATCATCATCCAATTTTCAATAAAATTATGAATTTTGTTAAATTCTTAGAAAAAATATTTTGATATTGAAAAAAAAACATTAAATCAATTTTGTTAACAAAAATTTTCGAAGGTCAAAACAAGAAGGTTGATCAAATTTCCAGCGAAAAAAACCTTATCATCAGTTTTGGTTAACCTTACACTCATTCAAATTGCACAATTTCATATATTTCATACACCATGAAAGGGAGCGCCTAATTGCTGTGCATAATGGAATAATCTGCCGCATAATACGTGTACACTCAATGAATTTTGTACGCACTTTTTGTGCACACAACTGTATACTAAGGTTTCTTTCAAGGAATCACTTAAAACTACTTTAAGTATGTATTAACATACATATGTATTTATGTTTGACTAAAAATCACTTTCTTCTTAAACGACAACAGGTAGATAAATACAAGGAGATAGGTGAGAGTACTTACGGATTAGTCTTCAATGCACTCGTTGTCACTTTCAGTTGTTGGAGACTTCTTTTAGCGTTGATAATAATAGTCACAGTTTTTTTTTTTTTTGTTTTTAAACCCTTTTCTTATGTTTTTTTTATCGTTTCACTGGAGTTTTCGGCCGGAATTTTAATACATATAAAAATATTTATATTTATTTTGCCTTTAACTCGTTCACACGCGCTCTGTGCTCTCTCTCTCTGCTGACTTTCTGCGTATTTGTGGTTTCAACTTGCGCGCTCTAACGTAATTTATTTTAATTGTACATTTTGAATAAGTAATAAATTTTTTCAAACACTTTATTTCACTATATTTTTTATTTAATTTTTTTTTTTTGTAGCACAAACTAACCGCACTTGAATACACTTATTTTTTTTTGTGTGTATTTTTGTTATGTTTTTTATTTTTTTTTTTTTTACGGTTATTTAACTTTAGCACTTTATTTATTTTGTTGTTATTTAACACTGTACTGCTTCAGCTGGACGTTGCTGGAACAGAACCAAAACAGATGTGTTACGAAATTTGGGGGTTTCCAAAAGAAATCTTTTTTTTTTATTTTACTTTCTGCAAATTTGAACAAAGCGCTTAATTGTTTTTTTTGTTTTTTTTTTATAAATATTTTTCCATAGCAATTTAAAGGCTTCTTTCTTTTTGAGTTTTTTTAAACGCGACGTTTGCGCGTTAAATTTTTTTATTTCAATTAAAATGATTATTTTCTGGTTAGCTTTTGATGAGCACTCTTTTTGAAATTTTCGATTTTTTTTTTATTTTTCAATTCATGCAACTCCTAAAAACACAATACACTCTCTTTTAGACTTAATTTCGGTGAAAACGAAAGAAAGATACAGATCATTCGACGGCTGCTGCTTGAGGCCGGCCTCTTAACAGTCCATGTGAGCAGAGTTTCATATTTACTTGTCTCGTATCGTATATTTTTATGTATCATTAATTAATTAAAACTATTTAATAATCTTTCTATTTTCTGCACATCACAAAATACGAACACAATAATATCGCGCCGAACTGACTCCACCGCACAATTGATAACTCAGAAGACACAGATAAAGATATACAAGACACACACACTGTACCGCGAAGAAAGTAAAAGAAGATAAGGTATATGTAATTATGTAGGTACGTATGCAGTAAAAAGTAAAAGAAAAAAAAACTCGTTTCGCTCCCGACAGTATAACGTACGTAGCAAATATGTAAATAGCGGACGACTGGGCAGCACAACAGTGGACGATCGACTGACCGCGCACATACACGGTATTTTGATTGTCGCTGCCTGTCTTGATTACACGATCGTCTTCTGACTGCTGCGCCCTGAGTTGCCTGCCTGCCTGCCTGCCTGCCTGCCTGACTGCCTGACTGCCTGCCTTCTTCTTGCCTGCTTACGTGCCTACCTCACAGGCCGGCCGAATGGCTCGCTGGCAAAGTAAAGTGTATCTCAACATTGCAGAGTACATTTGCGCACATACACATAGAAATTTAGGTTTCTCTACGTATGTACATATGTATGTATATTCATATCTACATATATGTAAAATACTACTTGCTGTTTTTCAAGTAGAAAGGAAACAACGTATTCACCATCCACAGTAAGTCAGTCAACCAAACCCAGTCGCGACAACAATTGATGCTACTAAACTCTACTGGAGCTGTGTAACTGATTAATCAGTTAAACGGACGTAAAGTATGTAATGGATTAGTGTAGTTATGTGCAAAGCAAAAGTGGAGCGCGCGGCATAAGCTGGATGGATCAAACCGGCTTGGCTAGCTGACTGGCTGACGGACTAACTAGCTGGCGGGCTGCTTAAAAATTGGAAATCACATTGGTTCCGTAAAGCGAAATCTCAATTACGCCGTCAGTGACAATGCCAGTTATAAACAGACTTACATATCCACCAATATATGCTTGTGTGTATGCCGTAATGCCTACATAGCAGCTACAAGCTCTTGCAGACGTAACGTCATCAAATTCATAATGACTCGCTGGTGATTTCCAACGTAAATTGAATTTCGCGGCAACGCAAAAACCGCAAAAGCGGGAAACACCAGCACCGCAAGAATACACGAGATGCGCGTTGCGACCGCAGTTGTATTGTAATTTCAAAATGTGGTTATGCTTAGTTGTAATCTGAATCAATACTATTAGTAAAACATTTCGGTGCACATCAACATACGGCGCGTCGCAAAAGAAGCATATAATTTGGCGCGGAAAACTCGAGCGTGTTATGCTGCGCTGAGATTTGCATGACAGCGAATGATAAGCGGTACGTGGATCATCTTCAAAAATACCATAAATTCAAACCTTAATGTCTTATGAGACCTCCGAGGTTTTGTCAAGTTTTGGAATTTTGAAGCTGTTTCCACTCCTTTTTTTCCGCAAAGCACTATCGGACGCAACTCTTCTCCCTAAATTGCAAGCTCTTCAACTCAATAGCAATCTTTATTTGAAAAACTGGCTAATGTCCTAATATAATGTAAAATAAAACTTATTTCTCTGGTATTCTGCTTAGTTCTACTTCTTTCGGGAATATTTCGAAACAACATCCCAGAAAGTACCTACATACAGAGGTCTATCGAAATTAATTCAACAACCACACTGTCACCTCTCCTCTGTCATTTGGACGCGCAAATATTTCATGTTTCCGCCATGCTGAGAAAAGAAAAGATGTTTCAAGTTTTTTTGATCCGTCGCATGTTCTACGCAACCCACTGATCACGTTCGTCAGCACCCAAATTTACTCAGACCGCCATATATTGTCTGTATGTATGTATGTATGTATATTTGTATGTATAGCATAACATTTGCGAAACAAAATCTAAAAATATTTTTTTTTCTTTTTTTTTGTAATTCTAAATTTGTATGTGATTAGGAGGTGATCTCGTGTTGAACGCGCAGTTCGCTTGCTTGCCTGCCTGCCCTGCTGGCAGCGATCGCATCATAGTTCGTGATACAAATAAAAAATAATAGTAATAAACACACGGACTGATCTTTAATTATTGTTTAACACTTTAAAAGAAGAGTTTAAGTAAAAAAAATATTTTTCTACTTTAGATTAATTTTGTTTAATTCGTTTTTGTTAATTTGTTTTTTTTTTTCAGTCAACCCGCCAATCGTACGCTGTTTGCTAATGTTTTCCTTCTGGGTGATTTTTTTTTCTCATTTATTTATTCACTGATATTTCAATTTCACTATTGTGTGCGTGCCTTCTTCTTTCACTTCTCGCCTTTCGCGCATATTTTATTTATTGTAGCTATTTACGCTTTTTGCTCACACAATGCGCTCACAAACATTCAAACACTCATTGAAAACAAAAATGTATTCTTTCGAATTCCTTCTCTTTCTTTCGTTATTCCAATTCTATTACGTGTTTTTATAAAATTTTTCTGTTTCTATTGGTTCTCCTTTTTTTACGTTCACGGTCTTCACGACTTGAAATTGCAAATTATATAGAGGTTTCCGCAATTAAGCTCACTTTGTATTTTTTTAATTTTCATTTTTATACATAGATTCTTATTTATATTTATTTATTTATTTTTATTTAATTTTTTTTTTTACATTAGACCTCCGTTGGGGCCATCATCAGTCACTCAAACTGAGCCAGCCACAGTCAGTCAGTCACTTAATCCGATTGCTACTTTATTGAAATCACTTTCGTCATCGCACTCGTTGACTTCATTGCACACACAAATGTACTCATATTTAATACGTAGTCGTTTTATGATCATAAGTAACGAGTGGTAAGTGAAGTAAGTAATGAAAATACTAAATATCACTCACAAATTTGCTAACGCAGCGAACGACCTCGTGGCTTCTTACCGAAGAAACTCTAGTACAGACCCTACTTGCTTTCTAGTTGGATGCGAACAGACAACTGACTCGCAGAGCGGATCCCAAAATCGCCACAGTCTGCTACGCCTCAGCAACAGCAACAGCAGCAGCAATAGCAATAGCAAAGCACAAAAAAACCAAAGCAATCACTAATACGTGTACAACGACGACGGAGACGACGATTCATTTTTACTACAATACACTAGCGAATACGATGACGATGCCGTGGCCGCCAACAAAGCGTTCGCAACGCTCGCCATGTGGATGGCGAATCGACGTCGTTTCGTATCAACGTCGTTGGCTACATCGGCAAACGCCATATGGGGCGAAATTAATAGGTGTTTGTTTGTATGTGCGTACACAAGCTATTCAGGCTCCACCAGCTCGCCATGATAACTACATAGCTGACTGTGTTTCGGTGGTTGCAAAAACCGAAGGCATGCGAAACAGCAACAGCAACAGCAACAACAACAACAGGTACAGTGAGCAGCACAAAATCGCCACCACCAGCTAACAAGGCAAGAATGACAAAAGTAAACATTGACGATGACGTCGCCAACATCAGCTAGCCGACGCAAGCAGCGGCAGTGGCGTTGCGCGACCCCAGAAACAGCCCGCACACACCGCACAGTCCCCAATATTAGTTGGTCCCACACAGTCAATTTGGCAGTAGCGTAGCGGCCGACCGATACGTTGACATACATTCCAAATGTGTTCATTCTTTCTTGCTGCCGTGGGCGCAAAAGCTGCTGACAGTGGTGTTGCCTTAGTGGGCGCTAATGTTTGTGTTCATTTTTGTACGCTCTCCAACAAACAGTGAAGCCGCATTCGCTCTTATTCATTTACTTTAGGGTTTGTAGTGAGCGATTGGCGCTCTGCTAATCGCGCGCATTTTATACCCAACAGGCACAGTGGTTTGCAGGTGTGCAAAAGTGGTTGGAATTAATGAAGAATTCCATTAGGAGAACGAGTTTCACCTTTAAATCTGTCTTCACTTGTCTTCACTCAATACTAAATCCGAAAATTGAGAATAGGTAAGAAGAAACAGCATTTTCTGCGGTTTGGTCCCGGTTTCTGATTAGACGTAATGTACGAAAACTCTCGAAAATTTAGGTGGCTCAATCTTAAAGCGATACATTAAGTCTATAAACCGACCAATCGCTAACAAGAGATTTTTGTCGGTAAACATAAAGTGGACTGCTTGATTCTGATGGCTTCAGGCCTAGGAAACCAACAAGTGAGAAAATATTCATCACGCACCAAATCTTGGCGAAGACCTCCGAAAGAAGAATCGATCAATCTTTATCGATTTGATATCTGCATTCGAAAGTAGGAATAGGATTTGCATCTTCGTCGCTATTTCTGAAATTGCAATACCTATATGTGAGACTTATACCGTGATATTATTTGTTGCCGAACAGAAACTAACTCTCATCGCCATTCGATAATAACGAGATAACAGGTTACTCTGTTTCTTGTGACTTCTTCAACATAAGGCTGGAGAGAATAACACGAGCTGCAGAATTCAACAGAGCATCAGTTTCCACACCCGTACTGTTAGTTCTGCTTTCTCCAGTCTGGATAAGAAAGCAAGGCAAATTGATCTGATAGTGAACGAGGAAAAGAGGAAATATATCATCTAATCAAACAGACAATCAATGTATTCGCTCTTGGCTCCCACTACACCTTTGATGGTCATAGCTTTAAAGATACTTTCGTCTATCTTGAAACCAACATCGACACAGGCAACAATATCAGCCTTGAAATCTAACCGAGAATCCTTCTTGGCAACTTAAATTGAGCAGATATTTGAAAAGTAATATCCTCTCTCTACGAACGAAGACCACATACTCGGCTCCTGCATATCGTGTGGAAGAATAGACGGTGGTGACATCGGATAAGTCAGTGCTAGGTGTTTAGAAACGGCGAATACGGCAAACGAAGGACTATGGAACAATGAGCTGTACGAGATACTCAGCGATTTAAAAGTTAGCAAATAGGCTGCCTTGGTCGAATCCTGAAACGCAGTTGGTGGAATCAATGAAAAAAACTTCATTGGCAACGTTAGATGGAAAGGAAACTGGCTTCACTTGTTATCTACAATTGACACCGAACGGCTAAGAGAAGAAAGGAATTTCGCGATATCGTTAAATGGACTATAATCGCATAAGAAGTGTCTGTGAAAATAAATAGGGTTAAAGAATTTTCCCGCGGTAAGGCATGCCTGGCGGCCGCGATAGGCGAGTGGTTAGCATTGCGTACTGACATTCGAAAGGCTCGGGTTCATATCCCAGTGCCAGCAACATCCAAAAGTTATGGAAAATTAATTTAAATAAAAAATTAAGTTAAATTTTCTAATTGCGGTCGCCCCTCGGCAGGGAATGTCCACCCCTTCGAGTGTATTTCGGACATGAAATAAAAACTCCTCGTAAAAAAACCATCAGCCGTTCGGAGGCGGCTTAGTATAAATTGTAGGTCCCTCCATTTGTTGGAAAAACATCAAGACGCAAAAACCACAAATCGGAGGAGAAGATCGGCCGAAAATCGATTTAGCGGTTACAAAGCGCCAATTATATATATATATATAAAACATGTCTGTCATATGAGGCGGCTAAAATCCAAAAGTTCCTGCGAGAGTCGGGTCCTTATACCGAAACAACACCGATTTTTATCCGACCAAGGACCGTCACAAAAATAAATTATTTTTATTTTTTGTTATTTCCACCCCTTATCTTCCATTCCGTGAACATAAACACGTTTCCTCTTATAACTAAAGTCTATTTATGTTCCGACTCTCTACCGCATAGACTAAAATTAATCATCAAAAATCCCTTTATTGCTTTCCAAAATATTCTCCATTAAAATATATATAGTTTTGCATGCGTTCGAACCAATTGTGGAAGTACTTTTGCCACTCTGATTGAGACATCTCTGAAACATACGTTCTGAACGCAATGTTAACCTTTCAGCTTATTTCTTACGTCCGGGAATAAAAAGAAGATATTCGGTATCAAGTTGGGGCAATACGGTGGATGACTCATTTCAAAAAGGCAGTCATTTGCTTGGTATTTCGAACGCGAACAGCTTCGAGTCATCTTTGAACACTCATAGAGTCGACTGTTTTTTACTTTCGGGCTCATACGCGTAAATCCACGATTCAAAACCTTCACGTGTTTCCAAGTACTGCTATTGTATTTTTTAAACATTTCTCTCTCGACCAATCGACACGAACACATTTTTGAGCGATTGACAAATTGTTCGAGATCCGAAGTGAACTAATTTTCTTTAAAGTAAAATTTTCATGAAATACTGAATGTATACGTGATTATATTTTAAGTTATTGTTATTAACAAAAATATGTATAACATCAAAAACGTTAAACTATATGATGAAGTTGTCATTTGCCAGATAGCAACACTAGGGTTTTACGATATAAATAAATAAAAAATTTATGATTTCAGACTTTAAAAATCGTTAAAGCAATCGCTTATTTTCGTTTCGAACTGCCAAAATGTTCATCAAAATTTATTTTGCCTATTTTTTAATTTCAATTATTTTTTATTTTTTTTTTTTAAATATTGTTATTATTTTCTTTATAATTTTTTTTTTTTTTTTTTTTTGGGGGGAAAACTTATTTCTCATTCCGCCAACATCAGTCGATGTATCATAATTTTTTTTTATTGAAAGCTATTTTAAATTTATTTTCCCCTTTTTTTTAATTTCAATTATTTTTTTATATTTTTTTTAAATATTTTCTTATTATTTTCTTTATATTTTTTTTTATTTTTTTTTTTTTTTTTTTGGAAAACTTATTTCTCATTCCGCCAACATCAATCGATGTATCATAATTTTTTTTTTATTACAAGCTATTTTAATTACTACATTCGATTCGCAAGCGCTTTCTTTAGAGAATTTATTTTCATAAAAATGTCTGCGCTCTCTGCTGCTGCTGCTGTTGCTGCTGCTGCTACTGATCAGAAGGTAAAATAGCAGCGAAAAAGCGAAAAAAACGTTTATTATTAACATTTCTATTAGAATTTAATGCGCAAATATTCACGTTCGCTCGTTCTTAGGCAATAACAACGAAACCCAAGTGAATATAATTAAACACTCAAGTTTTGTTGCTATTTTTTTTTTTTTTTTGTTTTTATTTGACTGCTTTCCTTATATTTATTTTGCTTGCTATGTACGAGTAGCAACAACAGCAGCAGCAGCAGCAAACAGGCCGACGAACGAACTCAAAGATAGTCGTCGGTGAATTTATAAACGAAATCATGCAAATATATTTATATGTATGTATATGTATGTATGTACATTTGAAAAAGGGAAACTTATATGTATTATATATGTATGTATGTGTGTATATAAATTTAAACAGGTATATATATGTACATATACATACATACATACATATATGTATATATCTTCTTCATATTAAGAAAGTACCTACAACTTTTGTATTTAAATTATATGTATGCATGTGTGTGTGTGTGCCTTTCTGCGAACATTAACAGAGTCAATGGGTTTTAAAAAAACAACAAACCGAAGACAAAAAGTACAACGAAGAATACTTGGTACAAAAACATATCAAAGCAGATGAAACGAGCCCCCAATATTTTGTTGCTGTTTTTCTTTTCATTTTGGTTTCCTTTTTTTTTTAATTTCTGCGCAATCGTCGTCAGCTTTCCAACTGCGAAATAAATACATGCAATATGTACATATGTACCTATGCATGTACCTTTGTATGTGTGTACATATAAGTAAAAGACAATAAAATTTCTCACAGTGTACGAGTACAAACACGCGAAGGTTATTCAGTTCAGAATATTATCGCTATCACTGATGCCTAGACAATGTTTGGGTGTAGAGATACGGTTATTATATGGAGCCCATTTGAATGTACAGTACCTATATATACAGTATCATACAAACATTTCTACATATACCTACATACATGTACAAAACACCTAAATATGTACATACATATGTACTATTGTACATATATACTACTCTAGATGACAATAATTAGATTCTTAAGTGTGCAGAGAAGCTGCGTGCGCACTCAACAGCTTTTTCTTATTTCATACATACATACCATACATACGTACACACATACATGTTTATGTACATACATACACGTACAATATATTCCAGAAGGTCAATATTACAACGCTTTTGACGTAGCACCGCACATTTCACGTTCACCGCAGCAGACACAGTCGCCTTCTCGGTTTTGCTCTCTCGCTGTCAAAGTGGCATAGCGGTATGGAGTACCTAAAACAACAAACAAAAAAAAAAAGATATGGAAAAAGTTTGTATAAATTAATTAATGAAAGATATGTCAAAGACTGGTTTCGCACACACACACCGAGGTACATAAAAATGTATACATACATATGTATGTGTTATGGGCGATTTTTCGAGTACATACATACATACATATATGAGTATATTAAATTATAAAATATGCATAAATACATACATACATACATACATACATACATACATATATTTACATATAACAATTCGTCCAACATAAGCGCTTGTTGACATAGATTTCCCGACGAAATTCCAATAAATTCTAATATTTGCATATTCAGTCGCCTTCCGGCAACTGGACCTGTTACTAAGCTTGCGAGCAGTCATCATCAACTCGGTGTATGGGAACTATGTACAGATACAAATGAAAGAATTGGCTTTTAGCAAGATCAAAATAAGAGTTTGTACGATGAGGATTGTTGATGCACAGTAGTGGGGAATGTTGCGAAAGTGACAATCCCTGACCGGACCCGACTGTCACGGAAACTTTTGGAGCTGCATAGATAAGCAGCGCATGAAACTTCTGGAGAATACCGATGATATCAACATCATCAGCCTTAACAACCACGTCAAAAGTTCTGCTTTCTCCATCCAGGCTTGACAAAAAAGCGAAGCGCATAGGTATACGAGGACGATGAACGAGGAAAAGCCGAACCATCTCCTGTCATCAAACAAACAGTCAGCGCATTTACGTCTTGACTTTCATATCACTGTAGACAGTAATAATTCTTAAGTCGTCTCTAATTTTTCCTATAAAACCAACATGAAAACCAACAACAACTCCAGTTTTGAAGTCAAACACAAATCGATGACCGAAGACCAAACACAAGTCCACAAGTCGCTCATTGTGCCAGTACTGCTAAATAAAGTGGAGCCATGGAGGTTGCTGTTGTAGCAGTTTTCCAATCTTGTTTTGGCGAAGTTGAGGCTAGTCTAAGTCATCGAGCTCCTCTAACGGGATGTCTAAGAAACGAGCCGCTTCGACCTGCTCGTACCAGAGAGAAAGTGGGGGCAGGCGAGTAGGACGATGACGAAATCAGATGAGTCAGTGCTAGGAGTTTTCGAGAAAATGATTTTCCGAATTATGTATTTACAATCCATCTTGCTTTTGTTAACTCGGCTATAAGCAGTAGCGCTTTATATCCGCTGAAGCCATTTTTGGCCGAGATCTTCCTACAATTTGTGTACGCGTCTGAATGTTTTCCTACAAATAGCGGGACCTACAATTTATCCTAAGCCGGCTCCGAACGACTGACGGGGTTTTATGACGATCTTTTTATCTCATGTCAGAAATATACTCTGAGGGATTGACATTCCATGCCGAGGAGCGGCCGCAATTTGTTTGGATGTTGGTCGAATACTGGTCTTTAGAATGACAGCACGCAACGTAAACTCCTTGGCTAACAGCTGACTTAAGGGGTCAAACTTTATCTGTCTGCGATCCAATATAGCTATGCCTTTATTGGTCGAAGACCAGTAATTGAATCCAGTTCTTCGGCCTCACTCAGAACAGTCACTCAAAAATCACAACTAGAGTCTACTAGATGCTTCAAGTGAGTTTCACTCAAGACGTAATATATTTCTAAAGCATAGCATCTCAATGAGGTCCACTAACGAAGAAGATGAGTATGAATACTTTGGAAGGTATTTCAGATAGTTTTAAACCACTTTTTGGCATATATTGGGCGGTAAATCAACGACAACATGACGAATGTTGGTTTTCAAATGCTCAAAAAGTCTAACGGTGTAAAATCGCACAAACTCGGAGACCAATCGACATGGGAAAGACGAGAGATTACGCGGCCGGGAGATTTCTCTTGCAATGAAGCCATATTCGCTCGTGTTGTGTGGCATGTGGCACCATCTTTTTGAAACCTCATGTCCAAGTCTTGTGTCCTTTAATGGCAAGCCAAAATAAAAGCCGTTTATCATACGGCCATCACGCTCCGAATTAATAGTGACAGTCCCCAGTCCCGCCGTTGTCGTTTTCAAAGCGGTAAAGTCCGATCACACCCCGAACCAAAGAGCGCACCAGACGTTAAATTTTTTTTTTTTAGTTTAATGATTTCTCTGCAATTATTTGAGGATTATCGTTGCACCAAAAGCGATAATTTTGCTCATTTACCTATCCACCGAGTGAGTAATGTGCCTCGTCGCTAAAGAAAATTTTGTTCGAAAAATCGCCGCCCACTGCGTTTTGTTCGACGGATGTAAGGCGTTGTGGTAGATGGTCAGCTGGCTTCAGTAGTTGTGTGTCTTGAGAGCATCGAGAAGTAGACACTTTCACTTAGACAAAACATGTTTTGTTTAACAGTTAAGTTTGGCAAATGTCAAAATACAGCTCTGTAGTTTTGAAACCACGAAATGGATATACACATGTATGTATATTAGGTGTTAGTTTATTTTAGACTTCGTCTATTCTGAGCTCGAACCGTAGACTCTACGGGCAGAGTAGCATGCTCTACGACGCACCACCAAAAGTCAAAATCGTCCAAAGTACCTGCTCGTGTTACTAATCGCGCAATTGAAATGAGATAAATCCACAAATGATAAGTAAATAGCGTCCAAAAATAAACCCGTTTGGCCTTCAGACAATGTAACTTGAATTAGACATGGTGTGGCAGTTAAATGTTAAGTCTCTATTGACACGTTTCATACATATATATTATCGCTTTTAGTATTTATGTACGTATGTATGAACGAAGCAATGAGTTGAAGGATAAGCAATGGAAATATATGTGTGTATGTACGTGTATGTATTTGAAATAAAAAAAATGTAATGTCTACACCCCTACCAAGTTAGCTTAATTCTATCATATGGAAGCCAAGCCAAAGTCTTACTCACGTTTGACACGCGTGCCAATACTTTATGAATTTTTAATTTATTTACATACTATGTATGTACACGTATGTATGTATGTATGCACATGCTTACTTTAATTCTATTTTCTATTTTCTGTTTCCCTACTATAGTACATTGTTGTAGGGTTTTGAACTTGCTTTACATATTTGTAAGCAAATATGTACGTATACATATATACATAAATATGTATGAATGCAAAAATAGATATTGTGTATCTAAGCAAATTTATATGCGTATACATTCTTACATATATGCATACATATATCTGTATATTATGTACAGGTATGTACATATATACATACATATTTATATACTATGAATATGCACGTATTTATTTATGGATGAGTTAAAATAAATTTATTAAGTATGTGATTATACAAATATGTACAAACATATGCATATGTATGTATGTATGTATAAAAATAGTTTATAAAAAATTATACATGCATATACTCGTATATATATTTGTGTTCTCCTACAATGTATTCGCACGTGGAATAGCAAAGGCTTTAGCCCTTTTTTCTTTACTTTTACAGCGAGGAAGTCAAAATTACTAATTAGTTTCAGGTTTAGAAATTAAATGAGGCAGCTTGTATTGGCTAATATTATTAGAAATTAATCGCCCTTTACTGAATTTTAAAATTAAATTTTGAATTTGGGAAAAAAAAAATTATTTTAAAAGATTTTAATTATCTCTATCAATATTATATATTTACTACTACAACGTGTTTGTCTAAGCGATTTACCTGAGCCGGTATACATTCATATGTATGTATGTGTGTACCATATATACAAATTTACGGACATATACGTGGGGATTAACAAAAGTTCGGTAAGTTGAGCAGAAAAAAAAATTTCTTTTTTTGTATCTATTCGTCAACTTTGATGTTTTTTATCTTCTCTACATTGCATTTCTTAAGCCTATAGATCCACTTAGGAAAACAGTCTTCAAAACATTGCTTTTGGGACTTATCAAGTTTAGTATTAACCGCATTAATTATCTCCTCGTTGCTATTAAAGGCCTTTCCTTTTAATTTTTTTTTTAATTTTGGAAATTACCATAAATCACAAGGTGCTATATCCGGGAAATATAGTGCTGGACGTATTTCTTCGATCCCAGAGATCGCAATAAAATTACTCGTTATTTCAGCATTTTTGAAAACTTTTGGTAAGCACTCTTCGGTATACTATTTTGCAGTTACCGCCAGACCCTTTTCCAGTGGAAAGCAGCTACGATTTTCGATCGGGTGAAGTAAACTGACATCATTACTTTTGTTGCTGATTTTTGTTGCTCAGATTGTAAGGCTGGGTTTGCTCTTGTTGGGCTCCATATCGTAGACTGCTGTTTGGTTTCTGGATCGTGCTTATAGAACCAAGATTCGTCACCAGTAACGACTTTACTAAAGTTGCTAAACTGACTATTTCCGAATTTGTTTAGGAAAAATTGAGCAAAATGCACTCGAGCCTCTTTTGGGCCTCATTTAAGTATCCCAAATGATTACTTAATATTCCCAATACCGGCATGGCATTCAAGCCCAATTCATTAGCAATCATATTTTGTGTCAATCGTGGATCTTCGTCAATTTGGGACTTCATCCTAGCTACAGTGACGTCATCAGTAGAAGATTTTGGTCGAGCTTCTGGGGACTCGTCCTCTACGGAAAAATGTCCAGTCCAGGATCTTCGGAACCACTTAGAAATAATGGCTATTCACTGAATATTTTTATTGGCTGTAAATTACGCAGAAAGCCGAAGAGAATAGCATGGCGAATTTCCGTTTGCGTTGGTGGTGGAATTTCGTCTGACCCACCCTCAGCTATCATGCGTTTTCACGTTGCCATTTCAGCCAATCGTTCTAAAATTTGAAAGGAAGACTAATAAATTAACTGCAAAGGATTTGGTATTTTTAGATTAAAAAAAAAATTGAAAGTCACCAACTGACCAAACTTTTGTTAATCCCCTCGTACATACATATATATGTACAGTACATATATGCTGCTAGCTTTAAAAATTCTAATGTCGTGCTTACATCACTTACTAGATTTCGGCCGAATTCAAAATGAAAATTCGTGTAGAACAACAACACTTTTGTTTGCTTTGCATTGACCGCAAGCTCGCATACTCCGACCACTGCCGAGCGTTTGAAAAAGTATAGGCAATTTTCGAGACTCGATTTTAACCTAATACTGCAGATAGTGAATTCGGCTTGAGAAGTATCTAAGCTAGTTAGAGCTTGTTCAGAAAAATACCAGCCCTTTAACAATTGCACTCCGCCACTCGCAGAATTTCGTTTATGGTATATCACCGTGGGGAGTGCTTTCACACCTCAATCCAGTTCAACTACCCGGAACCATTGATCTTTCAGTGTTCCCCAGTGACTTAACATTTCGTAAAAGTAGTCCCGACTTCATTTCCTATTGGTTATTTCAAACTAAACTAAGATGACTACTCTCATATGAAGATATTTGCAACGTAAACGCCAGGAGTGTCGAATTTATCGTAAACTGATCCGAGGGACTACACCCCAGTCTGGGTGTGCAGTTACAGCAGCTGAACTATACTCAATTCCCTCTCCTGCGTCCACGTTGTGAACTCTGGAAACGTGAGCAATACTTGTGCAAGATCCGGTAGCCAACCCGTGTGGAGCCTTGGGTCACGTCTAAAAGAGAGTAAGCTTCAGTGGAGCCACTAAAACGCCTCGGATGAGATACCTCCCTCCTGTTGACGACCCCGCAAGCGAATTAAGTGTCACGATTTCAAGTTAACATTCTGGAATGTCCGGTCCTTTAATTGAAAAGGTACCGCGGCCCAGCTGGTTGCGTCCGCGCTTTACTAAAGACTAACATCACTGCCAGCCGTGAAGTGCGATCGACGGGACAAGGACGGAAGCGAGTAGATCCTTGACTATAGCGGCCACATAAAGGTGGACTCCGTCGTCGAGTACTGGCATTCACCGCTTTGGATGAACGTCTCGCCAAAATCCGCATCAAAGCTAAATTTTTTAACACGTCCTTAATTTGTATCCATGCGCAGACGGAAGAGAAGGAAGATTTGGCCAAATATGCCTCTTATGAGCGTCTGGTGCGTACTCATAAGACAATGCCAGGGTGAGCAAAGAATGCATATTCGGTTCAACTGCCGGAAAATTCAGCCGCCACAACGAAACATCCCCAAATGGCAACCCATCTGATCGACTTCGCCCGGGCCGAAATATGGTAGTACTAGATTCCAGCACAAGAAAGTGCATCAAGCTAAAGACTTGGCTGTCCCTTGGGGGACCCAATATCAACTCGGACCACTCTCTTGTTGCAGTGAAGATACACATCAGTCTCTGTGTATCAAAGGACACCCGTCAACAAACACAAGGAAAGTTCGACGTCGATAAGCTGCAATCACAACAGACTGTCGATAAATTTTCCAAGAACTGAGCGACACAAGACGCATCTGCAGACAAGAAAAACCAAACAGGCCGAGATGCGTGAGTATGAAGAGCTTGAGAAGCTAGCCAACAAAACAAGGGTAATGCTCGCAAAATTTTTTGAAAAGATTCGAAGGCTCACAGAAGGTTACAAGATTAGAGAAGACTATTGTAGGACACAACGAGATGATGTAGCAACCGATGCCTTGAGTATATTGAATTTATGGAGGGAACACTTCTGCAACCTGCTGGATGGTGGTGAAAATGGAACATCCGAAGATGGTGAACGCTGGGAAAGATGTTCAGTTTTTTAATTTATTGCTGGTGAAAATAAGAAGAGCCGCAGAGCTGAATAGTGAAGGTACAATCTTCAATAGGAGTGTACAGCTGCTGACGTACGCCGATGATATTGACATTATTGGCCTCAACAACGAAGCGAAGCGTATGGGTCTGGTAGTGTACGAGGACAAGACGAAATATCTCCTGTCATCACCCAAAAAGTCAGGTTTGAAAGTTTTTTATGCAGTACCTTTCGGAGGAAGCAGAGGAAGGGGAAGACCTCCACTCCGATGGAAAGAGCAGCACGAGAAGAACCTGACTGTACTTCATACTTCCGATTGGCGCCAAACTGTGAAGCTTCTTTTGATTTTCACTCTTTTAAAAAAAAATCCTAATCAGACTTCCTGCTTTTAGACCTAGATATGTGTGTGCATACATATATATATATACTTATGTATGTTCTCCTGCACGCGCCAAAAATTTATTTTACAAGAGTAATCTCCCAACCGACAGTTGCATTTCAATGTTTGCCACTTTAGCTGCCGACCAAATGGATCAACGCCAAGTGAACACTTTAATTTTATTTAGTAAACAGTAAACTATTTCAATGTTTACACGAAACGCGAAAAGTACACAAATACATAACTACATCTATACAATATAAATACATACATATGTATGTGTGTTTGTATACTTTGTTTTCATTTGCAAAATCTCTCCCCGAACCGAAGCTCAGTGAATTATTTACACAAATAAATATGTATTAATGTGTATATGTATATATGAAAGTCGTTATGGATGTGTGTGGGCTTTCGGGAACGCCAATATCCCTACGGGGAAAATACTAGTTGTCAACCAGAATCCAACTAGTTTACATTTTTACACTAACTAGTTCAGCTTCCATCTATATTCCATGTAAGAAACTGGTATTTTTAACAGGGCGATGTCCTACGAGCTAGCAATTGTCGTACTTTGCATCAGCTTCATACTAGTTGTATACTAGTTCATTTAGACATGTTGAATTTCTACTTCACAAAAAAAAAAATAAAAATAAAAACAAAGTCAAATGAAAATTAGTTTGCCGGCTGCCAGAATCGAACCGAGACCCTGATGCATCACAGTGAAGACCTCTAACCACTAGGATACCGTTATGTCGTTGGGCAACGAAATATGCGCACTTCAACAGAACTTTTTTAGGAAATGAAATTCATTTGCCTTTAGCGGAACTCGAACCGGGAGTCTAACACGCCTAACAACTCGGCTATCATGAATGAAATGGGAATGGAATTCAGCCGCGGCGCGCCGATGTAACAACAACTAACGGTGATGGAAATTATTATTTCTCCCGTTAGTGGTGGACTTCTTTACAAATATCGTACGGGCATGATTTCATCTTTAACATACTAGTATTCAACTAGAATTTTTGCGTACTAGTTGGTTTTTCTCTACAGAGATGTTAATATGTACACGTATGTATGTATAAATACAACTGCGCATGATCAAAGTGCGCATTAAGTTAAATTCTATTCAAGCGCCGTCAGTGTGGAATTCAACTTCCGCTTATGGAGCGTTTGTTGGCGCGCCAAATACTGAAAAGTCGACCACAGTACCGCCAACGCCTGGCTGCTCGCCCAAATACTCACAGACGTATTAGTGATACACCACTCGATCGCTAATCGATTGAAAGCGTTGCAAAATTCCACACAAAGAGGGATTAAGCAGTAGAAGGGCGGATAGCGGCGACGCCAGCTGAGAATTAACGTGTAATGACGTCGCAAACGTACGACGTACGATGTATTGTACATGTGTACGATCGCTATCTACATATTCGTATCTACTACCCCAGTGTGGTGTCGTCGTAGTACATTTGTGAGCCGCATGAATTCAGCGGGATGGGACAGGAGCGAACGACGCGATCACAAGCAAAACAAGCAGCAGGCGAAGGTAGGCGTAAGATACGACGCAGCGATAGCAAAACAGTATCGCTCACTGCTAATACCCGCCAGAAAAAGATTGCAAATTCATCGTCCACAATTCATTTTCAGCTTTTTGTTCTGCTCACAAAACACGTGGTTTTCAAGTTCACAGCGCAAAATGAAGACAAGCGTAACAATTTGGTTTTTTATTGAATACAATTTTTGGTTTTGTTATTTATTTATTTATTTATTTTTTTTGCTTTTCTTGTTTTTGTACACACTTATATTATACGCGTAGACGCTGACAAACATATGGGAGCTTTAGTAAGCATAGCCGTATGTATTTATGTACATATGTATGTATGTGCGTTGTGGGGCAGGTTTTGAGGTTTACATTTCTATTTCCCATTTTTTGGCTTTTTCCATTTCTGTTATTCCTTTTTGGCTTTGGGCGCAAAATGCCATAGCAGAATAAAAGAAGCACAACAAAGCAGAGGTGGAAAAAGTCTTTACATATGTACAAAAATATGTATATGGATGGGTATATATAAATATGTGCAAACACACAAATGAGTATGTACGAGTACATCATTTGCATATACAGGTAAAGCTGCTACATGTATGTATGTACATATGTACATATGTATATGTGTTAGAAAATATGTATGTATGTACCATATTTGTACACATCCCAAGGCCTATTAAAATCAAATAATATACCATATTTATTTATCCATCACAGACATACATATGTATGTGCATATGTATGTGTGTATGTACAAATACCGCCATAACGGCAACGACCAATTTAGCAAAATATTCAAATCTGGAAGCAAATGTTGTGTTACGGTATGTGCTAATGTTAAAGTAAAGCAGAAAACCTTCGAACGTCTTTCAATGGTAAATACAAAGCAAAGAGAGTTGACTTGTGAAGAGCGCCGACATCAACAAATTTACTCTTTGACGCTGCCGAAAGCAGTGGGCGGTTTTTATACCCAGCTACACCTCGTACTGGGGAATATTTAGTTTTTCAGATAACGGTTATATGAAATAAAATAATGGAGATAAATATAATAGGTCTAGTAAAAAGTAATCCATTATTTGATGGGCACTGATGATGGAAGGTGGATAACTTACAACAACGTCAAACGAAAACAGTCGTGGTTGAAGTGCAATGAGTCGGCGCAAATGGGCTCCAAGTCAGGATTGTGGGTCAGGAAGGTTTTTTTGTATGTTTAGTGGGTTTGGCATCACCAACTATGAATTGCTCCCCATGGCCAGGAGCTTAATTCGGAGCTGTACTGTCAATAATTGGAAGGTCTGAAGGAAGAATTCGCCCAGAAGCGCCCTAGTTTGGCCAACAGGAAGGGTACTGTTTTTCATTAGGACAACACCAAACCACACACGTCAACAGTAACTCGCCAGAAACTCCGATAGCTTGGTTATGAGGTTGGTTCATCAACCTTGTTGTTGTTGTTGTTGTCGTAGCAGTTCGCTAACCCCGCTTAGTGACAGGCTAATCAACCTAAGACACCGAGGTCATCTAACGGGAGGTGCAGGAAACGAGTTGTTTCGACGGGTTCAGACCAAAGGAAGAGGGACGTTAGATGCGTCGGATTCAGGGAGCATATAAAAAGGTGGTTAGTGTCGTGCGGAGATTTTTTACATGCAGGACATACGTTGGGTATGTTGGGGTCGAGCCTGGCTAAGTATGAGTTTATCCTGCTACAGTATACAGAGCTAAGTTGCGCCAGTATTACGCGTGTGTCTCGAGTCAGCTCGAGGTCTTCGTCTGCTAAGGGTGGTGGTTTAACTCCGATTATGCGATTCACAGGAAGGGAGTCTTTGAAGGTGTTAACTGACTCCAGGTGAATGGCGTTCAGTGCCTGTTTGTACGCCGTCCTATCCAGCGGTTGTTGAACGTGTTGCTGTATGGTGTCTTTCAAGTCTAGTACTCAGCAGTCCGACCAGCGGATGAATGTCTCACTACAATTATCATCAAGCGAAGTGCTTCAAAATATCGCTCACTTACGTCCACCCCCCCAAAGGGAGAGAAGGACAATGTGCGCAAAGATTCCTTTAAGCGTACTTATGAGCGCAGCCTATGATGTCAAGATTGCTCTTGTCGATTTAACGTCAAGGTAGGTAAATAAGATATCTCGGTAATTATATTGGAAGAATTCAGCCTCCATGACAAAATATCGCCAGGCAGGCTAAGGCTGAGCGTAATATAGTTGTATGTAGTACCAAAGTACAGCACAAGAAAATTTACCAACCTAAATGGTTGGCAGCGGAACCAAAATCGTATTATTATCTTATCGCAGCACAGATAAGCACGCCTCTTTGCAGCATGTCAACGAACACAAGTCAGGTTCGACGTCAAAAAACTTCAACCACAGCAGACAGCCTGCGAGTTGTCTACTCGATTTGTACTCCAACTATCTGTAAGTACCCATCAGTTAGTCGATATAAAGAGAGCTGAAAAAGGAAGCAAAATGGAATATATTCATGTGGAACCCAAGAAGTTATCTGGTGGCCTAATTCCAAATATAATGAATTTACGAATATAACAGTTCTGCAGCCTGTTGAATGGTAGTTAAAATGCAAATACTACGAGTTTTCGAGAGAAATGCTTTGCGAATGATTTATGTAGTAAATTGGCAACGGCGATTCCTCTGCTTCCACCGGTGGGTACTGCACCGAAAAATTTCAAAGCTGCAGTATTCTTATCAATCCGGACCACACGACTTAGTCAGCGCAGCCGCTGTTTCTTAATTCACTGAACTATGTCAATGTCGCCGTTCTATATCTCGTACAGCTCATAATTCCATCGGCTGTGGTATTTGCCGTTCCCAACTCGTAGGGGACCATAATTCTTACGCAAAACCTTTCTCTCTAAACGCCGACTCATTAGATGTTGTCTTCGCCCATACCTCCGCACCATATAGCATGACGGAAACGATAAGCGACTTGTAGAGTTTGGTTTTCGTTTGTCGAGAGAGGACTTTACTTTTCAATTGCCTACCAAAGTAGCACCTGTTGGCAAGACTGATTCTGCTTTAGATTTCCAAGCTGACATTTTTGTTGGTGTTTAATACTGGTTCCAAAATAGACGAAGTTATGACTGTCAACAGTGACGTGGGAGCCGAGTCGCGAAAGTGATGATTATTTGTGTGATGACATGAGATATTTCGTCTTGCCCTAATTCACTACCAGACCCTTCGCTTCGCTTCTTTATCGAGTATGGAGAAAACAGAACTCACGGCGCGGTTGCTGAGGCCAATAGTGTCGATATCATCGGCGTACGCCAGCAGCTGTACACTCTTATAGATGATTCAACTCTATTCAGCTCAGCAGCTCGTATATATGTGATTAAATGATATATAGTATACACATAATTAGCGTTTGGTGACCGCTGAAGCGATTTTCGGTCGAACTCCTCCTCCAATTTGAGGTTTTTTGCGTCTTGCTGTTTTTCCAACAAATGGCGGGACCTACAGTTTATACTAAGCCGCCTCCGAACGGCTGATGGTTTTTTACGAGGAGCCTTTATTTCATGTCCGAAATACACTCTCGGCTACCGCGGCCGCCATATATGATTACATTAATATAATTCGGCAAGTATAAACCAACTAGCTAGGTCACATATTGACAATGATCCAGCTTTAAAGGTAAGAATGATCAGATTCACTGAGTGTCTGAACACATGAGATTATATAGGAGTTCCAATTTAATAAGAATTAATATCGCTACATCCCTGGATTGGATGAAACAAATTATGTCAGCATTTTGTTTTCAATACTTTCATAATCATAATCACATAACTAATTATCTACTACAGAAACAAAAATAAAGTTAAAAATATTCGTGCTCAAAATAAAAAATTTCCAAAATTATATTATTTCCTTCAACAATTTTTTTTATTCCTGCGATTATGCTTTTAAAAAATATGTCTAAAATTTTTTTGATCCCTTAGGCAAAATACGCACAAAGCTCAATCAAACAAATATACATAAGCGAAATTTTTGCAGCATTAACGACAAAGTACCACGAAATATATGTACATCACATATGTACCTTCTCGTAAAATATAAAATATGTACATATGTACATTATGATTTTAAGTATTCATTAGATCTGGATACAACCAACCCGTACAACCACTTGTGCGATTCCGCGTTGCACGTGTTTGCTCTCTTTGCCAGCTGCACAACACAATCCAACATACATGCCACAAGATGAACAGCGCTGTTGCTGCTTACAACTTGTTCAACGTTGACTGCGGCGTTGTCGCCAATACTCAATTCCTCCGACGCCGCCAGGCTGTGGTGTGAATTTTTCTTAATTTCAACTCACTGTATTTTCTCTTTTATTTTCTTAGCTTTTCCAGCCCAACGCAACGACAAGTTGCTGGCAGCAAAAAGAAGCGAAGTGGAAGTATAAAGATTTCCATAACCCAGAAGCGTAGGAACGGCAACGTTGAAATAATGTGCCCTCTCTTTCCCACACCGACACACACACACACGCACACACACACAATAAACTCTCTCTTTCGCACATGCTCGCTTCCCTCTTATCACTTAGCATACATACATACATACATATGTACATTCAGGCGATGTAAGGTTTTCAAAGAATTTCGATAAGTTCGTGCAATGTCTTCGTGCGATTTCGTTTCTCTACCGCCGTTAATCACTTTCAGCTTCCTTTTGCACCTTTACCAATACTCACTTCTCGCTTACACTCCTGGCAGCTACCGTTTGTTGCATTGTTTACCGTTACTCAATAAGGACTTCCACCGTATCGTACGATTGGTGGGAGTGACCAAATGACGCATTGTAGGATTCTGCGCAGCAAATGTCCTTGCATTGTCGACCTGTTATAGGTTGTCCGTTGTGTTTAATTGCTGGATTCGTTGAATTGGAAAATCAGCCGTTCGGTTAGCCGAGGTGTCCCTACACGACGCATACCAATGCATGATTTTTGTCATTTGTCACTTGGCGCACACATTACAGCCCCTAGGCAACAGTGGCAAGGACATTATGGCCACAGCATAGCCGTCGGCTTGGCAGTGAGTTCGAGTTGTCTTCGAGTATACACACAAACATACGCGTAATGAAAGCGTTGCGTATATATTTGGTATGTTTGCCACCTGTCGCCTCCTTGACTCTCGCCAGATGACATGACTTGATAGTAGTTTGAATGTCTCTTCTAGGTGTGGGAGCGGGTGTTTTATGTGTGTATGGGTGTGTGGGTGTGCATGTGATAATGAGAAAGTTTATTTGATTGGATGCATATTTTAAAATATCGCCTTTCGTGGTTGCTTATTGATGTGTGTTCGTTTTCTTATTTCTACTTTTTTAGTGTTTCTTCTACTTCTTCTTCTTCTTCTTCTTCTTCTTCTTCTTCTTCGGCTTCTTCAATTGTTTAGAAACTTTTTACGGAACTCATCAGTGCCGCTATAATTCACTTTGAGGTTCTTAAAAAAGTTTTTTGGCACAACCAAAAGAGCGTTACTTACGTGAGTTTTGCAGAAAATTTATATATTTCTTTTATTTCTTTCACTTTATGGGCGCTCTAACCTTTGGAAAAGCACATTTTTTGCTTAAGTTCTGTTTATATTAATTTATTTGTTTTTAATTTGATTTTAAAAACGAAAAGGTGGAGGGGGGTGTTCTCTTAAAGATGCTTTGAATTATTGGAAGTCGAAGGATTATATTCTATTCTACCCTTGCGCCCACGTGGCGCACAGTGGAGCCGTGAGCATTCCTTGTACAAGATGCAGTAACAAACCCATGTAGAGCGCCTTGAGGCAACAGCCTCTAGGCATATTCGGCTTAAGACATCGCTGAAGTCTAACTGCAGCGCCTTTTTGCCAGAGGTGCGACTACGAGCGATCGTCAGTCTTGAAGACAGAAAAAAATTTAAACCTATTCGCCTAGCGAGATTGTGCGATGGACCCACCACGTAGTAACTAGATCAATAATCCCACTTTTGGTGACGACCACTGGAAACGTATTAAAGACTATGATAATTCCTTCACCGAGTTCCAGAATTTACCCTAGTGTATCAACACTGTGCTGATTTATACCTACACGAATGTATGCCCCTAATGAACAGAAGGACGCTGTGAGCAAAGATACCGTTTAATGGCGCTTGCAGCATGCTATTGTAAGACGCAAAGAAGTTATCTAGTAACCGATGCCCAGAGGATACTGAATTTACGGAGTCTGCTGAATGGCAGTGAAAATGAATTATCCGGACATGGTGAACCCGAAACCCCAATCGATGAATCGAAGTTCGAATAGCGATTGCCCACTTGAAAAACACCAAAGAGACGGAGCCGTTGGATTGCTAGTCGAGCTATTGTTATTGAAGTAGCGGCTACGTTAACCCCGCTTAGGGGCAGGCATAAAATCAATCTAAGTCAACGAGGTCAACTAACGGTAGGTCCAGGAAACGTGCCGTTTCGACGTGATCGGACCAGAGGGAGAGGGGAGTTAGATGTATCGGCTTAAGGGAGCATGTGAAGAGGTGGTTAGTGTCGTGCGGAGACTCTCCACATGCTGGGCATACGTTAGGTATGTTAGGGTCGAGTCTGGATAAGTAGGAGTTTAACCTGCTACATTATCCAGACCTAAGCTGTATGAGAGCCACGCGGGTCTCTCGAGGCAGCTCGAGCTCGTTGTCTGCGAGTGGTGGTGCTTTGCCTCTGAGTACTCCATTCGCGGGAAGGGAGTCTTTGATGGTGTTGACTGACTCCTGGTGAATGGCGTTCAGTGCTTGTCTGTACGCCGTCCTGTCCAGCGGTTGTTGCATATATCACTAGATTGTGTCCTTCAAGTGTTGTACTTCCTTGCTGATGTGCCTACGGGGAGGTTCAGCTTTTATTAGATGCCTATTGGAGTGCTCTCTACGGCAACATCCCAATAGGTACTGCTTGCACAACAAAGCATTATGCTCATTAACTTATACTATAGATGCTTCGCTGTGCAAGTGATGCTCCGGCGACATCAGGCGGTTTCCTGTCGCGGTCCTGAGGGCAGTGTTCTGACAAGCCTGTAACTTCTTCATCTGCATCTCGTTCCCCCGGCACCTAAATCGGTGCAGCTTAGTTTATGACCGGCCGGCCAATTGCTTTGAAGGTTTCCAGCAATGTTTCTTTATATTTACCCCAAGTGCTGCTGGCTAGAGCTTTGAGTCGAGCTATTCAAATACGGCGGCGAAGAACTAACAAGCTGCATGCAAAATATGGTCCAATGGTCAAAGACTAAAGCACATCGTCAACAAACTGATTGGATCTTATTAGTGTGGCTATAGACCTGGAAAATCCCTTATCCTTCCGTATTTACTCGGACGGTAATCCATCGGTCCCTGCCGCTTTGTTGTTTTTTAAACGGACGATTTTTATTCGGACTTCTTCATAGTCGGGTAATGGAACAACTTTTCCATCGTCATCAATTGGAGTTTCGCGTTCACCATCTCCGCGTGTTTCCTTTTCACTGCCATTCAGCAGGCTGGAGAAGTGCTCCCTCCATAAATCGAGTATACTCTGGGCATCTGTCACTAGCTCATCTCGCTGGGTCCTACAAGAGTTTGCTCCGGTCTTGAAACCTTCTGTAAGTCGTCGTATCTTCTCGTAGAATTTTCGAGCGTTACCCTTGTCGGCCAGCTTCTCAAGCTCCTCGTACTCGCGCATCTCGGCCTCTTCCTTTTTTTGTCTGCAGACGCGTCTTGCTTCCCTCTTCAGTTCTCAGTAACTACGTGCACGTGTTGTGGTCGATCGCATGGTTGCGAGGTAGGCAGTCTGCTTTCTCTCCACTGCGACACGGCAGTCCTCATCGTACCAGCTGTTTTTGCGACTTTTCCGAAATCCAATGGTTTCGTTTGCAGCTGCGTACGAGTTTGCAATGCCGTCCCACAGTTCCCTTATACCGGGTTCGCTGATGATTGCTCTCAGAGAGCAGGTGTGCAAGTCGAGTAGAAAACCGCTCGGCAGTCTGCTGTGATTGCAGCTTTCCAACGTCGAACCTTGCTTGTGTTTGTTGACAGGCGTTCTTCGATGCACAGAGGCGCGTGCGTATCTTCGCTGCGACAAGATAGTGATCCCAGTCAACGGAATGTACGCACATCTAAACCACTGGATACATGTCTTCCGTCCAGTGATTTGGTCCAACTTAAAATAAATAAATTATTTTTCTGGTAAATTGATCTGTGGTAACGTTTACTCTAATAGACAATGCGCATATCCGGAGACGCAATACAGTGCGCATCGTTTCTGTTGTGGAGCAGAGTATCGAAGAAGATCCGAATGCGTCCATCTACTTTGTGGGAGATTTTGTAGAAGGATTTTAGTTTGAGGGTTAACAAAATCCAATTCGGCAAGCAGGTTGAAGCCGAACGATCATCAAGCAAATTCCACGTTCGGTGAATGGAACCAAAACGAGGCGATCACGATACGGATTTTCGCAAGAAAATTTTGTTCAGCGATAAAGTTCACTTTTGGTTGAATGCCGCATTTGTAATGACGATGATCGACAAATCATTGTGGAGACGCCGTCACATCTTCAAAGAGTCACTATTTGGTTTACTCTCTTGGGCAGAGAGAATCATTGGTCCATATTTTCTCATAAATAAAGCCGATCATAAAGTTACAGTCAATGGGGAACGCTATGGAGCCATGATTAATAACTTTTTCGCGTCTAAGATGGAGAATGTTCATGTGGACGACTTTGAATTCCAGCAAGTTGGCGCTATATTCCATAAAGCCAACGTAAAAATCAATTTATTGTTGGAAACTATGGCGTGGTTTCCACTACACCTCCTCTTGGCTGAAATTTATTCGAGCCAGCCGTGTCGGTCGCTTGCCCGAATACTTTTTTGAAGCATAATGGCAAACCTATATCTTTATAATGAAGCTAAATTCTTGGCCATAACATTAAATTATTTGCGTTTTATTTTCTCTTGAAAGTCACATGTCTAAAAAAAACACCCTTTACAACATTTATTTGCAATTCGCTGTGCTTCGCTGGATACAAAAATCATCATGAGTGGCTTTTATGGTATGTTCGAATATTTGGTAATAATTGTCGATGAATAAAATTTGGTTGTAATCGTAAAGATTTACATAAAATCTTAAACAAGTAATGGACTTTACCAACAACAACAGCAGTTCGAACAGTTTGCAAATTTTTTTCTTATAATTTTTATATCAAAAGTTCAGTGGCTGAGCTAAGGGAAATTAAACTGGAATTAAACACATGCATGCATGGCACTTGTATATATGCATTTTTATATACCTATATAGGTACAAGTATTTGCATACGTATGTTTGTATATGTTATAAAGTATGTACAAGTTTGTACTCATAAAACAATTTAACAAAAATTCAAATCAAAAGCAAATTTGCATTCGTGCTTTGCTAATTAAGTTGTGAATTTTGACGATAAAGTGTGAGTGGCATAATTGTACGCTACATATTTGTACTATACTCGTATATTGATATGTACGAGTATATGCATACCTACATACATACGTGTATGTGCTCTTATAAAAATAGATGAAGAAAAACGCAATACTTATAATGCGAAATTCAATATGGCTTTTAGCATTTCGATAGAATCGTATTGATAGCAAAAATCTTCAAAAAATAAATTTGTGTCTGTGTTGAGGTGTATAGACATACGAGTATACATATGCCCTGTATGCATTCTTTTGACAGCGACCTTGAACCTAATGGAATATAGTGTGGCACATACATACGTACCATATAGGTACTTATAACACATGTGTATGTACATAAATATGTATGTACTTAATGTAAGTGAATATGTCTAACAAAAGACTTTGTACTAGGCCCAGTAATGGATAAGCTAATCAAAGGTACAAATGGGCTTATCAATTACTATGAAGCACATACATAGGTATATATGCACTTGTATGTACGTATACATTTTATGGGTATCTCCAAATATACTAGTTATAAACTAATCCAAAATTAGTTTGGCCCGCAAACATAATCCGTCTTTTTCCATACAAGCAACAGGTGTTTTTTTTTATAAATGACTCAGGCCGATAGCCCCAGCCGCTAGCTGCCTTTAATGTAATGTAATTATTCATAATTATTTTTCATACAAATAAATAAAAAAAAATTTTTTTTTTATAAATGATTGCTTTGCTAGATGTTAATGGTCTGATTTCTATCATAAATTAACTAGTCTCCAACCAGTTTAGAATAGAGTAGAACCGCTTTTGTGTAATTTTTAACAAAAAAAAGCGTAAATTTAAAACCAAAATAATGAATTGCAAAATATGCTTGAGTGGACACACTTAGGCCAAAAGACCCCTTGAGATACCACTGTTAAGTTGCTATCTTTACCTTCTCAAGTGTTCGTACCATTTCGTATGTCTTATAAAAGCAACGAGATTGCCTACTTTCGCTGAAACTAGCTCAACGAGATATTAAAAGAAGTGTTACCCGAAGAACTTGTGCTGCGCAGATGCCAAGGCTGAACAGTGGCAGAGCTAGTGTTCAATAGATTCTTTCCCTTCATCTTCCGTCTATCATTATGCTAATGGAGAACCAGTATAGAAGGATAAGATGTCTTGATCTTTTCGGGTTCAATTTTGGATTTAACTGTCTGGTCTCGTTTCATCTGATATATACTTTGCCGTGGAAAAAAGTACGGCTGCATCGTATGCATGGTTTATTGTTAGCGGTTCAGTCTCTCGCAAACTCTTCTGGGTTGTCCCTCTGTCCGAACACCCAGATCCCGATTGTGTTGCATTTAATCAAAAGTTTATTCAGTTTGCGGCTTGACTGTCGGAATATTATGCAGCCACTCGGCGGATTTCACGATTGCCACAAGTTCTGTTTAGAAGACGTTGCTGTAGTCTGGTAGTCTCATGCTCATATTTATTGAAAGCATCAGAGTGTAGATTGCATAACCCACTTTTCAATCAGATTTTGGTAGCAGCTCCCTGATCGAGACGTGGTGTTATCCAGCTTATTCGTCACTTATTTTAGCGTAGCCAAGGCTGCACTTTCTCTAAGGTTGAGCTGCATTCAGTCTGATTTCATTGCAGCCCGCTTGTAGTTTCCCGTATAGATCCAGAGAAAGGATGTTGTGAACAGTTAACAGGGCTTTCGAGGGAGCTGATGGAAGTGCTCCTGTTACCAGGATAGCTGCCGGCCGTTGAACTTTCTCTATTTCACTCCTGAAAGTAATTTTCTCGGTGACCCCATTGAAAAGTATTGGTCTAACTACCGTTGCATAAATCTAATACAAAATATTGGGTTTTAGACTGCATTCTTTTTCTATCACCGTTTTGAAATCGTAAAGTGGAGTTATAGTCTTCCTCCACCTTTCTACCATGTTCCGGTTTCAATTCGACGGCCTGTAGTAGAGGTGTCCTAAAAATGAGACGGTTTGTATCTCCTGATCAATAGGACCATTCCGAGTTTTTTCTGGGTTGACATCCAACCCGCTGCTGCTTGCACTAGTTCTCTACCTAGTGCAGAGCATTTTGAAGCAGCTCGCTTAAAGTTTGTGCGTATATACCTGTCGCTATTAGGTCAATGTCATCAGCGTACACGTATGCCACCACACCGCAGCGCGTGCTGTTCAGTTTTCAAAATATGGCAATAATTAGTAGTTTTTGGCGACCGCAGAAGCCGACTAGGCTAGAATCCTGGTTAGACTAACAACAAAAATTACAGTAATAAATTTTCTAATAGTGGTCCCTCTCGGCAAGGAATTTAAGTCCCTCCGAGTGCGATTCTGAAATGAAATAGAAATCTTCTCATAAAAAATCATCAGTCGTTCAGAGCCGGCTTGGAATAAGTTGTAGATCGTTCAGCATCAAAACGCACAATACAATATGAAGGAGCAGCTCGGCTGAAAATCACCTGAGCGGCTTTAAAGCACCAATTATATATAGTATATACATAGTATTTTTCTAATCGGTCCAAGTTTAGTAACTTTCGGACTAATTTGAAACTTACTCTTATTGTATATCACAATATTTCAAAGAGAGTGGCGTGTCATAATAGATAATAATCGTGATCCTACTGTACTTATGTATGGTATATACGAAGGGATTAACAAAAGTTCGGTCAGTTGGAGGCTTTCAATTTGTTTTTGTTAAATCTAAAAATTCTAAGTCCTTTCCAATTACTTTATTAGTCATCCTTACAACGATCCTTTTAGAACGATCGGCTAAAATGGAAGCGAGAAAACGCAAGATAGCTGAGGATAGGTCAGACGAAATTCCACCACCAACGCAAACAGAAATTCTCCATATGATTCTCTTCGAGTTTCGGCGTAATTTACATATGGAACGATTGCCCCGTCTTTAAAGACTATTTCTAAGTGGTTACGAACATCCCAGACTTGATAGTTTTCCATAGAGTACGAGCCCCGAGAATGTTGGCCAAAATCTTCCACTAATGACTTCACTGTAGTTCTGGTGAAGTCCCACGATTGACACAAGAAATGATTGCTAATGAATTGGGCTTGAATGCCATGGCTGTATCGCGAATATTAACTAATCATTTGGGATACTTAAATGAGACACAAAAAGAAGCTCGAGTGCATTTTGCTCAATTTTTCCTAAGCAAATTCGAAAATGATCCGTTTAGCAATCAGTACTGGTGACGAATCTCGGTTCTATAAGTACGAAACCAACCAGCAGTCCATGGTATGGAGCCCAACAGGAGCTAACCCACCCGTAAAATCAAATTAACAAAAATCAGCAGCTAAAGTTATGACGTCAGTTTAATTCACCCGATCTAAAATAGTAGCTTCTATTCCATTGGAAAAGGGTCAGATGGTAACTGCCAAATGGTACGCCGAAGAGTGCTCATCAAAAGTTTTCAAAAATTTGTTGGAAAACAGGAATAAAAAGGATTTGCCGCGCTACTTTTTATATCATGACAACGCGCCATTCCACACTGCTGAAATAACGAGTAATTTTATTGCGATCTGTGGGATCGAAGAAATACGTCCATCACCATATTCCCCAGATATAGCACATTGTGATTTCTGGTTATTTCCAAAAATTAATTAATGCGGTTAATGCTGACCTTGGGAAGCTTAAAAAGCAAAATTTTTAAGACTGTTTTCAGAAGTGGATCTATAGGCTTAAGAAATGCAATTTAGAGAAGATAAAAAAGAACAAAGATTACGAATAAATACAAAAAGAATTTTTTTCTTTTTTTTCTGCTCAACTTACCGAAATTTTGTTAATCCCCTCGTACAAATACATTTACTTATATTATATTTCGCACAACCATTGACTATACATATATGGTATATTTATTTTATTTATCTTTTCATTTTATCGTTGTGTAGGTGTGTCTAATAAATGCAAAGTCTATTGTTAGCAACTGCTTTTTGTCACTAAATAATATGTAAACAATATGTTAGTATGTCATTAAGTAGGTGCTGTCTTGAAAGAAACAAAGCCAATATGTATAACAAGTATCAATAGCCGATCAAACTGTGTACGGCGTAGAAGTTAGCCGATTAGAGACACACATACACACAAACAAATACATACATATAAGTATAAATAGCTTACAATGGCTTGCAAAGGATAATCTACACATATGAGAGGATAACAAAACTTGTATTTAGATATGTACAGTACATATTGTATATGTTTACCATATATAGAAAGTTTTTTCATATTTCATTAGGTGGACTTGACAAGAAGATGAGAATCAAAACAAAAGCTGAGAGAAATGACAAAATCATTTAGAAGAAAAAAAAAACACAATTTTTATTTCATTCATTGCGTTGGTTGGCTATTTTATATACCTTAAAGACCGACACACATACATACACGTACATACATACGAGTATAAGTAGGCATATTAATAAATTGTACTTGTTGTAGGCATATGTATGTATGCATATGCAAACAAGTTTATACAATATATGGAAATGAGATTATTCACATGATTACAACAATGTTGCATGGAATTTGCGTATTTTCAAAGAAATTAAGTGTGTATGTACATATGTATACTCGTATATGTAAATACGTTATGTCAATTCATAAACTTTGCTAGTATTCTATTTTTACTAGAGCTCTAAATACCTGAGTATCGAACATTGTAAGCAGCTTGATACTCATTCGATACTCGCTCATTGCTCAACTGCACAAACGATAGTTTGAAAATTTTCAAATTTCAATTTTGTTTGTCAAAATTTCTTTAGTATTCAATGAGTTTCCCACTTTGCATAAATAAATTTAAAGTCATAGAAGAAAGTTCTGGGAAAAATTCAATTTTTTTTATTCAAAATGCTCGAAAAAGCTCGAGCAGCTCGAAAATGTTCGAATAAAATCTTGTGCTCTAAACTATGTACCCTGTGGGGAAAAGGTAGCCTTTTTTTCTCGAAGTATTTTATTGAATCTTTGTTTCAGAAACTTTTACGCAATTTTGCTGCCTCTTCTGTTGTGGTGTTAATACCGAGAATGTTATGGATGGCAGAGTTTTTTAACGGGTGATCCAAGTAGAGGTACTTTTTTCAATAGCCTTTTTTGCACAGATTAGGCGTGAGTCGTATCAAGCACGTTACTTTTGTTCAGTATTATTTGGCATTTCATCATGGAAAGAACAACGTTTACAAATCGTTCAACTTTATTACGAAACTTCACGTTCTGTAAAGACGGTGTTTAGCGCGCTTTCCTCAACTCATGCTCAACATCTCCCCCATCTTGTTACCCAGCATTCATTATTGGATAATATTCGACTGAATAGATCACATCCAGCACGCACTGGGGAAAATTTAGCGGCCTTAGCTGAGAGTATACACGAAGACCATGGAGAGTCGATTCGGCGCCGTTCGCAGCAACTCGGACTGACGTCGAAAATCTTAAATTGAAAGCATACAAAATACAGCATGTGTAAGAACTAAAGCCGCTTGACCTTCCCAAGTGACATTGCTAAACTCTATGGGCTCTTGAAAAGAGAAGATCCAACGTTTTCGAGCCAAATTTTGTTCAGCGATTAGGCCCATTTTCGGCTCAATGTAAACAAGCAAAATTGCCGCCTTTGGTCGAATACAAACCGGAAGAGATTCAAAAGCTGCCATTTCATCCAAAAATAAATAAAAAATGTGGTTTGTGGGCCATATTTCCACATTTCTTCAAAAATGAGCAGATAATTTCAAGTTTTGGCCCGGTTGATTGGCCACCAAGATCGTGTGATATCACACCGTTAGACCTTTCCTGTGGAGATATGTAAAGTCTAAAGGCAATGTGGACAATCTCACTTCGATTTAGGCTTTGGAGCAAAACATCACGCGTGTCATTTGTTGTAATCTATTAGTGACCGCAGCGGGGCTGAAATTAACATACACTAAGTAATGTTGTCGAGGTTTCGATTTGTGAAAAGATAGCTTGCTTAAATTGAATATAAGACGGGCCCTAACGCACTTCCTTTAGGAACACCGGCAAATATTTCATAGAACTCAGTAGTGTAACTTTTTGGTATAACTCGAATTTTATTGCCAATAAAGAAGCTTTTTACTACGGCAGGTTTTTCAAAGATTTTGGAGAAAATCGTAATTTAGCTAACAGGCCTATAGGAGCCTACCAAAGTCGAATTTTACCTGGTTTAGGTATCATATTGATCTCCAAGATTGCGGTCACCCCTCGGCAGGGAAAATCAACCCCTTCGAGTGTATTTCTGACCTGAAATAAAGGCTTCTCATAAAAAAAACATCTGCCGTTCGTAGGCGGCTTAGTATAAACAGTTGGTCCATGAGTGGAAGCTATTTGTGAGTGAGTGAGTTTATATTTATTTCTCAAGGAAATTGAGTAGAATCTGGAAGTGAATTCGTATTTTTATTTCCATCTTATATTAGGTGTAGTAAAAAGAAATCCATTATTTTTCCAATAGCTGTCGTTATTTATCTGTAACTCGCGTTGTTTAAATCCGATCGGGTTCCGCTAGATGGCGTTAGAAAGATGACATTTTGTACCAAAAAAAAACTTTTCTGGCAGTTTTGTGATTGGTTGATTGAGTTTTTTTTGAGCGTGCGTCAAAGATGGACACTAGCAAAGAGAAAATACGCTATACAGTTACAGTTTTTCTTCGATAAGGGCGAAAACGCAAGCCAGGCGGATGAAAATGTGAATAGCGTTTATGGTACTGATGTTACAGTCAATTGTGCAGAATTTCGGTTTCATTCCGGCATTTTTGATGTAAAAGATGCGTGACGAAGTGGAAGGCCAATTGTCCAAAATATCGATAAAATCATGGATATTATCGAGTCCGACCGTCATGTAAGCACTGTTTCGATTGCCCAAGAGCTAAAGATTTCACAAAAAAAACCGTTTGGAAACATTTGAATAAGGCTGGATACAAAAGTAAAAATTAAGGCCTTCAATTTCATGCAAAAATAATGGATTTCCTTTTACTACATCAAATATCTTATTATTTATTTCAATATTTTTGGTATAGTACAATAGATATAACCTCAACATTGAAGCGGCAAAAACGAGTCGGAGTGAATTAATTTTTTTAGAATCAAATTTATTTGAAGAAACTTCTTGTTGTTCTCTTCGAATTCTCTTCCATCCCAAGCTCTGCCGTTGCCTTCGAACCCACAACCAAAATACATAGGTGGATTATAAGCTTGCCAACATTTATTTACCAGCAAGTTGTGAAGCAAACAGTTCTTGAAACAATCGATTGTGTCCGATCCGATCTAGTTATATTTTAGTAAATTTAAGCAAAAAGAGTCGCAAACCTATTATACAAATCACTTACGTTTGAATAAATTTCTTTTCGTTTGTTTACTTGTTCCACACTCTTCTTCTACTGTTTAACATTCACGGTTCAATATCAAACGTTAAAATTATTTAATTACTAACCATTTTTTGTGAGCTGGAAACTAAGCTTAAAAATTAAAAGTCTTTTATTACGTACTTTTCCCTGCAGGGTATGTTTGTGATAAGTACCATATAGTATGAACCTATTTTTGCCCATTATGCCAGCGCTCATCTTTCCGTGAATATTCATACAACATTTGTATATACATACACATACACACAGGCCTCGTATGAAATGCTTATCTAATTAACACGCTCTTCTACGAAATTATAGACACATTGAGAAATGGGTCAAATGAGAGGTAGCATTCTAATGGCATTGCGTATTATCATATTACATATATATGCTTAGTGGTGTGTGTTATTATTGTGAGTATTACATGTATGCCAATTATATGTAATGAATATAACACCACATCAAATGACACCACTTGTTGAGCCGAGTGTAATGTATTCATTGACTATGAATATATATAATACGAGTACATACATATATGGTTGTTGTTTACATGTAAAAGTTATAAATAATGTATTAATTTTAAATGTAAATCGAATAATTTCTTAGTAATCATACCACTTCATATCTATGATTTCATCAGCTAGTATGTATGTATGTATGTATGTATGTAATCAAAAATTTTAACAATGAAAGAACTGCTTTGAAAGTTCCAAGTGTTCTACCAGCACTTACCGCCACACCCACTTTATGTGTTAATTTTTTAATTGCTCTATTATTAAGAATGTTAATAAAATACTGAAATTGTAATATGAAGTGGTCCAAACGTCATAATAATTGGTGGTTTTTCATTCATCTACTTCTTAATTGGCATAGTCTTCCCTTAAGATTATAGCTGATTCAAGAATAAAGGATGTTTACTTCTCTGTTTAGAAACTTCAAGTAAAGCCAGATTGCATACCACCTGATCCTTCTAGCAGAGTTGCGATTTTCCCCGCCTTCTACTTTAAGAACTGGAGTGCTTTCATCCATTCGGACGACATGAACTAGCCACGGTAGTCACTGTAATTTAATTCTCATAACTATAGGAATGTTGAAGTATATCTCGCATAGCTCATACGCCATTTGGTCTGTGGTATTCGTCATTCCCGACTTGTGGAAGACCACAAAAAGGACTTTACTTTCCAATGGCATACTCAGTTCTAAGTAGTATCTGTTGGCAATACTGATTCTGATTTGGATTTCAAAACTGCCATGGTTGCTGGTGTTGATGCTGATTTTAGGATAGATGAAATTATCTACGACTTCAAAATGATAGCGGTGATGTGAGAGCCAACACGCATTTACGCTGACTGTTTGTTTGATGACAGAAGATATTTCATCTTGTACTCATTCACTACCAGACTTCCATATCCAGTAGAAAGAACAAGAAACAGAACTAACGGTAAAATTGTTGACGCTCTGCAACTCGTATTATTCTTTCTGGCTTTAAATTGAAGAAATCACATGAAAAATGGTCATCTTATCTGTAACTTCATTGAGTAGTTATCGAACGGCTGGGAGAGGTTCCGATTCCAACGAAGCTTTTGGTATTACTTAACGTAAGTTTAGTGTCGAAGAGGCAGCTCCTTTCAATACTATCGTGTAGCTTTAAAACCCACTAAGACCTGGTGTGTGTCACACTCCATGTATATTTATGAGTTCTTAAGTGGAAATGATAAGGTTATCGTAATCAAAAATGGGGTTTCTCTTATGAAGCACTATATCTCCAGTCAACAGTCGATTCAAAAAGACTCTAGAGCCAGAGTAGCTTCACTAAAGCAGCCTTTTATTACGTCATGAACCAAGGCTCCACATGGGATGTTTATTGAATCTCGCAGGAGGGTTTGTCATGTTTCCAGGCTGTGCGGACACGACGCAAGATTTTTGAACTTGGTATATTCTTGCAATTATACCTGCATTCCCAGAATCGGCAGAGATATTGGTGGATACAGCTTTTTTGTTTCATTTGGTTTTACCTTGAATAAAGTAAAATTTCACTTCTAGCTGAGAATTTTCAGTCAAATCCGCGAAAGGTTTTCCGTGATCCCGAAGAGAGTATCTAATTTTGTTTTCAGTTGTATTTTTATGGTTTGATTTGTTGCTAAAAAAAAAATGCAACCAAAAGATTCGGTCTCCTGAATACGCCGGTAAAGACAGATATGCTAATAAAATTTGGGTTTTAGTCCCCCAAAACCTTTTTTTTCAATCAGGTGCGTATTATATACATTCAGATGTACATATATGATTTTAACTGATGCTTACTAGAAAAATTGTATATGCGTGTGTGTACCAGTGCCAACACAAGCATGCCTGATTGTGCGAAAACTGCTGTTACACGTTAATGGCAACGCAGATACACGGCAAACTGGCGGCAAAGACAACTCCTGGGAGAGACCTAAAGCGAAGGTGGAGTTGGGTGCCGGCAAGCAACCGGCAATAGCGAGAGCCATTTGTACAAGTCAAGCACGCTGGCGCCAAACATCTTGCCAACTTGCCGGTCAATGGGTGTTGCAGGGTAGTTGGCGGGTGGCAAACGCAACACGAAAAAGGATGCTACAGCAACAACTACTAATAGAGAACTACCATAGTAGCAAAAGTGCCAAAGGTATTACACAAACGATAATTTATGTCCTTAAAGTTTGAGCGCTGAACGTTTCGAAAAAAAAAATGAAAAAAGATAAAGAAAAATTTCAGAGTTTTCCATCGAATAAAGTTGGCAATGTTTGAACGCATGTATGCGTGTGCGCAATTTTTTAATTCTTGAGCGCAAATTTTGATACACGAAAATATTTTAGAAGAATTCCAAGTGCTCTTTTGCTGTGTGCATTGAAGTTTTTGCAGAGATTTTTGGTTTTTTTCTATCATTTTTGCTCATCTTATCGCATTTGTTGCGTTGTAAAGTTCCTTTTTTACCTTCGATTTGTTAATTTTTTATTTTTATTCTCTTGCTCGGAAGCGAGTTTGGAGTCGCGTTGGCGGCACCACTGTTGACAGCTGCATGCGTTGGCCATTTTTACGGGGGCGCAACCTGCGTTGCGGTCGGGCAGTCCTCGCTCAACTCGCCTCCATCCATTCAAATTAGCGCACATTTCATGGTTGTTAAGAGTTTAGAATTTGTAGGAAAAAATGTGAAAAATCTTTGCTGCCACTTTGACAGTAAGTTACATAAAATGCTCGTTTGTTTGTATGTAAGTCTATATGTACTGTAGTACTATATATATAAATTATGGAATCTTTGAAGTTAAGTTGCAAATACTTTTAGTTTTGATATTTCGTATAAGATATGCACTTTAAAGTTTTCAATTCATGGCAAAAAGAGTTGTTGGTGTTGTTAATATAAAGCTAAAGAAAATCAATCTAATAACGAAATATTTTGATGTACACGTGTATGACACAAATTAAAATGAAATGAAATAAATTAAAGTAAATAAAATAAAACAAAAAAAAAATAAAATAAAATATATAAAATAAATTTAATTGAATCAGAATAAAATAAAATAACGTAAAATAAAATAAAATAAAAGCAAATAAGGTAAAATAAAATAATAAAACATAAAATAAAATTAAAATAAATAAAAAAATTAAAATTAAAAAAATACAAAATATAAAAATAAAATGAAGTAATATCAAATAAGCAAAATAAAAATATCAATTAAAATGAAATAGAATAAAATAACCCAAAAAAAATTAAAATATTATAAAACAAAATAAACTAAAAGAAAATTATGTAATATAAACTAAAGTATAATAAAATAAAGGAATTAAAATAAATTTCATTGAATTAGAATAAAATAGAATAAAATAAAATAAAATAAACAAAATAAAAAAAACACAAAATACAATAGAAGAAAAAAATACAACATAAAAATATAAAAGAAAAGAAAATTAAATAAAATAAACTAATAAAAAAATAATAATAATAAAAACAAAAATAAATAAAATACAATAGAAGAAAAAAACATAAAAAATGAAAGAAAATAAAATAAAATAAAGTAAAATCATTTAATAAAATAAAATGGAACAACGAACTAAAATACGGTAAGTAATAAATAATAAAATAAAAATGTAAAATTAAATAAAGTAAAATAAAATAAAATAAAGGATATAATATGAATTTTTATTGAATTAGAATAAAATAGAAAATATAATACAACATAAAAGGAAATAAGATACATAAAATAATAACAGATAAAAAAGTTTAATTTAATTTACTAAAAATAAGTAAAATTAAAATAAATGAAAAAAATACAAAAAAAAAACCAAATAAAATAAAAAAATTAAAATATAAAAGTTAAATAAAATTAAATCAGATAAATTGACATGAAATAAAATAAAAGAAAATGAGATAAAATAAAATAGTAACAGATAAAATATAATTAACTTAAATTAAATAAAAAAATGTTAAAATAAAATGATAAAAAATAAAAAATACAAAATAAAATAAGAAAATAAAATAAATTTAAATTAAATAAAACAAAATAAAAAAATAAAATATAAAATATAAAATAAAAAAAATGAAATAAATTAAACTGAAAAAATAAAATAAAACAAACTAACACAGAATTAAATAAAATACATTAATAAAATTAAAAAAAAATTTAAAATGAAATAAATTAATGTAATGAAAAAATTAAAAACATAAAAAATAAACAAAAAATAAATAAATAAAATATGTAAATACTAAAATAAGTAGAGTAAAAATTTAAACATATAAAATAAATAAAAAAAAATAAATAAAAATTGAATTGAATAAATTAATATAACATAAATAAAATAAAATAAATTAAGATAAGATAAAAGAAAATAAAACAAAATAAAATATAATAAATTAAAATAAAAACAAATAACAATAAAAGTTAAACAAAATAAGATAAAATTAAATTAAAATAAATAAAATTAAATTAAATAAATATATAAAAAAAAAAACATACAAAAAAATAAAATAAAATAAACTAAAATAAAATAAAATAAAATAAATTAAAAAAATGGAATGAAATGGCATGAATTGAAATGAAATTAAATAAAATAATAATATAAAGAAATTAGCTAAAATAAAATAAAATATAAAAACATGCAAGAAGTTAAAATAAAGTAAATTAATACAAAATAAATTGAAAGATATTGAAGAGTAATAAATATATAAAATTAGTTAAATTAAAATATAATAAATAAAGTAGAATAAATATAAGAATAAGAAGTTAAAATATATAAAAAATAAATATATAAAATAGGAAGATTGCATGTCAATTGTTTTTTTTTTAATTTTCAGTTTCCCTTTACGTTTTTCTCGTACATACAACAAGCAATTCCTTATCACTGCCATTTAATAGAACCGCATTTCATTACTTAATTTTACTACGCAGTTTCTTCATATACTTTTAAACGCATCTTCACCACATGACCTATGATCCCTATTTATGCCAATTTTATGATGTGTCATAAAGGGTTCACATATTTAACACACTTTTTCCATGCCGCTTCTTCGCTAAATTTCACTCTCTCTCTCTCTCTCTCGCTTCATGATCTTTACGCTTATTCCCCTTACATTTTTATTGCCATCAACTAACTGTATCATCAATACAAACCACATAATTTGAAGCTTTTACTGATAAATTTGCATGTGTGAAAGCTCGTAAACTTTAGTACTATCATACAAAAAAATATATAAAATTGGTTTAGAAGTGTGTTTGCTGGTAAAATGCTTACTTCCGCTTTTAGTTTAATGTTATTTGGCGGCAAAGTTATAAAACCAAACGCGTCAATACAGGAAAAAAATCGAAGAAAAAGAATTTATAGAATTTACGGATTTTAGCACATATACAATTGTGCATACAAAGTTACATACATCTACATTTATACATAAAAATAAATATGGATCAAAAAGGCTTATTTATTACTGAAGTTATACTGAGAGGAGGAGAGAAAAAAAATTGATTTTATTATCAACCAATAAACGATAAATTCGTTGAAAAGGAGAGATTAAGCAAATCCGATTTGTTTGTAAGAATTCAATTATAACATCACCAATGATAATAGCGATTATTACTGCATTTCTGAAAAAAATTCTGCTTTGAGATTATTATGGAAAATTTCTAAATTTATTAAAAAGTTAATATATTTTGAAAAACGAAAACTTTAGAAAGGAGTATCTATTTTTTTTTTTTTGTTTTTTTTTTTATTTTTTTTGTTGTTTGACCTAAGATTGTCAATTGAAACACTAGGGAATGCGAAATACATTTGTCCTTCACTCAATTTCAATTGCACATAAACTTTCTTACGCTTATTTAACGTGGCCAAATAAACTCCTCTGTTTAAGTGATGAATATCCTTTTAGGCGGCAATAAAGTACGGCGGGTGTGTGAAAGCCGAAGATGTTAGCCAAGTTGCATTTGAGCTGCACTGGAGTTGTTGCATTTATGGTACGTACTTATGAAAATGACGGTTCAGGGACAATAAAAAGTGAATAAAAAATACACAAAAATACACTTAAAAATGATTGGTCATAAAGTTGCAAGGGAAGAAAATGTGCCATGAAGTTGCTGAATTATGAAAATTGAAAATATCAAACTTAAAAAGAAATTACACACTTATGAAAATTTGAGTACTCTTTTAAAAAATAATTTAAATAAAATTAATTTTTATTTGATTTTAAAATTTTTATAATTAAGTTTTATGACCATTATACCTATATTTATTTAGTTAATTTTATTCCGAAACTATTTTTAACATAAAATTTAATTAAATTGTATTACATTGTGCTGCAGATGCTACAAAAAATCTGCGCCCATTTTTGCTCTGCATCATTTAGTTTTATTGCATATTTAGTTCGCGTTGAAAGTTTGATATGCGAACGTTTGAGTTCCTATGTGAGGGTACATACGTACATATATTTACATACATATATATACACATATTTATATATGGCAATTTATACAAGTATATTCATCTTAAATCAGTATCATGCACTCATATCTCTGCCAGCCACAATTACCGACCGCCAAAGTGTGCTAAGACATATAAAATACACACATGTGATTGAATTTATTTTCATAATTTTATGCAAAGCGAATTTTTGCGCGTTAAATTTGCATACAAACTTAAGTTCATACAAAATAGTTGTACATAATACGATTTTTTTTTTATTTTTTAGTGATGTATGAGTTTGTGACTCAAGTTAGGGTGATCAAATATAAATATATATTTTTATTATTTTTTTAAGTGACATTTAATTGTAATAATTAGTTTTTTTAAATGTTTTGTTTTAATAATAAATACTATATTTAATTATATTTTTTTTTTAATTTAGCATTTTTTATTTAAAATGTGTTTTTTACAATTTTTTTATCTTCTTATTATTATATTTTCTGTTTTATTTAACAACTAAAATTTTTATTGGGTTTTAGTTCTATAGAGCTGTCTCAGACCATATACTTTTTTCTGTTTATTTGAACTAAATACCTTTTATTTTTCATTGAGAAAAAATATTTTTTTTTATACAATAAGAAAAATTACGTATTTGTGTTTAGCTGCTAACTTTATTTTATATATTTTATAATTATTTTTAAAATTTTTATATTATTATTATTAATATTATTACTTTTATTTTACTATTAAAAAAGTTTAAGTGTTTTAAAATTACCATACTTAATTTTTTATTTTCAATATTTAATTACAATATGTTATGAAATATTACATTCATTTTTTTACTTAATATATGCACAGATTTTATTTTTAATAAATAAGAATTTTTTTAATATTAAATATTTATTTTTATTATTTTTTAAATCGCTTAAGCGGTTACAAAGCGCCAATTATATATATATATATATATATATATTATTTTTTAATTTGTGTTTTAATTTTTTAGTTTTTTCGTATTAATTATTAATTTTTTAATGTTAAAAATATATAATAATTTTTAGTTCTTAATTTTAGCTTTAAAAATTGTTAATATTAAAATTTTTGCATTATATAACAGTGTTTAATAATTAAATTATTAACTTTTAATTATCAATTTAAATATTTTACTTTTATTTTTAAGTTATATAATTATAATTATAATTATACAAAATTTTTAAATTATTCATTTTTAATTTTCAATTATTAAATTTAACTTTATAAGTTAATTATTTTACTACTATTTTTAAGTTATATAATAGTCTTTAATAATAAATTATTAACTTTTATTTTTAAATTATATAATTATAATTATACAAAATTTTTGAACTATTAATTTTTAATTTTCAATTATAAAATTTAATTTTATAAGTTAATTATTTTATTACCATTTTTAAATTATATAATAGTTTTTAATAATTAAATTATTAACTTTTAATTAAAAAATTAACCTTATCAATTAAATATTTTACTTTTACTTTTAAATTATATAATTATATCTATACAAAAATTTTCTTAATTATTAAATTTAATTTTGTAAGTTAATTATTTTATTACTAGTTTTAAATTAAATAATTATAAACTTAATTTTAATTTATTAATTTTTAGTCATCCATTTATATTAAATGTTTTATTTTTATTTTTAAATTATAAAACCATATTTAATTATAATTTGATTTATATATTAAATATTTTACTTTTATTTTTAAACTATATAATAATTTATAATAAATAATTTTTAATTAGAATTTAAACTTATCAATTAAATTTTTTTTATTTAAAAATACAAAATTATAATTATATAATAAGCTTTCATTTTTAAATTATAAATAATTTATTTTTAGTTATTAAAATTAATTTTATAGATTAAACATTTTATCGTAATATTTAAAATTCATAATTATGAATTTTTAACAATTTGTAATTATTAAGTTATTAAATTTAACTGCATACCTAAATCAAATATTTTGCTTATATTTTTAAATTATTATATATAATTATATTTAAGTATTAAATGATTATTTTTTAATTACTAAATTTAACTTTAAAAGTAAAGTATTTTACTACTATCTTTGAATGATATGATCACAATTAAACAAAATTTTTATTAATTTATGAATATGCTTAGACAAAATTTAATTTTGGCATCTTTTAATTAGATAATTTTTATTTAATTTTTGAATTATTAATTTTTATTCCTTTACTATTTTTTATATACTAGATTTTTCTATTTAAATTATTGGTTTGTTTGCCACTAAATCGATTTTTAAAAGAGCTCCTAATTGTAGGCAACCCTTCGCATAACTAATTACAATTTCGGAAAAACATTGCCTACATTTTGGGGGAAAAAAAAAATAAAAAATAAGAAATTAAAATATATATTCTTTTATAAAAATTTTAGTTTAAAAGGAGACTTACATTAATCATAAATAAATTATGAAAAAAGCATTGAAATTCGTTTAGAAAAATATGAACCGATCACCCTAAATACTATACTTTTCAATGTATCCATCATAGACAATGTTGCTGCAGTACATTTCCTCAAATAAATCTACTATGAAGGAGAGTATGAATTATGGCTCATTATGGTGTACATATATGAATCCAATACAATCAGGACTATACAAAATACATACATTCATACATACATATTGTACATTTGTTAATGCGGACGCTTGAGCAGCACTTGTTCTAAAACAAAATCATATACACACATCTATATCCATATGTGCAGAGATACAAATCCACTTACATATATATATAAATATATATATAGGTATGTACATGTGTGCAACGCTTGGCACCCAAATTGGTGGCAAATGGTGACTGTCACTTTGTGCAACACATTGTGGCATTCATTTGTTGTACGCTTGGTGTGGCAAATTTTTGTGCACAAACACTCAAGTAAATTCGCAAGAGAACACACACACGCCCACATATAATATGTATGAATATATGTAAGTATGCAACTTTGTGCGCCAAAATATGTTTAAATGTAATCATAGAAAAGTGACTTGAGCGTCCGCAATAGTCAAATGAAGGACCAGAAAAGTTTTTTGCAATTTTAACTTATTCTTCTGCTTCTTCTTCTTCTTCTGCTATTTTTTTTATTTTGCCACAGCGGTTTCTTCAGACACGGTAGCACTTTGTATGAGTGCTTCGAACTGTCTGCTTACCACACATTTCCGTACATATATGCATGTACTTGCATACATATATACATACATATGTGTAATTTATTCAAGTTGCAGCGATTTGATCCGATCCGATGCGAACTGATGTGAAGAGATTTATTTTTATCGCCTTGAATTCAATTCACTTGAGTCAACATTGCTACAGATTCTCATAAGTGTTTGTATGTATGTATGTGTGCGCATGTGTCAATGTAAGTTTTAGCAATGTTTGAATGTGTCATTTAGTTAGATATGCTCATGCGGGTACATATATATACGTGTATGTGTGCAAAAATATGTTTAAGTGCAACATCCAGGGGGTGCGCAGCTTTTGGGCGATAAAGAAGACAAAATGTGTTTTAGCAAAAGTCGTTTGGCGCGCTGACGGTTGTTTGGCATTGCCACTCTCAGAGATTTACTTTGAATTATTCTTTCATATTTTTCTTTTATTATTATTATTGTTATTAGTTTTTTTCTTTCTTAAGTGGTGCATTTCTTTACTTTGACGTGCTATACGGATTTTCTAAGCAGCTGCAGACCTTTATCGACCTTCTCTGGTTAGCCAACTCTTTTGGAGGCGAGCTAAAGTGAGGTGGCGATGTAGGGTTTGAGATCCACCACATAAAACATCGAATGAGAGATCCGCTTTTAGATGAGTTGAATTTATGTGGCTGCTGCTACCAGCACACTAAAGGCCAATATGCTCATTGTGATACCGCTGAGGATCCTGCCACAACGAGGCAACGAGATTTTCAATATTCGCTGGGGCTATCTCAGCGAGACAATCGAAGAAATGTTTCCCAAGTTACTTGTTTCGCGCTGATGTCAAAGCTGGAAAGTGGTAGAGGTAGTGCACCATGGTCTCCTCCTCTTTTTCGTCCCTGCAGCTGCGGCAAAAGTCACTAGAGTGATATACCATTCTTTTCCCGTGAAGTTCCATTAAACAGTGTCCAGTTATTATGCCCTTCGTTATGCTAATGAAGAACCGGTCAAGAAGGAAAAGATGTTTTGATTTTTTTCGCGTCCAGGTTCGGCCGTAGCTGTTTGGTCACGTTGCACGTGATCTCGTTCTACCATCTTGAGTCGGCTTTTCTGGTAAAGACTAGTTTAAGCATGCACTTTGCCATGAACAGAGATAAACCAGCATCGTGTGCATGTTTTATCGGTTCTAGAAGTGTTGCTTCCCTTGCTTGTTCGTCCGCCATGCAATTGCCTGGGATGTCCTTGTGTCCAGGTACCCAGGCAACAGCAGCGCTATTTTTAATTGAGAGTTTGTTGAGAAGAACTTTCTCTACATTTTATGGCCACTTTTGACGTGGTACCATTACATTGAAGAGAACTGATTGCAGCTTGACTGCCGGAGAATATTGTAACCGATTGTCCTAGATTTATGCAGCCACTCAGTGGAAAACGCTGCAGTGGTCATGCTCACATTCAATGAGAACATGGGAGAATAATAATAAATTTCGCAACCCACTTTTCCATCAAGCTTCGAGCCGTCTGTGAATATGGCTATGGCTCCCTGGTCGGTGCGTTGGTAATTTCCCATTCGCATCGTTTGGGATTCTCATGGAGAAAAGCACATACAGGAGATGGTGTAATCTAGCTCCTTTAGCACTCCTGCAAGAGATAATATTTTGGTGTGTCTTATACTGCAATTCTTCCAAGGTTGAGCTGCATTCAGTCTGATTGCATTGCCGCCTGCTTGTAGTTTCCCGTATAGGTCCAGAGGAAGGATGTTGAGAAAAGTTAACAGGGCTTTCGAGGGAGTTGATGGAAGTGCTCCTGTTACCAGAAAAGCAGCCGATCGTTGAACTCTCTCTTAGCTGCTCTTGAAAGTAATTTTATCGAGTGCCGGCCACCAAACGGTGACGCAGTATAATATGATAGGTCTAACTACCGATGTATAAATCCAGTACACGATACCCGGTCTTAGACCCCATCTTTTTCCTATCACCGTTTTGCAGGCGTAAAGTGAAGTTATAGCTTTCGCTTTATATCTTAGATTATGCTGAAATAATTTACTTCGGTAGAGAGGGTGAACTCCACCCCCTTTAGTTAAGGTGGCTTAAAGCGAGTCGTTTTGGACCTCCTGGTAAAAATAACCATTGCGGTTTTATCTGGGTTGACGTCCAGTCCGCTGTCCTTGCACCAGTTCTTAACAAATGTAAAGAGCATTTATATGAGTGATCGGCAAACGTTTTACAATTTAAGATCAGTAGCCTTGAATAAAGAGACAGCGGCTACGATGGCTAGGTCTTCTTAACCGAATGGATGAAAACACTTTAGCTGTAAAAGTATTCGATGCAGTACCTGCAAAGGAAGACCACCATTCCTTTGGAAGGATCAGGTGGAGAACGAACTGGTTTCACTTGGTAATTCCAACTGGTGCAAAGCAGTGAAGAGAAGGAATGAATGGTGCAGTGCCTACTCAATTGAAGAAGGGAAGAATAAACCTACCAATGTTTATTTCTTCACACTGAATCCGGATCTGGTATAACTTGCGACAAAAAAATTGTAAAAAAATAATGGGAATTCCGGCAAGGGAATTCAAGTTAGATATATAGAAAAAACCAAGAAAGAAAGAAAGAAAGCTTTGAAAGAGAAAACTCTTTCCTAGAATTATTTTGAGTATTGACTGTAGAATTATGATACAAATAATTCTCAGTATTACTGTACATTCCTTATTTATCGAAATTTACTTCTTCACTTACTTATCTAACAGGAAATTTAATACTCCAGTGCATTTTGATAAATTTTCACCACTTATTTTTAATGAATTGTGTGGTGAGCGGGAAAATGTGTTTCATGTAAATACCAATAAATACCAGCAAATTGCAGTCAATATTTACACACTTGCTTGTATTAAATATATGTATATACATACAATCCTTTAACAATTGTGTAAAATATTTATCAATATTTATCGCATGAAATACATTTATTTCTCACATACCTAATATGGTGAGTTGCATTATGCCTGACAATGCGTATTCATCTTCGAATGCATTTTTTATTATTTCTCAACTTTCATCAATAAACTTGAGTAGACACTTGTGAAGAACTTCCTCAAGCACTCAAAGCTATTTACGTATTGTGTGTGGCATTTTAGTTCAATTTTATTTTGCTGCAATTTTTCTATAAACTCCATGTACGTGTATGTACCACCTTGTGACTTTGTGCTGTCAACTACTTATGTGTGTGTGTGTATAGGGTCATTCATTTCGTGGTTTCAAAAGCACAGAGCTACATTTGGGCATTTTTCAAACTTAAGTGACAAACCAAATATGTTTTGTTTTAGTTAACAGTCATGCAGTTATGAAAATGGAACGCTTAACAACCTCACAACGCATTAAAATTGTTAAAACCCACTATAGAAATGGTGGTTCCTGCTTTAAGAGGAGATAATGGTGCACTCAATCGTACAAATACTCAAGCAATTGGTAAAACTTTATAGAAATTTGAGCAGACTGGATCCCTTGTACCTACACGGTGTGTCCCAAAAATAGCCGAACTTTTTGGATATAAAATAGTAAAATACACATTATATTATCTTTGAAAGTTATTATTTATTCAAAATAGGTTCCATTTGACTCAACACAACGTTTGGAACGATCAACCAGCGCATGCATAGATTTTTTTATGTCATTTATAGAAATGTTCTTCAGTACCTCGGTTACGGCTGCTTCATTTTTTTCCATTTTTTTTAATTTTTTAAACTTCAATTTCAATTTTTTTTTCAAGTTTGACACAAAATTTTATATTTGCTCTTTGTTCCATTTTTTTTTTTTTTTTTTTGGAACCATTAGCACACTTTTGGTTTTATTGAAATGGCTGTCACTTTTACATCTGTCATCCGACTTACATGAAGTCAGGTGCGTTTGAAAGAGGATGAATGTATCTTTTTAATGTTGCAAATTTTCAATAGATGGCGCTGTATGTTGTATGATTTAAATATAAAGTTCGGTTATTTTTGGGACACACCGTGTAGATATTGTAAGGCCTGTGCATCATCGTTTTGCTCGTTCCACCTCAAGCATCGTTGTAGTAAGTGAAAGTGAATCGACCACTTCCAGCACACAGTGAAGAAAATATAGGGGCCGTAGTTGAGAATGTACACGAAGACTGTGGAGAGTCGATTCGGCGCCGTTCTCGAGGCAAAGCGATCTTAAATTGAAAGCATACGCACAAGCTAGAACTGAAACAAGTCGACCTTCCCAAGCGACATCACTTCGCTTTATGGACTCTTGAAAAGATCCAAGAAGATCCGACGTTTTCGATCTGTAAACAAGCAAAATTGCCACATTTTGGACGAATACCAACCGGAAGAGATTCAAGAGCTGCCATTTCATCCAAAAAAAAAAATCAAAAAATGTGGTTTTTGGGTCGGTGGAATCATCGGTCCATATTTCTTCAAAAATGATGCCGGTGAGAACGTAATCGTCAATGGCGACCATTATCGCGCCATGATAACCGACTATTTGATGCTTGAAATTGAAGCTCGTAGTCTCGGCGGCCTTTGGTTTCAACAAAACGGCGCCATTTCCCACACATCACATCAATCAATGCAGTTATTGAAAAAACACCGCGGTGAGCAGCTAATTTAATGTTTTGGGCCGGTCGATTGGCCACCAAGATCGTGTGATATCAACCTGTGGCGATATGTAAAGTCTACACTCTATGCGGACAATCCCTCTTCGATTCAGGCCTTGGAGCAAAACATCACGCGTATCATTCGCCAGTTACCACTCGAAGTGCTCGAAAGAATCATCTGAGACGCAGCCGGGGCCAACATTTGTAAGAGATAATCTTCAAAAAATAAGTGTCAAAGAATGATCTTTTGAGCGATAATAAACATTCCTCATTAAATTTGAATCTGTGTTTTTCTCTTTAAAAAAGTAGGGAACCACGAAATGGATTACCACTTTTAAGTCCAGTTCGCACAACAACTGAAGCCAGCTGCCCATTCACAGTGCCGTAGTTGCATCGATTTGTTGCTTGAACAACACAGCAGTGAAGAGTGATTTTTCGAACAAAGGCCAATGTTCAAACTTTATAATAAAAAATGATTTGCATGAACTTGTTTTTATCTTAAATGAATTTTATTTATGTTATTTTCGAAACCGCAAAATGGTTAACCCTGTATGTACAGATATAAGTTGATTTTAAGGATATTCAGCAATTTGCGCAAAACTCGCATAATTTACCATTTACTCAACCGCAAACTATTTTATACACATAAAGTTTTACACAAACATCCATACGAGTATATATGTATATATATATATATAGGTACCGACGTATTACGAGTATATGTAGATGTATTCTCGTATTCATTATATTCACATACGAGTATGGATACCTGTTTGCATCAGGATAACACCGCCGAGCAATGAGTTCTTTTTATGTCAGCATCACTTTGCCGTATTAGTTTAAAGAGATACTGTCGCCAGAAAGTCTCCACGAGACAATTATGGGCAATATTTCTTTTTTATAACCGACTATTTCCGGTTTCATTTAAGGTGAGTAAAAGGGAACTTAAGCAAGGGAGTTATAAGTACGTTTGGTATAAGCGTGTGAGAATAAAAAGAGTGATGATTTATATGTATGTATAGTGTGATAGTATAATATTATAAAAATGTGAGCAGAACAGAAATTATTTCAAGTGTTGAGGCATTAACAGGTTGTAATGAGGAGTAGTCAAGCTAAACTCAATTCCTACTCTTGCGCCGACCGTTCGCATACTGGAAACGTAAGCAACCCTCGTTGCTCCTCAGCTAAAGGAGAGGAAGTTACTTCGCTGAAGACTAATTGCAAACACTGTTAACAGGAGCCCCGGCTGAGGGTGGGCGCGATTGTGCGATGGGTTTGGGACCCGTTACGTAGAAACCAACTCTAATGAAAAAGTTGACAATGCCTGGTGTGAGAGATCCACTTTTGAAAGACGACCACTGCAAATGTATTTAGAACTATGATTTAAGGGCAGGCACCTGGAATCTCCGATCATTTAATTGAGAAGATTGCGCCCCCGCCACAATTTCAAAATTGTGCTTGGCACCTTGAATGCCTAGGGTAGGCAAAGAAGGTATTTTTGGCACATGTGTCATTAAATTTCAACGTACCGTCGCTATGAAAAGAATTGAGTTTCGACAGTGCCCGAAGAAAAGGTAAAACGATAAAGAATGTCGAACTGCAGTACAGCTAAAAAGGAAAGGGGCTGAAATGCATGAGTAGAAAGAACTTGGGAAGCTGGTTGGCAATTTTAATGCTTCAACTCACAACAGGACTGAAGAGGCACTGTCCCAATAATGACGTCAACATTATATTACATTTTTGACACTGCTTTACTGCATGCATCCACATAGTTCACATTACCAAATTTCAGGCAACACTTGTCGCTAGTAGGCTAAGGGGTATCTTTCCTAAATGTCAGTCACGTGAAATATTCGACCGAATGAGTCCATCCGCCATCGCGCGAAATAATTAGAGCTGTGTTCATTCACTTTATGGATGGTTTTGTGGTTTCTTGGTTTTCGGGCTTATAAAATCCAACTCGTGCAAGAATTGAAGCCGAACGAACATCAAGCGGGACACACGTTCGGTGAAGCCCAAAACGAGATGGCCACCAAATCCGATTTTCAAAAGAAAATTTTGTTCAGCGATGATAATCCACAATCCACAAGTCACTGTATACGAGTATATACATATATTTCGGCGCCAAAAGCCTATAACCAACGAAATAATCGATTTATTGAAATGAACTTTTGGTGAGCGCATTACTTCGCATCGTGGGTCTATGGCATGGCCTCCAAGTTCGATTTAACACCGCTGAACTATTTTTGGTGAGGTTATGTAAAGTCGCTTGTCTACGCAGATTAGCCCGAGAGACGATTGACGCCTTGGAAGTGTATATTCGGCGCATTATTGCTGATCTTACTGCTCTATCTGCTGCAAAAAGTCGTCGAAAATAGGACCTCTCGGCTGGTATTGGCGCTTACTTGGTCATAATATTATTTTGTATGCGTTTTATTTCTTCTTGAAAACCACATATCTAAAAATTCACCCTTTATAACAAATTCTGTTAATATACTTATTTGCGTATTTACGTGAATAATTTTTATTTTTTTATTTTTTCTACTCGCCAGTGGTGACGTTCCTGATGAACAAAAATTCAAGCAAAATATATATATTTTATTTTGTTTTCTTTTTTCCTTTCAAAATATAAATTAAGCAGGAATTCAATTAATGAGTTATAGTTTTTTGAAAAATTACATTTTGACCTTAAGCAATTTAATATCACCACAAATCAAAAAGGCTTTTCTTAAAGGTGCAATTTTTGTTTCCTTTACGTATTTTGCTGTCGAAAAATTTCAATTTCAAGGTGTGATCAACCTGAAACTAGTTTCTGTTTCTGCAATTTAATTTCATATATATGTAGAAATAAAAAATTGCAGGCTGTGACTCATTTATAAAGCAATTTGATTTCTGGAATTACATTTGCAATTTCTTCTCTTGAAATTGCTTTCAATGGATTTTGTACATTGTAAAAGAAGACTTTTAAAAAAACTATTGTAAAATTACTAAATCGCAGAAATTAAATTAAATTTCCATGAAATTTATTTATGTTGCGTGTGGCTGCGCTTGAAATTAAATTTTAAAATTTATCATTTTAATATGAAATTTTAAATTAATCAATTGCTACCTCTGACAGCACCTTAATGTTTCAATAAACGAATTTCGCTTAAATGCTTTTAATTATTTAATTCACGTTAATAAAAAAATCCTATCCACATTCCTAACACCAAAGCATTCGCAAAAAAAGCAAAAAAAGAAAAATCCAAAAAATTAATTGTTCGCCATAATTAATCTCCGCCACATTTTGCAGCTACACCACCACTCCCCAAGCACACGTCGAACCCACCGTCTAATCACCTGAGCACACAGCTTATGCGCAGTCAACCGCACACAAAAGTTACCCAACAATAAGTCACTCGGTCACTTGGCTTAGCACAAGAAGACAAAAAAAAAAAATGCTGAAAAGAATTATCAGAAAAAAATGAATGCCAAATTGCATGAAAAAGTGAAAATAAAATCTCCAAAAAAAATCGCTATTCATCATTTGAGCAATCAATCAATTTGAGAATATATTATTCGCACAAATCGTGTTGCACGCGGCACAAGAAAAATGAAATAAAACATAGACGAAGCAAAAGCCAATAGCGAGTATGGAGTAGTAGTAAAGAATTTGAGCAAACACACAAACAGAAACAAAAGAAAGAGGCAAAATAATCAAGTGTCGAGTACTACATCATCTAATCCTCATTATTAATCAGTCTATTACACACAATTTGTTCCAGTCCAAAAGTCGCTACCATTCATTTGCCACTGCAGTGAAATCTCCGCCAGCTAAAGGCGAAAACCAAGTGAGTGGACAAGAGTCGATGGATGTTTTAACACTTTGGATTTTAGCTCGGAGGCATACGTGTGTATGTTTCACACATATCAACATAGGTTAGTATCCAAAAGGATACTCACTTTAATGAATAAAGAAATTGGCTTTAAAGAAAAACGTGGACACCGCTGAGCACTCATGAGCGTGCTTTGAAGAAAATCGATTTAAGAAATAGAGTTTGCGTTTAAAGAGATTTTTATGTTATACGAAAATTTAGATCCCTTAAACCACAAAGTTATGATGGGAATAGAGGTGAGTGAGAGAATGCTGGATATTAGATTCCGCCTTTATGAGTACTGAAATGAACATTGCAGTTCTAAAAATGATTAGGGAATATCACAGTATTCAAGACGTTACTGGCAAAGTTCGTACGGATTCGAAGTAGACCTTAGAGGCAGGGCTGAGGGAGCTCAACTTGAAGCTATCACTGATAGCTTTAGTCTTAACTTAGCTGAGAATCACTTAATAATGGGTGATGAAAGTAGAGATATTTTTTCTAAAGCCTTTTTTTGACAGTTCACGTATCAAGCTGTCCTGTTGCTTTGTTCAGTATTGTTTGGCATTTCATCATGGAAAGAATTACGCCTGAGCAACGTTTACAAATCGTTCAACTCAATTACGAGAATTCAAGTTCTGTAAGGAATGTGTTTCGCGCGTTATGCTCAACTTATCGTCAACGTAATCGACTTACTGAGCATAATATTCGCAACACCATCACACATCTTGAGACCCAGCATTCATTATTTGATAATATTCGACCGAATCGACCGACCACGTCCAGCAGGAAAACTGTGAAGAGTCGATTCGGCGCCGTTCTCAGCAGCTCGGACTGACGTATGGAACGTTTTGGCGCATTTTACTTCGAGATCTTAAATTGAAAGTGTACAAAATACAGCTTGTGCAAGAGCTGAAGCCGCTCGACCTCGCCAAGCGACATCGCTTCGCTCAATGGGCTCTTGAAAAGTTCCAAGAAGATCCAACGTTTTCGAACCAAATTTTGGGCGATGAGGCCCACTTCTGGGTATGGAAGCAAGCAAAGCTGCCACATTTGAAGCGAGAAGCAACCTGAAGAGATACAAGAGCTGCCATTTTGTTTAGAAAAAAAAACAACGGTTTGGTGTTCTTTGTGGGACAGTGGAATCATCAGTCCATATTTCTTTAAAAATGATGCCGATGAGAACGTAACCGTCAATGGCGACTGCTTTCGCGCCATGATGAACGACTATTTCATGCCTAAAACAAGACGGCGCTACTTTCCACACATCACATCACATCAGTCAATAGATTTATTGAGAGAATAGAAACGAGGCGAATAGGTAGTGAAGAAAGCAAAATATTTTATGTCATATAACACATAGTCAGCATATGCTTGTAATCCAACGCAGAAAAGCTTTCGCTAAGAAATCCCATCTTGGAATGAGTAGACAATTGAGAAGCACAGTCGTCTCACGATGAAAAAAGAATCTAAAATCTACAAGTCACTTATAGTTCACGTGCTGCTATATGACGCAGAAGCGATGGCGAAGTTGACTCTTGCAGCTTTCGGGTCAGGTATGGATGTATGAACGGCAATGCTCCAACTTTGACACCAACAAAACACTTAAAGCCCGATTAGGGAGAGTAATGAATTTACATGATTCATATCAACTCACATTCATTCAATAATCATTCACATTTTATGGCTCACTGAGGTACAGACAGACTCGAAAGTTTACTATAGAGGAAATAAAATGTACCAACTTCTTTATAAGAATCAACAGCTATGGGTTCTCAAGACATTGGACTTCCTGTGCATTTCCATAGAAGATGATGTTTTTAAACCTATGGATGTTAATTTTCCTGAAGACAGAGAAATACAGTTTAAGAGGAGGTTAGAGCTCTCTTTAAGAGTTCGAAGAAACAAAAACAAAAACAAAATCTAGCATGACGAAAGGCAATAAAAAGCGTATGGGTAGAGATAAAGTATGCGTGATCTAAGGCCTTCATATATATTCCGAACATATTCTGCAAAAATGCTGTTGCCTGCACCTTGTCAACTCTTCACCGCCGTGTTTAAATAGCTTAGCCGGTAAGCCATCGGCTCCAGCCGCTTTGTTGTACTTTAAGCGGGCAATCGCTATTCGAATAGTCGGGTAATGGGACAACTTTTCCATCATCATCGATTGGGGTTTCGGGTTCGCTATCTCCGAGTGTTGTATTTTTACTGCTATTCAGCAGACTCGAGGAATGTTCTCTCCATACGCCAAGTATACTGTGAACATCGATTGCCACATTGGTTCCTACATGAGTATGCTTGTCTATGTCTTAAAACCTTCTGTAAGTCGCCACATATTTTCATTGAATTTTCGAGCATCAACCTTGCCGGTCAGCTTCTCAAGCCTTCATATATATTTTCAAACAGCTGAGTAGAATGAGTGATCAATCCTTTCATTTGTGGGCAAATGATGAAACTCTCATGAAATCGCTATTTCCTTAAACTTACAACAAGAAAAATTAATAAAGCTATTTTTGAGAAATAAAAAAGTTTCGAAAATCTTTAGTTTAACTATACTCACATTAAGAGTAGCTTTATGGGTATTGCTACGCGTAGATATCAACAACTGGATTCGACACTCACAGGATATTTCCCTAGTTAGAAATTGGCATGTTTATTGAACCAGCTATCCTAACGATTACTCTAACTAACGATTACTAAACTCCGCCAAGCAAGTGCCAAACCATCAACAACGCCAGCACAGCCCTCCATCCAGCGCGCGCACCCTGCTATCCATTGAACATTAACTCACCCTCCAACACATAGCAAGGGGGAATCTTCAGAAGTTAAGGCAGCAATAGAAGCGGCTGTGGCGGCGGTGTGGGTAAAGGCAGCAGCAAACATGATGCTAACTTTAATCGATTAAAACAAATTTCCACGCCACTTTGGCGCCACATATAACTAACGGCATAAAAATCAAATGGCAAGAATATTACAAGAAAAGAGCAACACACACACACACACACACACGCAGATATACACATAAACACAAGCAAACAGAGGCAAAATCTGCGAAAAACGGAAAAGGTGAGCTCCAAAGTTAACACACTTCAAGTTGCTGCCGCCAGGTTGCCACTCGCGTAAGTTTCCAAGTTGCTTGTAGACAACGTTTAAATGGATGACCCTCACTTCCGTTGCGATATCCTTGCACAGTGCGTTGCGCAGCGCACTAAAATCGTCCACCCGTTCCCTGTATACCATTCTCCCTCGCATGCAGTTGTGCATTGAAGCATTGCGTTAGTTGTGCCGTTGCCACGACATTCGACATTGTTGGAGCAACTACTCGAGCGTTTCTTACCAACAATAGCAAGTAGAGCCATAACAATTAGAGATGAGTGGCAACAATAGTGGCCATCCATTTTCGCTTCGCTGCGGTCAGGACAGTTCCGCACATCCTGAATTTATTTTCTTCTTCTCGTTTTTTTTTTTTTGCTGTTGCGTGCAGCACACATTGCCAACACAGATTATACTTTATGACCAGCAATAAAGGTCGTCAGCAGGTCGGGCCAGCCGGTCAGCGTGTCGCACACAGCCACACGCAGCAATATTTTAGTAGCGAACTTACAAAACTACAAACTACTTGACGAAGTAGATAACTTAGCACACAGCTCGACTCCTCGCATACTTAGATGCTCAAGTGCTCACTGGAGCAGTTAGTCAACCGACCAATTCGTTTCGTTCGTTGTCCGCCTATTGAACAGTATATCATGGATGAGAAAAATAAGTGAAATGATGGGTTGAAGGAAAGTGTTAAGAGTAAATTTGAGAAAGTTGAGACCCAGTAGGAATTAAAGGAGGCTAAAGAGAGATGAATTAGATATTACTTTCTGGCACTTGAAATCAAGAATACCAATTTCTATGAACAACTCGGGAGTGCCGAAAGAGATACCAGAATTCCTTGTGAAACGAAGAAATTAAAAAACTAGATTATAACAAGATTAAAATTAACAATTATTCCTCCTTCCAACCGGTTTTTAACCATTAAAGCACTAAAGTCTTATTAGGCTTCTATCTATTGGTTTAATAAAAAATAATCCATTATTTTTGCATTTAATTGAAGGTTTTATTCGCCATAGTTAAAATTATTCGACTTTTGTCAATTATGCACCGTTTTGCTCCAAAACATTTTGACATTTTGAAATTACTGTCATTATATATATATCCTCATAGAAACCCTTGTCTTTATTGTCAAAAAATTGTCACAATTTATTTTCACGTGCTTCTCTAGAGGCCAATTCCGAACCAGCCAAATCATTCGCCATAGATAGAAACAGTTGATCCTCACTTGGTGCGAGTTCCGGACTACAAGATGTATGCATAAGAACCTCCCAGCCAAGCTCTGGATGCTTATGACGAGTCACTATCGAAGTGTGTGGTCTGGCGTTGTCCTGATGAACACAATTCCCCTCCTGTTGGACAAAGCTGGGCGATTGCTTCCTTCAGATTGTCCAATTGCTGATAGTATCGATCTGAATTAAGAGTTTGGTTGTATTGAAGCAGCTGATAGAGGATGATTCCTTGCCAATCCCACCAAACACACAACAAAACCTTCTTGGCTATTAAACTCGGCTTGGAAACCGTTTATGAGGGTTCACTGCCCTTCTACCATGACTGTTTTCGTGTGACATTGCAGTAAATAGCCCTCTTTTCATCACAAGTCACCACCCGCTTAAGAAATGAGTCCTTTTTGTTACGATTTAACAGCGATTCGAAGAAGGAAATTCGGCCCATAGGTTTTTGCTAGTTAACTCATGCGACACCCATACATCGTGCTTCTTTGGGTATTCAGCCATTTTCAAATGGTACCAAACTATTTTTTATGCCATGTTTAGCTAATGGGAAATCTAAACAGAGCTCACATTACAGCCAGTATCAGGTCTATAATCACTATTCACTTTTTCAAGAATTCCAAATTCAGACATAGTGGCGTAGGGGCGATGAAAAGGTGATGTGTATATATTCTTTTCTCATGTGTCTTTTCAAAGTTTTAACGCATAGTGAATATCTGATAATTTGTGAATTTACCATGTCTAAAGCCACACTAATGAGGTCCAATCAGTATGTTGACCGTGGACTTTAATATTTCACATAATACGCTCGATAGTATCTTATAGGCGATATTGGAGGATAATCCCACGGTAATTGGCGCAGACTATGGGGTCCCTCTTGTTATGGATTGCGCAATGCCCACTTAGTTACCATCGTCGGGCAAGCTTTCGTCCGACCATATTCTGCAAAAATGCTGTTGCCTGCACCTTGTCAACTCTTCACCGCCGTGTTTAAATAGCTTAGCCGGTAAGCCATCGGCTCCAGCCGCTTTGTTCTACTTTAAGCGGGCAATCGCTATTCGAATAGTCGGGTAATGGGACAACTTTTCCATCATCATCGATTGGGGTTTCGGGTTCGCTATCTCCGAGTGTTTTATTTTCACTGCTATTCAGCAGACTGGAGGAGTGTTTCCTCCATACACCAAGTATACTGTGGACATCGATTTCCACATTGGTTCCTACATGAGTATGCTTGTCTATGTCTTGAAACCTTCTGTAAGTCGTCGCATATTTTCATTGAATTTTCGAACATCAACCTTGCCGGTCAGTTTCTCAAGCTCTTCATACGCACGAATTTCGGTAACTATTTCTTTCTCGGTATATATCCCACTGCACACGTATTGTCTGCAATCACAGAGCGAGGAGGAGCTATTCCACAATATTATATCGAGTTGCTGATGAGTGGCCATCTCCAACTAAGGACCAGGCGACCATAACCAGCTTTAAATCGGAGAACTAGCCAATGTTTGTGTAGCCAAAGGTAATGCTTCATATTGATTACAACCGACTTTAGTTCCAAATAGCTAGTAGATTCCACATACATATCATCTAATTTTTTCAAGATAAAATCTTTTAAGAAGCGGATGAAGCTCAATTCTCATTTTATCTATTAAATTTCACCCATGGAAAGAGACAGCTCCATCAGGGATCAATGCAGAGGCACTCAATGAACTCAGAAATTAAATGAAAGGCTCAAAAGAGATTAATGGACGTAAAAAGAAAGAAAACAGAAAGTAGGTTAAGAAATGCAGCTGAAGTTTTCGTCCCGGATCGAGAGGGATGGATAGGATGTTTTTTATGGTTAATTCAAACAATGGCGGCCGCTGTAACCGAATGGTTAGCATTGCGTACTACCATTCTGAAGGCCAGGATCCGAGTTCTGCTTCGACCAACAGCCAAAGTTATAGAAAATTAATTTAATTTAAATTAACTGCGGTCGCCCCTAGACGGAAAATGTCAGGCCCTTCGAGTGTATTTTTGACATGAAATGTCAAATGGCTCCACAAAAAAACCATCAGCCGTTCGGAGGCGGCTTAGTATAAACTGTAGGTCCCTCCATTTGTTGGAAAAACATCAAGACGCAAAAAATTGCTCAGCGGTTACAAAACGCCAAATATATATATAATTCAACCAATATATTCAGAAAACTTGTTTCAGTTGTGGTTCATTGGTTTGCAAGAAGGAGTTTTAGACTGATCAAGTGAAAATTTTAATGACAGAACTTGAAGATTTCTTCTGAAAATTCAATTCACAAATCAGTTCATGAATTACAGTCAAGCTCTTTCACTCACACAGTCTCTCTCTCTCTCTCTCTTGACTTTATGGTTGAAACTTTTCTCATTTCGAATTTCCTACAGTACCTTTTTGCATACACACACACACCCTCGTGCCGCCTAGTGTCAAAAGGCTATGGATTACGGGCAAAGTTTCTGCTGCTTCATCTTCTTCTTCTTCTACATCATCATCCACATTGCCACATGAATTGCTCAATTATTTGTAGTCAATTTGCGAATTAGGTTTCTTCGCCGAGCAACTTTTTCCAACGAAAAAAAGAAACTTCAAAGTTATTGTCAAGTGTCTACATAATTTCTGGATATCTTTGTTTCTACACTTTTTTATGTGAATACTCGTACATACCTACATACATACATATTCTCTTTTTCGGCAAGTTTTTATTAAATACATTAATATGTTATATAACAACCACTTACCATACATACGAGTACATACATATACATATTTTTGCGATGGAGAATAAAGACATTACAACTAAATTAGTATGGCAGAGTAGCCGATGAAGTGAGGCTAAAAGCAAAGCGCAAAACTCAATTGTTTGTGAATAAGTAAATGAAAAGTAGGCAATTGAATATTATTATGGTAATATCATTATTACTCAGTATACTATGTGAGTATATAAATAATCAGATGTGTATGTGAGTATGTACATATGTATGTAGTTAAACTACCAAAAGTGAACCAGTGTCAAACTGACCAAAATCATGCTAGTCCAGTAACAACTTCAAAACTGGCAATTAAATTTTATTTCTATTCATTTCATTTTCAAGGTAAACGGTTTCTTGTTTGTACCATCCATTCGGTGAAAGGACTAGTTCATAACTAGAGTATTACTAGGTTACATTTTACACAACACAGCTGTGGTGTGGTAGTGAGAACTGTAAAAGATAGGTGTTGAACTAAAATATTTGCATACTAGATTGGCTTTTCACTGCTTCACCGATATTAATTTGGAATATTTTATGATTTCACTATAAATGAAATACAATTTATTGTTTATGTAGCGTTATCCCTTTTCGTGGTTTCAAGAGAACAGTGCTGTATTTTGACACCTGTCAAAGTTAACTGTCAAACCAAACATGTTTTGTTTTAGCTAAAAGTCAGGCATTTTCCTAACGGACTACTTAACGCTTAACAAACCTACTACAAAAATGGTGATTCAAGCGTAGCCACACATACCTAATCATCCAACTACTCAAGCAATTGGTATATTTTGAAAGCACTTTGAAAAGACTAACCGATCCAGTCCAGATATTGTAGAGCAAGGCATGTGGATCGTTCCACCTTCAATATCGCTAGTGAAGGTGAAAGTGTAGCCGAAGACCCGTTCTCAATGGCTAGTACTTTCTTATGGCGTATTCTGCACCTGGATATAAAGCTCAGCTTACACAAAAACCGAAGCCAGACTTACTTCGGTTCGCGCGATGCATTGCGCCCTTCATCCAATATTCGGGTGACATAAACGCTCAGAAGACTAGATAACTCGAGCAGCCATGGATCGGTTTCGCACCACGTTTACTCTAGTGGATAATTCGCGTCATCAGAGACGCCGTACTGTGGGCATCGAAAATGCTATTGCTGCTGTGACCCGAATCCGCCATCGCGTAGACTGGAGCAGTGCACATCCACTTGCTTGCGGGCTTATAAAATCAAACTCGTGCAAGAAATGAAACCGAACGACCATCAAGCGCGTCGCACGTTCGAAGAATGGGCCCAAAGGTGTACATAGCTCATTTTTGACTGAATGGGTACATGATGATAATCCACAAACCATTGCTGAGACGCCGTTAAAAGTCACTATTTGGTGTGGTGTGATCTAAGAGCGGAGGTATTCTTTGGTCCATATTTTTTTTCAAAAATAAAGTCGGCCATAATGTTGCAGTCAATGAAAAACGTTATGGAACCATGATTTGTGACTTTTTCGTGCCTGATTTGGAGGACGTCGATGTGGACAACCTTTGGTTCGGTTTGGAATACTAAAATCATTCAGCACTTCAGAGATCACTCAAAAAAATCGCAATTGTATTTTTCTACCTAAATTTTATGCAGTAGTGTGCATTTCCCCAACTCTTTTCCAGTTTTGAAAAAAATTTTTGGCTTTGCTGAATATGTAAACTGATCAGTTTCGTCACTTCTTTGAAACTAGGAGGAGACTAGTATATTTCTGAAAGAAATCAGACGTAAAACAAAGTCTAGTTTTTCGCTAGTTCATTTGACTGTAGGGTACCCATAAATACTAAAGGTCATAATGTCCTTAACATTATTGAGTATATATGTACAATACTTGAATAAATCAAGCGTGTAAAGGTCACACTTATATTGCTCGCTGTAAATTGTATATACATTTGTACATACATATGTATACTCGTTGACGATTTTATTAAAGCACAAGACATTCATTAATTCAATCCACTCAATGCAAATGAAATGAAATCAGGCTGAAATTTGTAACCATGAATTCGATGATGTCCTTGCAAATCCTGTTAACATTGATTTTATGTAAATTCCGTTAATCAAAGCGGTTTGAGGTAATAAATTTGAGTTGACATATATATGTATGGATGTATTTTAATTTGAAATACATATGAGACTAGTCATTCGAATTGTTTTGCTATGTAAATTTATTTATTGCATAAGGGTTAATTTATATACAACCGAAATTGCAACAATTGTGATGCATCAAGCGAATATCTAATTATAGGACATATTTACGTAAAGTATGAGGGCATTTGAAATTTAAGGGGATAATGCCGAAATGTTTCCATAAAAGTGTTTTAGAAAGCTTATTTTGCTTATAGACGCCGTCTGCGCATGCTTTCGGCTTCAAGACAACTCTTTACATGGTTTACTATATACCTAGACACTCTGAAATTCTTATAGGTTCTTACTTTGTACCTAATAATGCAAATAATCGTTATGTGTTTGGAAGAGCTCATATTCATGAAGAAAGATAAAATAGAAAGTTCAACGTGAAATCGCCGAGCACAAAATGTTGATTTTTTTCTAGCAACCAATAATTAAGGTAATCTACAAGAAAGAGTCAAAATCTTCACTAGTTGATATTTCTACAGAAACTAAGATCTAATTTAAATTTGAAACGCTGGAAAGTTTGCTCTTTAACAGTACCCAGATTCAGAGTTATCAATGGAAATTCCCCACAATTCCGTCTTCTTATTGGACACAATCAAGTAAACAAGAGGCTACATCAAAAATCTTTGAGAATATGGAATTAACAGCTCTAATAGTTTATGCATATACCAAACAAATTTTGTCTTTGTCCTTTATATTGAGTTCTAGTTCACACGAATTTTCTAAGTATCATCGAGTCAGTCGGCTCAAATATTTACTGAAAATTGAGGTAGTTGAAGATAAGCTGCTCAATCTCATCTTCAACTGCCTCAATTTCCATCTCCCCTGGAATAGGCTGACCAATAGCGCTAGCAGGCTTTCAGCAATTGCATTGAAATCGGGATACAATCTTCAACCTCTGTATCTAAATGTTAAGAGGTTTTAGAATAAAGCAAATATCAGAAGGTTTAAGTCATTATCATATTAAATGATTTTTTATTGGCATACAATGATACCCCGCACGTCAGTAACCCCCTCTTTTAAAGCCTACTCATCTAACCGGTCGAAAGAGCTTTTTTCCTGAACTTCCCGTTAGATGACCCCGACAAGCGGGGTTGGAAAAACATTTTTTACTCTAAATTGAATGACCTACAGTTTCATCTGTCCTCTAACTGCTGAAGGATTTTTTCTCGAAGGTTTTATTTCAAGTCAGAAATATTCTTAGAAGAGTTGGCATTCCACTCTTGACCATTTGGTTTCGAATTTGCGGAAAGAGTTCAAATTTTTAATATCAAAAGAAATAAGGATGGAATCCTGAAAAGCTCTCTTCGAAACTTTTACTCAAACACAAAAAAATGCCTAAAGGTCTTAAATTGCGCTTTACTTTAAGATCTTTTTTTTACTATTGTACCTACGTTCCTTTAGTATTTTACAAATATCTTCATCAAATATATTTTAAGCTTTCTTAAATACCCGGTCGAAAGAAGAACTTTAAACAAGTAAAAATCCAATTAAAAGCTGAATAAGCAATTTATCTCAATTACGTCGGCAAGCAAGGTTCTCTCCGTACGTAAGCACAAATACTCATGCCTTTTTTGTGACCACAGTTCGCACATATTTCAGAGCGTACTGTCAAGAAAGTGAGTCCAGTGCAAAATTTAGTGTGTGAAATGTAACAATTCCAAACATATGTAGGTATGCCAAGAGTGTAACCAAGCACACAACCACAAGCACGTTGTATAACACAAAAAGAATTAGAGCAAAGTAATGCGGATGTGTGCCCAATGAACTAGTAATTTGTTGCCTTCAGCGTAATAAAGCTCTATTTGAAACCAGAATATCCTTAAAAAAGAACATTTATCTCTCTATGTACTCTTAAATGTGCTTTTAAATATTGGAATCTTAAATTAAATGAATATGAGCTCAAACGAACTTGTTGCTAAATAACTTGCATTTTATCACTCGTCTAGTCCTTGGCACGTTCAATGCAACCTTCATCATACCAATCAGAGTTTATCCACAGTAAATCATGTCCACTGTAAATCATCATTGGCATTCTATTAGCTGTTACAACAACATATTTATTATCCTTATTTTATCAGGGTTAATAATTTCACTGTCACATCAGCAACTTAATTTAATTTCTTCAATTTTGGCTTTGATTAAAACAGCGCACGAGGATAATCATATTCAAAATAACGCTACGCACAATTAATGTTACTCACATCTGCACATATGCACACACGGGCTTGGGGGCAATATATGTGTGTACTTATGTACAACTGTAATGCAAATATGGATATTATAAAAGAATATGTGTGAATTTTGTGCATTTTATTTTACACTCAAATGACATGGAGGACAAGCAAACAATTTTAACGCTTAACGTTCAGTGTCGAACCGAAGAAATTTCGTAGTTTTAGTGCCCAAAATACTTTTTAAAATTTTTCCCGAGCCTCTCTGATTCCTAACAAAATATTTGCTCTTTCGAAAAAAGAGATATATGTATGCAATGAAGCTATGAGAGGTTGAAGTGAAACAAACTTTGGCTATATAAACTTTTTCTCTTGTAATACCACTTACAACTCCAAAAATTAAAAATTTCGGCTTAAAATTTTAAAACAAAAATTAAGAAATCTACACAAAAGGTAATGAATGTCCTAAGATATTTTAACCTTAGTTAAGTATATACAAAAAAATAGGACATTCTCGGCGATTCTCTTCCAAACAACTATCGAAATAATGCCCTTTTCGGCATTTCCATATAAAACTCGTTCATTATGAATCAGTTATAATAATATTCCACTTCTGATTTTGTGTCTTACCATTTTGATGTTGAAAACTTCATGATTCTTCGCATAGGTGCAATTCTTTACTGCCAATCACTTCATCATCATCATTGATACTATTATTCTACCTGTAAAGAGTAAAACATATTTATATTTATTCTTATTATTCGAGAGTATGATGGTCCTTAGTACCTTAACAACGGCAAATGCCACAGACGATGGAACGTACGCTGACCAAGCCATGTCGTCCGAATGGTTGAAGAGGAAGACCTCCACTCCGTTCGAAGGTTTATGCGCCAACGAAAAATCGCATAAGCAGGATTAAATATAATAATATATGTAGGGTCCTATACAAGCAAAACTCCCTTATACATTATGATATTTGGGAATTCTCGGCCTAGCAGATCTAGGTAAACCACCAGCGAATACTAAGACCATAGTGAGCGATTAGCGGATGGCATTTATGAAACGTATGTCGAGCATAAATAAGAAATATCTCACTTGTGGCCATTCATTGTAGCCTTTCATTGACTAAAATAGAATTTGTAACAAGATATGATTGCGGAATTTATTCGTTTCATCTCAGATCAAACTCGACAAACAAAAATTTTATATTGCCTGTGAAAAATTGTGCAATTAAATAAATATCAATGGGACAGAGAGTTTTTTCTCGAGTGCCAATGGCAGAAAGGAAATCGTGAATCGAAATTTTAATAAGCCCACCATTGACAAACAAAGATACGAAATCTCTGCAAAAAGTTAAAATTGCGAGAGGGGGAGGGGGGCTCTCAATGCAATGGCATGCAAAAATTCCCACACTTTGGTGTCATAAAAAGTGTAAAGGCGCAAAATTATATTTGTGATTTACACACATATGTAAATACAAATGCACAAGCAAATTCATATAGAGAGAGGCACGCCTTGGAACTCAGTTTTTTTTTTTTTGCCTTTTGGCTACAATCAACGAAAAATCATAAAAAGTGCAGGAGGAGAGAGGGGAATGGGGTTACTCAAAAACACATAAAAGTGCCAGGAATACGCACGTGCTATGTGCAATCAACAAATGAGCTGGTGGTTGATATTCGCAGTATTGGTTGTGGGTGTGTGCCGAAATTAAAATTCTCATTGTTTGTCATTCGAGCAATAATACGGCACAAGCAACCACAAGCGCGCCACATACTCATACATTTATGAGCTTTAAATTGCCAGCAGGATGTGCATTTTATTGTACTTGTATACTTGTACATATGTACATACACGTATGCATGTAGGTGTGTTTGATGCTGCCTGTTGCATGCGCCACACAGCTTCACAAACACACACACACACAACTTCATAACCAAATTATGACAACAGTTTTTTGTGGCAACTTTTTTTCGGGTGCCGCTCGACTACTGTTTTTGCATACGAATGAGGCAATAATATATTTTGAATGCAGTTTAAATGGTTAGAGGCCATCGAGGATACACAATTTTGCAGTTTATTAAATTTTAAAAATATCGAGTTGATATTTATTATATATAAGTATTTATTATACTGATACATTTGGATAAATTGGACTACTTTTGATACAGTTTGCCCAAATAAGACATACATATTTATGCACTTGAGATCCAGTTTGCTAATCATTGTTCTTAATGGAATTTGGGGAGTAACGAGCGATCATTTTAAAAAAATATTCAAAAAATAAATTTGTCTAAATAATAATTAAGGAATAATGCGATCATTTTAATTCTGGTCTCTGAGGAGATCCAGGAATTAAGCTTTTTTGACAGGCTCAGGCCAAGGTTTTAGTGATCATACAAAGCCATTTGAGTGTATCATGGTCGTAACTGTCTAAATTTAAATTAAGTCTGCTACAAGATCCAGAGCTTAGTTTTGGCAATATTATTCGGTATCTCGTGGCAGTTCAAGCTTTTCGTCTGTTATAGGTAGTGGTTACATTCTAATGGAGCCATTAATTAGAAGAGGGTTGAGAAAAATGACGACTGACTTTTCGTAAATGACAGTTCTGTTACTTTTACGTGTGACGATGGAGTCAGCATAGTAAAGTACTTCCTTCATGATGGGTCCCGTGGCCCATACATATATCTAGCTGGGTAGATGATGTACAGACAACATCAGGCGGTTTACTTTTATGGTGACCAAGGTGATGTCCTAACAGGATTTAAGCTTTTCTTCTGTAACTTGTTAGTCGCCAGTCTTGAAACCCTGTAATGCTAGATTTGGTCTCCACGTAAGAATCCAATCCGAGAAAGAGGCTCTCCATATTACAAAAATAGTCATTCTTAGTATTGTATTTGTCTACAAACAATATTCGTGCTCACAAATAAAAGTATTAAACTTTAACTGGAGGTTTTTTTATGATATATCGTTTTCGTGGCGAATGCCATAAAGAGCGGCTTCATCTTCTCAGATAAATATATAGGTCTGGCCTAGGCAACACTAAGTGTTGCCAGGTGCAATCTGACATTTCCATTGGAAAGTTTGACATTTTTTAGCATAACATCACTTAGAACGTTTTGTCATTTAATCGTGAATTGTTTTATTTACAGGGAATTAAAAAATTCATCTCGGCCAAAAAATGGAATTAACTCGTGATCATTTTCGACGTGGATTATAACGACAAGAGTGCATCGATGAACTAAAATCTCTGTATGGCTATGAAGAACCATCCTATAGCAATGTGAAAAACTGGTACAACGAATTCAATCGTGGCCGACGCTCGCTCAAAGACGAATTCCTTGAAGGTCGTCCAAAAACAGCCGTTGTGCCAGAAAACATCGATGCCGTACGTGAACTGATAATACAAGACCGTCATGTAACATACCTTCAGATAGAGGCATGCCTATGCATTTCTCCCACCAGCATACATTCGATATTGCATGAACACCTGGCCGTAAAAAAGGTTTGTTCTCTTTGGATCCCGCACAATTTGACAATCGCTCAAAAAAAGGCTCGTGTGGATTGTTGTAAAGAAATGCTAAAAAAATACGATCGCGGTGCTTCAAAAGACGTTTATGAGATCGTCACAGGTGTCGAATCATGGATCTAAGCCTATGAGCCCGAAACAAAACAGCAATCGACCGTGTGGGTCTTCCAAGACGAGCCAAATCCAAAAAAAATAATCGTTTTCGTTGATAAATATTCGTATTTTCATTATTAGGCCAGAAATATATATAGCAACCCACGTACATAATTGCTGCTTTGCAATCGCTGAAGCAATTTTCTACCGAGCTCCTATTCCAATTTGTTGTGAGCGTCTTGATGTTTTTCAACAAAAGTCAGAAATACACTCGGAGGCCTTGACATACCCTGCCGAGAGGCGACAGCAATTAGAAAAATTAATTTTCTATAATTTTAGATGTTGGACAAACCAGGACTCGAACCCTGTACATATATGTATATGTCAAATACACGTATTTAAGCAATCTAAATATATACATTTATCGAATATATGTACAAGTATCTTAGCTGATTGGAAGTATCCTCCCCATTCCCGTCGACTCTTGCACATTTTTAATCACATCCAACAGGATATTTAACTTAATTGAGCTGTACACAAGATTAGCATGCTAAAAAATATTCAGATAGAAAATATTTAATTTAATAGAATACTGTTAATACAGTTAATAGGGTAGTATATACGTAAGCATCTGCATTATCAACTTTTAATTGAAGACAAGTTTAATCTCCAGAGTTTGTGTCTGCATGTCCACGCATGTATACACATGTATGTATGTATGTTTGTATATCATTTGTACATTCAGACAAACATGCATATGCGCAAATAAGTCACATTAATGATCCAGAACGAGTCGTCAAGGCTGCTCGCTGCTCGGTGCACACCATCTACTATATCCCACAATTCATTTTATGTTCGTATGTATTGGATGAGTGCATAAGTTCGTGCCCGATTCCGCTGGATGCCGTACGAATCGTTTGAGAGTGGCGATCGTGAAAGAAATATATACATATTATATATCGTTGGAAAGGTGACAGTCCGAACTGTAAATCAAGCATAAAATAACTTCATTTTGATTTGAGTTGCTTAGTGAAAAGACGCATGGAAGATGAACAACGAAAAAGATCATATGCGTCATATTATGTTATACGAATTCCGCAAAGGAAAAACAGTGGGCGCTGCAACTAAAGATATTCGCGAAGTTTATTTGGACCGTGCTCCAGCACTCCGCACAGTAAAGAAATGGTTCGCGAAATTTCGTTTTAACCTCGAAGATCAACCTCGCAGTGGACGGCCTTCTGAGCTTGATGACGATGTTCTAAGGACTTTAGTTGCGAATAACTCACGTATTTCGACGGAAGAGGTTGCCAGTGAATTGAACGTCAACAAATCAACTGCGTTTCGTCGTTTAAAAAAGGTTGGGTACACTTTGAAGCTCGATACATGGGTGCCACATCAGATGAGTGAAAAGAACAAAGTGGACCGTATGTCAACAGCAATTTCTTTGCTTCTACGGATCATAAACGAACCTTTATTGGATCGGCTCGTGACTGGTGATGAAAAATGGGTCCTGTACAACAATGTTCAACGCAAAAGAACATGGAAACAGGCACACGAAGGGGCGTTACCGATGTCGAAAGGTGGATTGCATCCGATGAAGGTACTGCTGTGCATTTGGTGGGATATCCGAGGCGTGATCTATTTTGAGCTCTGCCAGCTGGAGAAACGATCACTGTCAACAAGTATTGTCAGAAATTGGTCGAATTGAAGAAAGCAATTGACGAAAAACGTCCGATTTTGGCCAATCGCAAAGGAGTTCTTTTCCATCATGACAACGCCAGGCCACATGTTGCAAAACCGACCCTGGCCAAACTGAAGGAGATGAATTGGGAAATCATGCCGCATCACCCATATTCACCCGACATTGCACCTTCTGATTATCATTTGTTTCGATCGCTGCAGAACAATTTGAATGGAAAAAAATTTAAAAATGTGGTAGACGTCAAAAACCACCTTGACACCTTTTTCAACGAGAAACCGCGTGATTTCTATGAATCAGGCATCCGTAAATTGGTTGAACGTTGGGAGTGGATTGCCGAACATGATGGCGAATACATAATTGATTAATAAAAGCGCTTTCTTCAAAAAATTTCAATTTTAGTTTGCACTTGAAATCGGGCACGAACTTATGCACTCATCCAATATATACATACATACATACGTACGTATGTTACATAGCTGAAACTGTTAATTGGAGCACAAAACTTTTAATTTAAAATAGTCACAAACGTCACCCAGTGTTTCGTATCTATTTAGTTATTGCATAAGAAAAAAATATAAATCATTCAACACTCTAGGAGACTTAAAAAAATATTGGAAAGTACAAAAGGAAAAAGGAAAAATGATGATAACGCTTGCGCTTGAAGCTTTTTTAATTAGTTTTTGTGGTCAAACGGTAAATGGCAACGAAGTTATGGTTTGTTTTATAGAGAATAAACTATTTAATAATTATATTATCGTTATGCATGAAAACTTTTTACACGTATAAAAAACTTAGGTGACATATCAATGCGTACATGTACACGAATTATAACTTAAAATACAGCACGAAGGTTTTTTAATATACAAATACTTTTACCATTCAATTTAAACACAAAACTTGCACACACTTACACATTTTAGTCTATAATCTTAAAAAGGATATCACACGTGCTAAATCTACAGTGAATACATAAAGTCTGCTTCCATGCTTGATATAAATCTACACATGCCAAAACATTATGCAATTCTCTATAATTTAGCTTTAAAAAAAGTAACAAATTAAGCACCACTCTTCAACACCGCACTTCTGTTTATCGACCACCTTTACGCTGCTGACATTTTAATCTACCAATATATATTGTATGTACATATGTATATGTATGTACGTTTACATTCAAATTATGTTTGTAAGTTTGAAAGCTTTTCTACATCGCCAAGTGACCCCTGGTAATTTGTACAAATCACATCAACGCCAATAATAAAATCGTTCACCCTTCGCCGCCCAGTTGTCCAGCATTTGTTTGTATAAATGTATATGGACCACAAAATTACCAACCGGTGTGTGTCCATCAATCACAATTTAGCTAAAGTGTGGACATATGTTGGGAATCTACAAATTTTTCGGGTGGAGTTATAGGTTTACATGTTTGCAGATAAAGTTATATTTGAACGTAAATTTTGTAGACATTTCACGCAGTGAATAAAAGCGGTTGGGGATATTACGAAACTTGTGTGTGATTTCAAGTTCCAAATAAATATATGTACGTAAATATGTACAATATATGATAGAATGCTATATTGTATAGAGTATCAGGTTTATTATCACATTACTAGTACATATGTATGTGTGTATTAACTTTTGGGCGCTGCGAAAAAGAAAAATGTAATTTAATAACATTGGCATTTTTGATGCGAATGCTTAAAACACATTGTAAAAATAAAATAAAATGATACATTGAAATCAAAATTACATTTTCGTATCTTACTAGCCTCAGCGTTGTGTCTTTTGCGGAAACTTCGTTTTTACAAACTCTCTTCCGCGTTAATCTTTATACTTGGAACCGTGAAGCTAGTCCCATTTCTCTTTTTCACTTCACATGCAAAATCAATGAAAATGGAAAGCCAATCACACAGTTTATTTTTATGATTTATTATTTTTAAGAAATCACTTTATAAACTGCATATATTAAATCATTTTATTTGCTTTGCCTGCAACGAGCGGAAATAAATTTCGTAAAACGGAACTGTCAAAATGACAAAAAGGTGAGGTAACAGGAAACGCAAGAAAGATGAAAAACAGATTTGCAAGGATTTATTGCAAAAAAAATACAAAAAAGTTACACTTTTAATTTAAAATATACTTTATTTAAATGTAATAATGAGAATATTTAATTTGACGTTGAACACAAAAAGCAAGTTTAATTTCTCTCAAAGTCAGCAACCTTTTATACATACTTGCCTATATCTATGCATTTTACAAAAACAGTTTTCTAAAATGTAATAATAAGTATGTTCTGCTGTATTAAGCCCTTATTTTATATACAATCTAATTAACTTCCTTAATTTTTTTGAATTCCATGCCAACTAAAATCCCTCAATAAAATCCACCATTTTATTTTAACTGGGCAGCACTGCTCAGCGAAAAGGGTGTGTGTAAATGTGCGTGTATGAGTGCGCACACGCATTCTCTACAAAAGCAATACAGCGATAAAGAAATGCACAAAAGTGAATTAAGAAACAAAAAGTAGCAACTATAAGTTACAGCAGCATTTATTTTACACAATTTTCTATGTGAAACTAAATTAAAATTAATAAAATATCAACGAATTTTATTGTAAACAATCAGTTAAGTGATTGAAATAAATAAATCGAAAACGTATTAGTACAAAGCAAAGGTTGGAAAAGTGAAAGGAACGAGCACCAGTAGAGCAATAGCAGTACGCAAAAAAAGTGGATTTTGAAAACAACAAAAGATTGTGCAGCGGAGGAGCTGAGTGTGTAGTGCAGTAAGGTAATTGGAAAAAAGTGCATGACAAAAGAAATATGCATATGGCTTAAATGTATGTAACAAGATAATAATAGAGACCGACCATTGAAGAACCACTCCTGTCCATTTTGCTTACATACTTGAATGGTAAAATTGTAAATAACGCCATTGAAGTACAAGGAAGAATACTGCCAACAAAAAATTTAGAAAAATTAGCTACTCATAGAGAGTTGCAACAAAAAACAATTACGTTTGTGCCACCGAAAGCTGGAATACCTACACTGGTGCCAAACTGTCGTTGCCACAATCCACCCTCCACGCCAAGCGGTTTCTTATTTTATTGTTTTTGTTGTGTGGAAAACTATACACACTATAGGTACCTACTAGCCTAGCATGTTGTGATAGGCGCAAAGTAATTATGATGTTGATAATAAACCTAATTGCGTTCATTACGAAAATAGAAAATTTTGGCCGACAGTAATTTGGATCCCTCTGCCTGTCCGCCCGATTACTACCGCTGGCGTCGCGGGCAGAAATAGCACATTATTGCTGCCGCTACACACGTTGGCAGTCGCTGGCGCTTTTGCGTCCAGAGCGATGGGCTTAACTTGTCCCCTTGTGTATGTACATACATATATAAGTTCTATTTCGGTTGATGTGCCATGCCGTGCCGCTTTTTTCTTCTTGATTTTGCGAATCATGTCGCCGGCGGATGATGGCATTTTGCTTTGTAGCTGTGCAGCTAAAGCAGATGCCCATTATATTTTGACTTTTTATTGTTCAATTTGTGGTATTTTTGTGTGTTTGATTACTTCTCATTTGTTGTTTGTGGCGTAGGTGCGTTTTCATTTCTTTTATCGTTTAGCTTTTGATAGCTGTTTTTTTTTTTGTTTTCATTGCATATTATTGTGTTGTATGTTGTTGAGGGCGAGCTCATAAAAGCAACGTTGGTTTTAATTAATTTTTTTTTATTTCTTACTTATTTTTTTTTGATGGATCCTTTTTGAAGATACCTTCTAAAAGTAGTAATGGTCTAGTTATACTGAAAATATACAAACCCGACACACCTTTCAAATCGCCCAAATGATTTTCTCTTGGCAAACTGCACTGTGTCTTGAAGTGGCGAAAAATTGCAACATAAGCAAAATATCAAACAAATAAAAATAATAATAAAGAATAAATTAAATTTTGTTACTATGCCACACGCATTCGCATTCATATTATATACTGCACTGCCACAAGAGCAGCGGCACCAGTCACACTTACATATTCCGACATTCCATGAAAGGAAAATAAAAGCAAATAAATGTGCTCAAGTGGCAAATTGTATTTAATTAAATTCACCATACTTCTCAACGCCCGCAGCTACTTGCTACTTGGTTGCCATTGTCTCAGTATCGTAACTGAAGTTTAATTTATTTGATTACACAATTTCTAGTGACCGCGCGGGCGTTGCAATCATATTTACTTTATTTTTTCTATACATAAAAATTCAACATAATTCCGTTATATACATATATCTCTTTTGTTGTTGTGCAGATGGCGACTGGAAGGCCCATTAAATGTGTCGTCGTTGGCGATGGCACCGTCGGTAAGACATGCATGTTAATCTCATATACAACAGACAGTTTTCCGGGTGAATATGTGCCTACAGTGTAAGTGCATCAAAGTTAAAAAAAAATTTTAATTAAAACAAAAACTTCAAATATTAAACTCTACTTAGATTTGACAACTACTCTGCGCCAATGACTGTGGACACAATACAAGTATCACTTGGTTTATGGGATACAGCGGGACAGGAAGATTACGATCGCCTACGTCCACTATCATATCCACAAACTGATGTGTTTCTCATATGCTTCAGCGTGGCCAGTCCATCCTCATTCGAAAATGTCACATCGAAATGGTATCCTGAAATCAAGCATCACTGCCCCGATGCACCGATTATATTAGTCGGTGGGTAAAAATCAAGTGAAACTTCTTTGAACAGATATTCAACTGAAAACTTGTATTAATTTTTGTTTTTTTTCAGGCACCAAGATAGATTTACGCGATGATCGCGAAACACTCAGCCTGCTGGCCGAACAAGGTTTGGCACCGCTAAAACGAGAGCAGGGACAAAAATTGGCGAATAAAATACGCGCCGTTAAATATATGGAATGCTCGGCACTAACGCAACGTGGGCTCAAACAGGTTGGTTGGTGGTGGTGTTAATGAAATAAGCATAATGGAATTAATATATAAAAATCATATTTTTTATTACAATTAGGTCTTCGAAGAAGCAGTGAGAGCTGTGCTTAGGCCAGAGCCACAAAAACGGCGTCAACGAAAGTGTATAGTTATGTAAGATATATCTCATTTATATAGTAAAACAAATGAAACATCAAAAAAATCAGAAACAGCCGAAAATAAAACCACTCACTTACCTTATATGGAAATACACAAACACACACACACGAGAACACAATCATGGCATCAGTTTAACTCTTAATGCAACTAAAAATGCAACTCGAATATTTATAAACAAATAAGTGAAAAGTCGACAAATATTATCAGCAAATTTTTATGGTGCGACAATTTTGCGAAATGTGTTGTGGATTGTGTGTGCTTTTTTCGATAACTACTTAGTTTGACAACAACTACAAAATTATAAATTTTTAAAAATTATATATTTTTAGCTAACTTCCAAAACGTTGGAACCAGAGATTCCAAGCGACAATATACACATACATACAAGTATATTTGCCATTGCCAGTTTATTCTATTGGCAGCTTTTTATGTAGACAAAAATTTGTTTCACTTAAAAATTGTTAAAAAAAAAAAAAATTAATTGTCTATCTCCTTTTAGTAAACTTTTAGCCGCTTAATTACTGAATGCAGCTATTAATTCGATTAGAAATCTTATTGTATGCTTCAAAGCTTTGACCGTATTAAGTTTATTTATAGGCAGCTCATACACAAAATATTATAGCTCTTGACTTTTTGTTGAAGAAAAAAGAAATACTGCAACTGGACAAAAGGAAATAGCTTATCTAGTCAATTGATTAATGAAAAAGAAATAAAAACGAAAATTTAAATGGAAAATGTGGAAGCTAAAGCTAACGCCTAAGTATTTAATGATGTTGTATAAGAAAATGAAAAACATATTGAACAGATAAATAGATGGTTGACCGCATTGACGGATACCGAATTGAGCTTAGACAAAAAACAAAACAAAACAAAAAAAAAAAACCGTCACTAAGTGTTGTGACACACCAAATTTATAAACTAGCACCCAATTTTAGTTAATAATCTCATTTCTGTTTTATGCTTACATATTTACGTATTTATATAATATGCACAAAAGTACTATCTATTAGTAAAAAAAAAAATTAAGAAATATTAGTTCTGTTTAAAATAAAGTAAAAAACTTTAGCCAGAGAGCATCCACGCGATGGCTACAGACTATACAGTTATGCATTTTATATTATTAATGAAATTAGTTTATTTTTCTAATTTTTTATAACTAAATAATATATTTCACAACTTAACTTTAATAAATTTTGTGTTTTTTTTTTTTTTAATTTCTTTAATATTAACTAATTTTTTATTTGTCATTTAATCTATTTATTATCCCTTCATACGCATTATGATTTATATATGTAATTATTGCAAAACAGTTACTATCTAGAATGTGAAGAAATAATGTAAAACATCTAATAAGAAATTCGTTACTCGAATTTAATAATATAAATACACAAAACAGTTAAATAAACAAGTAAAAATAAAACATGTAATCTCTGCCCTTTTATCTTATACATTCACACACATACACACCCATTCACTACTCTCTAACAATTTTTTAATATTTTACATCTTGACAACAAATTTTTGAAATTGTAACCTCAAAGATTTTGATGAAATAAAATGTATTTAAATGTTATTTGTAATTTTGTATGAGTAATAAAATGAAAAAAAGAGTATAATTAAATAAAGAAATACATATTTACTTTATATAATAATGTAATAATAGAAAAAAAAAATCAAAAAATTATGCAAGTAACGGCAGTGAAGTAGAATTAATAATAATAATATTATATATATAATAAAAAAACGGATGAGAAGAGTTACTGTGAAACGAAGCGAATATATATCTGCAAATGAATAAAGTAAAAAAAAAAGCTGAAAAAATTGTTCACTCATTTTTAATATAATATTAATGACGTATTTTTAAAGAATTGATTTGGTTATACTTTACGTTTTATTTTTAGTTATAAATTGTTATATGTATGTACATCCATATGCATATGTATACTCACCTACATTAACTATCATTTTTGAAATCATAAGTCAACTACTGAATGGTTTCATTTTTCATTTACTTGTTTTCTTTATTTCAACATACATACATACATGATTGCAAATCAACAATATTTTTATTTTATGCAAATTTAGTGAATTATATTTTTAGTAACTTTTTTTAAATTTTTTTACCTTTTCAAAATTTTCTATATACACACATCGCTTTCATATTGTTGAAGTCTCCTTTACGGCTGCGCAAATGGTGTTCACAAAAAACGATTAATGTACAGTACAATATGTATATAAGGTACATATGTACGAGTAATGTATAAATGTAGGATTTTGAATGTATTTTTGATGTCATTTAAAAGCCTCTTATAAAACGATTGACAAACTTTGGAACTCGAAACGGTGCTGTCTGTATATCTTTACTACTATTTTAATTAACAACAATCTTTTGAGTTTAAGTGTTAATTTTATACGATTTGTTTTCCAACTACCTAGTATAGACGGAAGGGTTTTGGATGTACCGCTTGCCCTTGTTTCTTCTTTGGTCCAGCACTTTTGGGACGTTTCTGTTCCGCATTGAGCGATGGCATTGAAACTGAGAGCACTAAACACTCAGCGGGCAGCGACATTGATGAGGTTATTGTGGTAGCACGTTGTACCTTTTGCACCTTCCAGTGCTGTATGTGAAGTTTGGATTTAGAAGAAAGATGAAGAGAGAAGTGAAAAAAATAATTATTGCAAAAATTTATTAAATAATTTTAAGGTATTTATAGTAAGAGAAAGAAAGAAATTTTTCTGCCTGTTTTGGTTCATTTTAATAATTGCTTTTCATTTACTACATATTATGAAATTTTTATTTATTTTTTATTAATTTTTTTATTACTTTTATATTTTTATTTTTTTTTTATGTATTTGAGTTTATGTAATTTCATTATTATTTTAAATATATGTTATTTTTTTAATATTTTATATTAGTTATTTCAGTTTGGTTTTTTTAATTTTAATTATATTTTGTTTTTTATCAATTTTGTTTTAAGGAATTTATTTTATTTAAATCAGTTTTAATTGTATTTTGCTTAACATTATTTTATTTATTTTTTTTTTTAATTTTAGTTTCAATTATTTCATATTATGTTATTATATTTTAGCCTTACTTATATTTTATTTTAATTTTTACTTTATTTTCTATCCTATAATATTTTAAGATATTTTATTTTATTTCATTTTATTTTTATTTTTTTTAATTTATGTTTTGTTGTTTTTTATTTTATTCTTTTGCCTTTATTTAATTTTTAAATTTTATTTTAGTTTATATAATTTTATGTTATTTTATTTAATTTCATTATATTTTGATTTATACATTTTATTTAATTCAATTTCATTTTGAGTTTGTTTTATTTTATTTCAGTTTATTCTTTTTAATATTTTTAAATTATTTAAAATTTTTTATATCACTCTTATTTTATTTTAAATTTAATTATTTCATGTCATATTCTATTTTAATATATTTTATTTCGTTTTAATTTAGTTTTTATTTTTTTATTCATTTTATTTCTTTTTATATTTTATTCCATTTCCTTTTAATGTATTAAAATTGTGTTTAATTTATTTTAATTCTTTTTGTTCTATTCTATTTAAATTTTGTATACTTTATTTTATTGCATTTTATAGTAATTCAATTCATTTTATTTCTTTTTTTATTTTAATTATTTTTTATTCTTTTTAGTTTATTTCTTTTCACGCCATTTTATCGTATTTTATTTTATTTTATTTCTTTTTAAATTTTGTTTTTATATTTTCTTTATTTGTTTCATTTCATTTTCACTTTTTTATTTAATTTAATTTTTTTCTTAATATATTTAATTCTGCTATTCTTAATTTACTTAAATAATTAACTGTTTTTATTATTTTTGTTCATTGTATTTTATTTTATTTTAATTTTATTTTAATTTTTTTTTTTAACCATTTAAATTTTATTTAATTTTTATTTTATTTCATTTAAATTTATTTAAAATTGTTTAATATATATTACTTTATTACGTTTTAATTTATATATTTTTAGTTAATTTTTTTATTACTCATTAATTTCATTTTATTTTATTTTTTTAGTTTATTTCAATTTTTCTTATGCCTACATTTCATTTATTTTTATTTTTTATTTTATTTAATTTTTTTATTTGATATTATTTTATTTTTATTGTATTTTATTTCGTTTTATTCCATTTTATTTTCATAAATGTATTTTATTTTATTGTATTTAATTTTAATTCATTTCTTTTTGTTTATTTTTATTTTTTATTTTACTTTATTTTTTTGTTTGATATTATTTTATTTTTATTGTATTTTATTTCGTTTTATTCCATTTTATTTTCATAAATGTATTTTATTTTATTGTATTTAATTTTAATTCATTTCTTTTTGTTTATTTTTATTTTTTATTTTACTTTATTTTTTTGTTTGATATTATTTTATTTTTTATTTTACTTTTGGTTTAACCATATTTTACTTTATTTTAAATTTCTATACAAATTTGATATAAAATAAATATTATTGATTACAAAAAAAGAAACTTACTATCTGAGCGTGTTGCAGCAAATTGTTTAACCAATGCGTTTCAAGTTGGCCGAATTATCATTTGCCTTATACATACATATAAAATGTTGCCGGTGCAGGTTTTTTGTTTTTTTTGTTTAATAGCACTAATGGTGTTTAAGTATAAATTATAGAAAATATGTTAGCATAAATATAATACAAATGCTACTACGTTGCGTTAGTTCCGTTGAGGTTGTGTGCTTACGTAAGCTCATTGGTGGCTAGGAGTGGCTATACTCGTATGTACTTAAACAAAAATTTTTATTTTTGCCAAAAATCAGCTAATTATTACATGTAAATATATATATCAGTATATCAAAAGCAATATGTGCATTTTTTTCCAAATTTTATTTTATTATGATTTTTTTTATATAAGTTCAGCTTACATTTTGTTTTTGTTTTTTTTTTTATATTAATGTGAATAAGGTGTTGATTTTTCTTTTAATATTTTTTTTTATTAATACATATAAATACTTATATTTAATCATTATTTACTATGATGCTTTTGTTCTGAAAATCCAATAAACGTCCAAAATACAAGAAATAGTAAATATTCTTGAATTAAGTGTAAATCTGTTTTTATGTTGCGAAGGACCAAGGCGCGTGTGTGAGGCGTGTGAGAAATAATCATTTTTTTTTTAACATACATTCTAATAAATAAATAAAAGTATTTTACATTCAATGATCTTCGTGTTTGAAAAATTAGTGGGATTTCTTATATTTATTTGAGCATGATTGCCTTTATGCTCATACTTTTCTACAAAAAAAAAAATAAATAAAAAATGAGAATAAATAAAAACTCTGCGATCATTATGATTGTGGCAAAAAGTAAGTTTAATTTCGTCAAAAATCAGAAATTAATATTCACTATTTTTATGCAGCTAATAATAAAATTTTTCCTAAGGAGTTATAGTGTCAGTAAAGTATAAATATATGGAATCTTATATGTATAAAAAAAATGTATGCATAGCATGTAGTTATAGTAGATATTATTATTTGCTATGCATAAAGTAATACCATGCATAAAAAAATAGTTCTCCAGTGGTACTGTTTTCAGTAAATTTTCAAATTATTCAAAATTAACATTTAACATGAGGTTAACCACTCAGCTTTTGCGGTCGCCAACCACTACCGCTGACACCAAGCTAAAGGCGTTAATCAAAACTAAGTGGTCTCTGCCGAGAATTCTAGGAATGGCAGAGAAGGTCAACGTTTTGGTTGTATAACTCACGAATTAATTAGAAGTTTTCACCGCATTAAGCATATTAACAAATTCAATTCTTTGATGAAAAATTTTAAAAATGAGTTGGTCCTGTTTTTCGCTTCTAAAAAAAAAAATTCTTCAAACGTGGCACTTTCAACTTACTTAAAAATGGCAAATAGTCATCCGAAAAAATTGTTTGTTAAAAAAGTACTTTGCTCTGACAAATATGAAAAAAGGTGACATTAATTACACTGGTCAACAGTGTTTTTGTCATACGAATTTTTTGATGACTTTTGTCTACGTCACTGTACCCTAATTAAAAATGGATAGTTTTTGGCTACATAACGCCGACCTGCCTGTGCTAAAACCTCCAAATCGATCTGAAAGTCCGGATTCTAGTCCTAGAGTTTGTTCTAAGTCAGCACGATACAGTATCTCAAGATAGGACTCGAAATTCGTCGTGGGAAAAATTAAGGATAGAATATTTGTGGATCCACGAATATGGCAAGTGGTAAAGGTCAAACGAAAAAAATTAGCAATGCCAACAGGACATTTCCTGAATGAAAAGGCGTTATCAAAGGAACTGCAGTCCAGGTATGCTCGCAGATTATTTTAGGAGACCTAGAAGGAACCTGCCAAAAGCCAAATATACAAAAAAATACTGGTATAGAGCGAAAAAATGGGCATATTTTATGAATTCATATTGACTCAACAAAAGAATCAATTGAAAATCTGTGAAATAGGTTTAATAATATAGGTTTCTTGGTACAAATACAAAATTTTTCGTGTATATTAATTTAAATTTTTGTCCTAGATGAAAAAATAATTCTATATAACAACAACAAAAAACGTACGTAAGATTTTTTCGATATTTGTTTTTTTTTTCCAAATAGTGCACGTTTGAAAAAAAAATTACAATTTCAAATATAAAAAAAGAAAGAAAATTGTTGATTAAAAAAGACTACGTAATATAAACTACGTGTCTCTGGAGAACGATATTTCGAATGTATTGTCAAAATTTCGTAAAAATCGGTGAAGATTTGTTCGAGTTATACCTTCAGTCAGTTAAAAAAAAAGTGTTTTCGAGAAAAACGCGTTTAAAGTTGTATGGCGCTCGGGGCTTACCTGCCGTCGAATGACAAATTTGGGCATTTAGACATTTTTACCGGCATTCATCTTTTTTCTGTTATTTCTATGACCCTAAAGCACCTTTTAAGACAAAACATTTTTTTTTCGATTTTTTCAAAATTCTACACGTAGACCAGCTTCCCCCCTTGAGCAATCAAATTTTTCTAAGCGTATATTTTTTAATTTTTTGCTGAAAATAAATGTTTCGATGTTTAGTTTTAGTTTAGTACATACAAAATTTAACATGGGTTTCCAAGAGACAAAAAAAGTTTATATTTTTTTGACCAGTGTTATCGAACAATCTATTAAACAAATAGAAATTAATCTCTTAAATTTTGGAAAATTTCACTTTCTTTCTTGTGCATGAAATGGCATATTAACTTTGGTACGAAAAATGTATGTAAATAGCAGAAGGGAGAGAGATGGATCCATCAAAATTCAACAAAATTTATATCGATTCGGGTCTGCTCGTCTGTTTGCACTCAAACTAGTCTGTCAGTTTTTCCAACCAAACGTCGTTCACTGATACATTTAAACGATCATTTGTCGGAAGCAGTCAAATCGGATAACACTAAAGTTTCCAGACATCGTTTTTTTTTCGATATTCGCGGTTTGGTTCTTCATGAATTCGTTCCAACGGGATAGACAGTCAATAAAGAGTATTATTTGAGCATTTTGAGGCGTTTGCGCGAAAACAGCTGTATAAAACAGCCGGAATTGTGGACCAACAATTCATAGATTTTTCATGAAGATAATACAGCATGGCACCGAGCTCTAGTTGTGAACGATTTTAAGACCAAAAACTCGGCCAATACCATCGATCAACCACCGTATTCACCGGATGTGACCTCATGCAACTTTTTTTTTGTTTTCAAAACTCAAGTTACCACTCCGTGAAACCCGTATCGACTCGATTGAGGGCGTCAAAAGAAAAATCGTGGAGAGAACTGTGGTCGACTGATTTCAACAGCTGCTGCAAACAAACTGGTTGACAGATCGCGCTCATTTTGGACATATGAATTAACGATTTTTCAAATTTGAATTTTTGTATCATAAATTTTTCAAAGAAACATTTAAGAGCGCAAAATTTGGTGTTCTGCATAAATATGCTGAATTACACATTGGTGCCAAAAATTATCGAAATCAAAAAACTTTAACATATAGCTCCCATACGCCGTTTTGTTCAGAAATGAGGTTTTTGATCAAAACTCCTTAAAAAAACCACATCACATACGATCACTCATTCCCTTTTGGAAAAGAAAAAAAAAATGTATAGAAGCAAAACTAACAACCCCTCGAAAAAATAAAAATAAATTATCTTAATAAAATACATATGTATATATAAATATGTATGTATATATGTATAGATGCTTATTTATTTAAGTGAAAAAACGTGAGTTTTGTGAAAAAATGTTTTATTATTTGCAAATTGTTTGCTACATTTCAAATGCACATCGAATTTTTACGGTAAATTTACTTGTTTTTGCTTTTATTTTGTTTTTTGGTTTTGTTTTTTTGTTGCCCAAATACAATACATTAAATTTTAAGTATATTTTGTGGTTTGGTGATTAATACAATTTCAACAATTACAGTGTTGCTCATATGTAGGTATGTTGTATGTATGTAAATTTTGAATTTTTTTTCTCAAATTTGAATTTTTTATATTTTTAAATATCTATATATATATATATTTTTTTTTTTGTAATAAATATTCAATCATATGCAATTAATACTAATAATAATGTTTTGTTTATTTTTTTTATTGAAATATTTTTTTTTATGTTTTATGAATTTGTTGACTCTCATTATTTTGTAAATATGTAGGTATGTATGTAATGTTTATTATATTTTCAATTGCTGATTTTTTGTTTTTGTATTTTGTTTTGTTTTGTTTTGTTTTTGTTTTCGTGCTTAATTAATTAATTTAACTCTGCTGATTTAAATTTTCATCGGCACCAGTTGTTGAAGTCGTCATGGATGGTTGTGGACTCTGCGTTTAAGAAGAAATGATTCAAATAAAAACAATATCAAATCATAAACTATTACCGCAAGTTTGAAACATTTAAAGTTGTTACTATGGAAACAAATCTGCTATTATACAAACAAGGAAATATACTCGTATGTACATATGTATGCAATGCATAAAAAAGTTACGGAGATAGGCAAAAAATAAAAATAAATAAATAAAAATAAAAATAAATTAAAAAAAAATTTAAAAAAAATTTAAAAATGTTAAAAAAAATTTAAAAAAATATATTAAAAAAATTAAAACTAAAATAAAATAAAAGTTTTATTAAAAAAAATATAAAAAAATGAAAATAAAAAAATTCAATTAAATAAAAAATAATATTTTATGCGAAAACGATTAGAAGCAGAGGTTTGTTTAATGGAATGCTTTAAGTATAAAATATTTTGCATATAATTATTAGCAAAAAAAAAAAAACAAAAAAAAATGAAATAAAACTTTTATGGTAGTACCCACTCATATGATCTGTATGTCATTATATACAGTTTTATGTATTTAAAAAGGGTTTCATGTAGGTATACACATATGTATATTTATGTTTGTTGTTTGTTTTTTTTAAGCAAATGAGGGTCCATGGATCGCAGGTACAAAATGCAGTTATTTATGAGAGACATATGTATATGTATGTATGTATGTTTATTTAATTTTTTTTCTTTTATTTAGTGTGTGTTTGAAATTATTTCACTGCCACAAATTGGATATTTAGTAGATATTTTTTGTGTAGGCATTTTTCAAAATTAGTCATTTTGTAGTAAAAAAGGATTTTTTTTTTTTAATTTAAAATACAATTCGCTGAGAAAAGGAAATTTTCAGGTTATTCATTTTTTTCAAACTTACGCATAGCGTTGCATGTTGGTTGAGTATAATCTTTTGGTTTTTTTTTTGTATTATTTTCGATAGCAATTATACTTTTATCTTTAGGTATGTAGTTTCGCATGACAGTTAGGGACTATCAGTTCAATGTTTTTTTTTTTACTCAGTAAAAGGTATATAAATATTCCTATAAATATAAATAGTTAACTTATTCTTCTGTTATTCACATTATAAATATTATTATTTTAATATAATTATGTTACTATTATTATTATTAAATTTCTTAAGCTACCTAAGGACGTTAGTTTTCGACCATGAAACACCAATTTAGACTTACAAGTACTCATATATGAAATAATATACTGATATCGTAAAATATAATTTAATCCCAAAGACTATAGAATTATAGAATATTTTCTCTTTTTGCCCCCAAACAAAATATTTGTTTTCGATATGAAATAGACTGTAGAGCCTTTGCCAAAGCGTTATTCTACTAATATTAATACGAGTGCATAAGAGAAAATAGGTTTTGAAAAAAAAATTAAAAAAAATTTTTGTCAATTTTTGGCAGTAGTCTGCTTTAGAGGCTTCAAAGCATATTTTTAATTTTTTTTTTAAATCTATTCTAAAACTATACAAGATTATCGCACGACCTCCATCATCGGCACCGTTTCACGAGTTCAGATTGCAGCCGCTTCAGAAAACTCATCACAACATTGGAAAATTCCAAAATTTTTTTTTACTAAAAATTCTTTTTTGAAGCTTAAATATAGTCTGAAAATTTCGTTTACCGCAATAATTTCCTTCCATTCCAAAAAAAATTGCTCAGGTTCTAAAGGTGTTTTCGACAGTGTTTTCCCTCCTCCAAATTGTGGTGTGCGCCTTGATATTTTTCCAACAAATGGAGGTACCAATAGTTTATTCTTAGCAGCCTTCGAACGGCTGCTAGCTCTTATGAGGAGTCAGAAATACACTCGGAGGGCTTTTCATTCCCTGCTGATATTCATTTGAAAAACATTAAGACTGTTTTCAAAGAAAATAATATTGTGCTAGTTGACAAGATACTTCCATTATAGAGCACATTTTATTAAATTAAGCTAACTCCTCGCTAACGCATATGTGGCACAATGATCATACTCAAAGGCTTCGGACCTGCCATGGGATTCACAACTCAAAAAAAAATGATATTTGTACCGTCGAATTAATTTCTAGAACATCTCGAGAATATTTTCAGGTCGAGCCGAATAAAAATTTCGGAGATACAGTCTTGGGAAGGTGCGCGCTTAAGAGCAGGTAGGCTTAGCGCTTGGAACTTTTACCGGGTTTCTCTCGAAACAGTGTTCCCAAAGCCAATTGTCAAAAGTGCTCGAAAATTACTCAACCGATCTAGATGCAATTTTGCACAGATCTTCCGGATACAACTCACGAGGATTTGGAACAATGATTGTTTTTTAAATCACGACTATTTCAAAAAAGAAAAAAATATGACTTAAAATTCAAATTTACAAAAGAGAGAAACCTACCAAAGATTTAGTCATGTCCGTCTTTCCGTCTGTTTCTCATTTTTTCAGATATTTCCAACAAACTGTGTACACAGGTTCTCTGGTACACTTAAATGCTAATTTTTTGGAAACAGATCGGACTACTGCCATAGATAGACTATCCATGATTCTTTAGATTTGAGATTTTGAGTTGTAAATATATCAAAATAGCATCTAAGAGCGTAACAACAGCACCCATATGGTGAATTACAAATTAGACCGAAAATGATTCAAATCGGATGACAATTACGTTTAACTCCTATACACCGATTTTTTTTCAGATAAAAAGCTTTGGCCAATAATACGCCGAAAAAGGATCTAAGAGTGGGAAATTTTGCCTTCTACACACGTAAATATTGACACCGAAAATCTTCGAAAACGGGGGGACTACCATATAGGGGGTATAGGTATAATAATGTAGGCTTTCTTGGAGGACTAAAAAAATTTTTTTTTTTTAATTTTGGATATTTGGCCAAACCAGGACTTCAACCGGGGCTTTCCGAATGTTAGTATGCTATGCTAACCACTTCGTTGCTGTGGCCGCGGAATATATGTATGGATACGCGGATAGTAATATATGAATCGAGGCAATAGTAAGGTATGCTTTGGGCAGATAACATTTATTTGATTAAAAATTGCTGCATACATATTTATATTGTATAAACAATATAAGGATAAATTTATATTTGTAAAAATAAAAAATAAAAATAAAACTTTTTAAAGAAGATCCCTAAGTTGAGCACTTATCATTGGTCAAAATGGTCGCAATAAAAATGTCTTATTTAATCTCCAAAATCTTTTATAAAGAAAATAAATAAAATCGTTGAATTTTTATATATCACCCTAATACTAAATAAATTATAAGATATACCTACAGGAATTACAAACTAAGTAAGTTAATTAACCTTAAATATAGACGCAGCTGCATTGAGCTAATATCAACGCACTCAAAAAGGATAACGACAGTTTGCGTTTTAGGTTGCTACTTTAACAAGTGTTTGAAACATTCATATACCATATAGTAATATGCATGTATGTGTGCATATTTTTTTTCTTTCAATTATTAAACGACATATTTTACTAGCCTACAGGTGTTTATACTATGTAAAAATAAAATACTGTTATATTTAAAATTTTTTTATACCTACATACATGTGTATGTACATACATACATGTGTATGTATGCATATAAGTGTATAATTAAGTGTAAATGTGTATGCAGTAAATGTATGTATGTGCATTTTGTGGCATTTGTATGTAGGATTGTATTACTAATAGTATAGCATATCTAGTGTTTGTTGGTATGTAAGTCGCAGTTTTTTTTTATATATATTTTGAGTTTTTTTATTAAACAAACAAATTAAATATTGTCTAAATTGAATTTAATAAATTCTTTTTTTTGGCATAAATAATTATTTTGTTTTCCTCTTCTATTTGCTTTTTTTTTGTTTTTTTTTGCATTTTTTTTTTGTACAATTTCATTTTGCTTTTCTGTTTTGCACGTTTCCGTTTTGTGAGCTTATATGTAAGTATGTACATATATATGCGCGTGTTGTGTGTGTGTGTATGTGTTTTGAGCTAGAAACTTTATGAGCTTACTTGGGAAAGGACCCAAGTTTCAAGTTAATGTGCTTTATGGACTTAAGCTTTTGAGCTTTTTCATTTTAAATTTGAAATTTAATTGTTTTAATTATAATTTAAATTGCATTTTCTACTTTTTTTTTCGTTTCGATTTTTTTATTGTTACTGCGCTAGTGAGCTAAGCGTTTTTGTGATTATTTTGTTGTTTTTTTTTTTATTTTTTAAGGTACAAAATCGTATTTTGCTAATTACGCAAAATTAGGTGCCATATATTTGATTTATTTAACTATTTGAGTCTAATTGTTTAAATTTTAAATTTTTAATTTTTAATTTTTAATTTTTTTTCTCTTTCTTTTTTTGTTATGAATTTACTTTGTAAATAAATATGTAGGTATGTATACTAGTTTTCACGTTTATAGTTTTTGTTTTTCTTTTTCTTGTTTTCCTCATTTTGTTAGCTGTTGTTGTAGTTTATTTGGCAAAGCACTAGCTAGGTAGTAATTTGTATTGCAGTTAAGAAGAGTAAATTCATTTAAAGAGCGATTGAAATATTTCATTACACACACAGTCTGAATTGCAAAGGCCAAATTCTAGGTGGATGGTGGCTATAAGGCGTCCCTGCGGGAACTATAAATAAAAGAGTAAAGAGAGAAAAAAGAATAGAAGAACGGGATTGTTGTTGTTGTTGTTCATTGTTTTATATTTTTTTTTTTTTTTTGTAATTTTTGACTACATAAATATGTACGTAAGTGATAGTTAATGAATTGTCATTTCATTGAAACGCAATTAAATTGTAGTTAAAAGGTTTATATTAAGTAGAATTTGGAATTTTTGGCTATCTATGTTTAAAAAAAGAAAAAAAAAGTTTAAATCATAAAATACTCATAACAAGGATAATCAAATTAATGATGAAAAGGATATGGTCATTAAAGGATTTTTATAATTTTTTTATTTTATTTTATTTTTTCGTATGCAGAAAATTGAAAAGCGTTAAAAGAAACAATATTTGTTTGTAAAATTATACCAAATTTTTTTTTCCGTAAAACAAGTTTGTTTTTTGAGCTTCTGCTATAGATTATACCAGTTTACTCAATTATGTTTCATGAAAATATTAGGTCTAGTGAAAAGTATTCCATTATTTTTACATTAAATTTTAGGATCTTTTTAGCATAGTTAGAATTATCCGATTTGTGTGTCAAACTGTTTTGCGCGATACCTTTTAATTATTTTTAAGGTAATGTCATTATGACTCTCTCATAAACATCCTTGTTCCTATTGGAAAAATTTTGGTACAATCGATTTTTGCAGCTTTCTCTTGAGACCGATTTTTCAACAGCCAAATCACTCGCCATAGACAGGAATAGATGTTAATCAGTTGGCTCGAGGTCCGAACTATAAGGTGCATGCATAACAACCTTGCAACCAAGCTCTCGGTTTCCTAATGTTGGCCAAAGCTGGGCGCTACCAGGCGCATTGCTTCCTTCAGACAGTGAAATTGCTCACAGTACAAGTTCGAATTAAGAGTTTGGCCTTAGGTTAGCAACTCATTGTGGTTGACTCCTTGCCAAACACACAACAAACCTTTTCTGATGTCAATCATGATTTTAAGACCGTTTGCACCGGCTCACTGCCCTTCGACCACGACCGTTTCCGTCATCCACAGATGGAAGTATTGTTCAGGAGGTTTTTTTCTGCATCCAACATTTTTCAACCGGTTCCAAATTGTTTTTTGTGTAATTTTTAGCTCCTGGCTAATCGAAACAGTGCCCGTGTGATGGTCCGACTCGACGATTTCCATAAATTTAGCGATGACTTCGACAATTGGACTTCCACACTGTGGATCATCTTTTATACCAAACTAAAGGAACGAAAGCGACGAAACCAAAATTGTACATGATTGACTATTACAGTATCGGGACCATAATTAGCTTCCTGACTTGCGTTTTCGTCTTTTTCGAAGAAAATTGTTGAATTTAGTGAATTTTCTCTTTTTAAGTACGAAATATCATCCTTCTAATGCCATCTAGCGTAATCCAATGGCACATATACAATACGAAATAGAGACACTAAACCCTTCAATAATGGATTCCTTTTTACTAGACCTAATTATGTATACTTTATTGAAGCACATTTCTTCACATCACATCTTCTTACTATTTCACTAATTCACTAAACCAATCTATTACAAAAATAATGGATTACTTTTTACTATATCACATGAGTCTTCTCTAAGCAGAAGTAGAGTTATTGCAACACAACAAAAAAATAAAAAATAAGTAAAAATAGTTACAGAGGAAATGTCAAACATTAATATTTGAAAATTGCTTTCAGAAAAGTTTTGCCAGAAATTTTGGTAGTGTTCTGGCCAAATCAGGGAGGCCAGGCGTACAGGAAAAAGATGTCCAGCAAGCCCCATTGGGGTTCGCATAAGAAATGACGCATAAAAAAAGGCAAACGAAGAAGACGTACAAAGAACACAGAAAAGGAACGCTCAACCAACAGAAGTCACATGAGAAGAGGTTGTACCATCAGCTAAAAAGCTTCACGATTTGTCAGAAGTTCTAAGCTTGATGAGAACTCAAGATAAAAGCAAATATCTGATGCTTTCCGATTTGGAGTAGCAGACAGACAAAGTTCAATAACACTGAGCATAAAGATAGCCCAGTTCATTCTTCATCTTGCAGTTGCAACGGATAATGTGGGAAGTAAAAGGTAAAGCTATTGTACATCGGACCTCTCACAAGTGAAAACTCAAAAACATGTATAGTAACAAATAATAATAATAATGTAAATGGTATAAGCAGACAGCTTCTGCCTATACATACGAACACCGAGAAAGAAGGAAGTGAGATTGAAATTATTGTGGTATCAACATATTCCTCTCGAGTTACTATGCACCCAATACCAGAAGCGGAAAGGCTGATAACATATGGTATTGCCAGCAGAAACACCTTCCCTTGTTAATAGGAGACAGTAATGGGACAGTATAAACAATAATAGGTGAGTCTATTTTGGTATTTCTAACAGGCAACAATTTACACATATTCAAAGTGGGATATCCATCAAGTTTGTGTCGACAAGATTAATACTCTAAGGATCTAGGAAAAGATATGGCTACTTAAAGAAGGTTTCAAGTACGAAGGAAATACTTGTAGGAGAGGTGATCTAGTAAGAAAAGGAGAGAACACTTATCCAGCCTGCATAATGACAGTGCAATTGGAACACCAGGACAAGGCGAACTCGATTCACGAGCCGATGAGAATGAAGCTGCCCGAATATGAAGAAGTTCGAATAGCAATTGCGTACTTAAAATACAGCAAAGCGGAGGGAACCAATGAATTTTCGACCGAGCTATTCAAACGTGGCGGTAATGAGCTGAGTAGCTGCATGCAACAGCTTCTTTCCAACATACGGTCCGACGTTTAGATTTTAAGTGTGCTCTGCCCAAGCCAAAAGAAGGGCTATCCCACCAATTACCGTGAGATAAGCCTCCGCAATATCGCATATAAGATCCTGTCGAGCGTTTTATATGAAAGACTAAAGCCCACCGTCAACAAACTGATTGAACCTTATCCGCGAGGCTTATGACCTCGTCAACCCACCATTAACCAAATATTCACCATGCAGGATCGAGAAGAACCACTCCGAGTCGTTCGATACCAAACTATATTTCAGACAAGGTGATTTCTTATCGTGTGATTTCTTTAATCTATTTTTAGAGAAAATAATGTGAGCTGAAGAGCGGAATAGAGTAGGTAGAATCTTCCACAAGAGTGTACAACTGCGGACATGCACCGATGATATTCGCGAAAGCGAAAGGTATTGCTCTGGTGGTGAACGAGGGCAAGACGAAATATCACCTGTCATCACGCAAACAGTCATCGCATTCGTGACTCGGCTCCAACGCCACTCTTGACAGTCATAACTTTGAAGTCGTAGATAACTTCGACTATCTTGCAACCAGTATTAATACCAACAACAATGTCAGCCCAGAAATCCAACGCAGAATCACTCTTGCCAACAGGTGCTACTTTCGACTGAGCAGGCAATTAAAATGTAAACTCCGCTCTCAACGAACAAAGACCAAACTCTATTAGTTGCTCATCATTCCCGTCCTTCTGTATAGTGCGAAGGCATGAACGATGCCAACATCTGATGAGTCGGTGTTAGGAGTTTGCGAGAGAAAGATTTTGCGTAAGATTTAAGGGACATCTACGAGGTGAGATCGGCGAATACCGTAGCCGATGGAACGATGAGCTGTATATGACAAAGTTCAGTGAATCAAGAAACAGTTGCTGCACTGACTACATGATGTGATCCGAATGGACAGAAAACGCCAGCTTAGAAAGTTTTCGATACAGTGGAAGTAGAGGAAGAGGAATACCTCCACTACGCTGGAAAGACCAGGTAGAGAAGGACCTGGCTGTACTATGTATCTCCAATTAGCGCTAAACCCCGAAAAGAAGGAATGAATGGCGGACTATTGTTAACTCGGCTGTGTGGTGTGTCCACGCAAGTAAATAATGGGTATTGCAGACGGAAAATTGAGAAGTTGAATACGATTTGTAGCTTTTTTTTATATTTTGGTTTTATCTCTTGCAAAATCATTTGAGGAGCACAGGTCGGGTCAACTGGTAAAAAATAATTAACGTTTTATTTTTTGTTAAATAATGTCTGCTTATTATTCCTGCATACGAAAACTTAGTACAGTTAATAAAAATATAATATATTATCAAAGTAAACACACAATTAAACTAAAAAAAAAATGCAGGAAAAAATTAAAGGGAAAATAATTGACTCAAATGTTTTTTTTTTTTTAGTTCCGATAGTTCTAGGCTTGGTGGGCAACGCTGTTTCTCTATTATCATTATTTGTAAGTGCTAAGATAAACTGATGTTGGTAGATATGTATTTAATAAATTAGTAGACTTTCTTGTTTTTGTTAAGTTACGAGCGAGCTTTTTAAATTTACACAATACTGTTGTAAATACACGATAACAATTTTCCAAAAAAATATCTTTAAATATTTTTAAATTATTGTCCTTATGCATATCTACTAAGTCATTTAAATATTTTTTTGGCAGCATCATTTTTAATTAAATTTTTTTATTAATTCGCAATGTTAATATGTATGTATGTATATGTAGGTATATATGTAGCATGTGTATAGATGGGAAAGTGCTAACGCTCAAAAACTCCTATATCATTTTTGCTTCACAAAACATTAGTATGCCAACGCTACTTGAACCAATTAGTAGTATTTTTTTTTAGGTTATGTGCCAACATGTGTGTGCTTTTTTTCGATTGTGAGCTTTGCGAACATGCCTTTAATTCAATATGAATATGGTGAATGTGTGTTGTGCAAACTTATTATTAATACTTAATTGTTTTGTTTATTAACTCCTACTACTTTATGATACTCGAATTAGTTTTATTCTTAAACAAAGTTATGAGAACTATTTTTATACATATATACTAGTATATATTTTTTCTAAATGCATTAGTTAACCTCATGTTCAATACTTAGGCGTTATATTATATTTGTAATGAACTGCTTTTAAAATAATTTCGAACTAATCAATGGCCACACTGGAATGGCGTAAGCAAGCCTCTAATGTAATACAGGGTGCATGGATGGTAGATGTATGTTGCAACGAATGTGTTGTCAAATAATGTCAGTACAATTGAACTGAGACGCAGTTTTGACGGCTTAAAGCTTACTGTGTTCAATATAAATATTTTTTGAAAATACATTTTTTGAAAATTAATTTTTTGAAAATTTATGTTTTGAACTAATTTTTTCAAAATCCATTTTTTGAAAATTAATTTTTTGAAAATTAATTTTTTGAAAATTAATTTTTTGAAAATTAATTTTTTGAAAATTAATTGTTTGAATTTGATCATTCACTTTTTGAGAATTTTTTTTGAAAATGGACGTTTTGAGGATTCATTTTTCAGAATTCATTTTTAGAAAATTCATTTTTTGAAATATCATTTAATGAAAATTAATTTTTTGAGAATTCATTTTCGGAAAATTTCTTTTTTGAGAATACATTATTTGAAAATTGATTTATTGAATATTAATTTTTTGAACTCCTTTTTTGAAAATTCATTTTTTGAAAATTCATTTTTTGAATAGTTATTTTTTGGAAAATTATTTTTTTGTAAATAATTTTTTGTACATTGTACATTCAAAATTAATTTTTTCATCATTCTCTTTTTGAGAATTTTTTTGAAAATGTATTTTTCGAGAATTCATTTTTCAGAATTCATTTTTTGAACTATAAGTTTTTGAAAATTAATTTTTTGAGAATTCATTTTTTGAACTCATTTTCTAAAAATTAATTTTTTGAGAATTCATTTTTGGAAAATTTCTTTTTTGAGAATTCATTGTTTGAAAATTGATTTATTGAAAATTCATTTTTTGAACTCCTTTTTTGAAAATTCATTTTTTGAAAATTTATTTTTTGGAAATTAATTTTTTGTAAATAATTTTTTTGTACATTGTACATTCAAAATTAATTTTTTCATCATTCACTTTGTGAGAATTTTTCAGAATTCATTTTTGGAAAATTCATTTTTTAAACTATAGTTTTTTGAAAATTTAACTTTTGGAATTTAATTTTTTGAAAATTATTTTTTTTGAAAATTAATTTTTTAAGAATTCATTTTTTGAAAATGCATTTTTTGAGAATTCTTTTTTGGAAACTTAACTTTTGGAAATTAATTTTTTGAAAATTAATTTTTTCAGAATTCATTCTCTGAACATTAATTTTTTCAGAATTCATTTTTTGAAAATGCATTTTTTGAAAATTAATTTTTTGAGAATTCTGTTTTGAAAATTTATCTTTTGGAAATTCATTTTTTGAAAGTAATTTTTTGAGAATTCGTTTTTGATAATATATTTTGGAAAATTTAGGTTTTGGAAATTAACTTTTTGAAAGTACATTTTTTGAAAATTAATTTTTTAAAAATTTATATATTTAAAATTTATTTTTTGAAAATTCTCTTTTTGAAAATGTATTATTTGAAAGTTAATTTTTTGAAAATTCTTTTTTTTTGTAAATGCATTATTTGAAAATTAATTTTTTGAAAATTCATTTTTTGAATATTCATTTTTTAAAAAGTCCATTTTTGAAAATTCATTTTTTAAAATGTCCATTTTTAAATTCATTTTTAAAAAATTCCCTTCATTTCATTTTTAGAAAATAATTTATCTCCGCAATACACCAAAACCGCGTGGTCACTTCATTTGCTAAGTGCTTTCAGTTCAATTTTTACCAAAACCCACATAACTAAAAAATTACTAAAAACAAATTTTTTTCAAATTTTCAATTAAAGAACTAAAATAGGTGAAACTTAATGCGAAAGAAAAATTATTAATTATATATTCTAATGACTACAATACAAGTCCAATTGCAGGTAGAAAAAAAATTATTAAAAAATCACTTGTTAATCACATGGTGTTTACCTGTGTCGGTGGTGTCAGTGCAACTGTATGCTCAACATTTTTCAAATAGTCCTTATCGTCAAAAATTTTCCTCTCCCCACCACCGGGCTTGTGCTTTATGTTATCCAAAGAGCCCACTTTGCTTTGTGCCTTAAGTTCTATCTTTTGTGTTTGTATCTGAAATGTAGTAGCACCCGAATTTTGAAAAACAAAATACCCAAAATTTACAAAATCATTTTAAGGACACATAAATGTGATATGGTTGATCTTATTTTTTTTTTTTTTTTGATTTATTTTGCTTTGGATGGGAGTAAACTGGAGACAATGAAAAAACTGGAAAAATAAACTAGAAGAAAAGTAGTGAGAAACTACCTAGAACAGCCAAATAGTGCAAGTAAAAGTGCAAATTTCTTGAGCTAAATATTGTAGAAAAATTCTAAGCTTAAGAAAATTGTGTTGAGAAATTTGAAAAAAGTGTAATATTAAATACAAAAGTTTTTTGTTTCCTCATTACTCACTAAAACTGAACTACATTTTTTCTTATTTATTTTGTTGTTTGTGCCCTAAATAATTACAATTGATTATTTAAAAATTAATAAATTATAACAATAAGCTAAGGACGGACAGTACACAGCAGAGACAGGTTTTTGTTGTTTTTTTTTTTTTTCTTTTTTCACACAAACTACTTACATCCTTGGCGGGTGCGGTTTCCTTCAAGATTTGCGTTTTCTTACATTAATTTTTCATTTGTTAAGTTTGTTTGTTTATTATTATTATGCATTTTTTTGTTTGTATTTAACATAAATATATTAATTGTTTTTGTTATATTTTATTATTATTATTTTAGTTTGCCATTGTGTATTCAATCAAAGTTTTGTTTAGTTTCGGAACATAAAATGCGGAAAAAGAGAAGAAATAAATCAAGTACCATACATACAGAGTAAATCGAATACTAAATACATAGTAAAAATAAATAAATGTCAAAAAGATTGTAATATCTAGTTTAATAATGAAAGAACATACATATATTTTATTTAAATATTCATCTAAGTATAAAAGTATAACCTGCCTTAAATACACTAAACGTTTTCAATTACTTTAAGGTAACCAGTTAGCAACTATTATTAAACAATACTTTAGAAAATCTCGCAGCTGCTAAAGACAAACTGTACTGAGAGACTATGTATGTATTTTATATAAAATAATTATCGAAAGTGATAATCCTATTCAAAAGTATCACATTATGAATATTTTATTTATTAATTAATAATTAAAAAAAAATATTTAATAATAGTTGGTATCAAATTTAAATATCTATAAGAATTGTACTAATTCATCTGCAAGAAACTACGACGTGAAAATGTGTTTCATATATTTTTATCTCCTTTTTTTTAAATATTTTTTATACTTTTTTCGCGTTTCTATACACTGTATGTTTTAACGTCTTTTTTTTGACATTCCTTCATTTTAATCTAAAAAAGTTGATAGCAGGTCTCCAGAAGTACTTAAGAATTATACTCCTCAAAACAATTTAAACAGTAAGGTTGTACCAGACGGGTGTGTTGTACTGTGAGCTGTTACAAACAGGCGAAAGCATTGATGCGAAACGTTATCGACGACAACTAATGCGTTTGAGTCATACATTGTGTAAAATACGATTAGAAACGAACAAAAAGCAGGGCAACATGACAGCGCTTGGCCTCTTATTAAGTGGCTGTAGCGGTTAAAAACTACTCGGAAATGCTGAAATAACAGATCTTACCACAGCCGCTTTATTTTCAAGATCCTGCTCCTTCCATCAATTGCGTTTGATGCAAATCGATTTATGGGGTCACCGATTCGGGTGTTTTGAAGAAATCGAAGAACGGCCCAATGTTTGGATCAAGGGTAGAGAGAACTCATTTTTAAAAGAAGTTATTCGAAAATTACGCGAAAGAACAATTCTTGCAATGATGCACTTTTTACTTTTTTTTAATAAAAACCACTTTTTGAATACAAAAAACGGACCCAATAACAGAAAAAAAGTTTGTTTTGATGAATGTTTATATTTTATTCAACCTTACTGAAACTGAAGTAGAGCGGTAGTGATACCAAGAAATTTTCCGACAATACGACTCACTGGATTCTCATCTGCAGAGTACTCATACAAGTACCATATATTTAAAAATGTTTAGTTCTGCCTTGTCGTACCTTACCTAGCATGTAAGTTTTATGCTTCTATCTAACTCTTTAAATAATTAATTATAACTAAATACATATATCATTTTTACATATAAATATAATACAAATAAGCTAATTAGTTAGCGGCTACCTTACGGATTCGATAAATTGACTTTTCTGTCAACATATAATATTATCTCTCATAATGATTTTTAAACTGCGATCCACGGACTTCTGCTTTTCATGATAAAAAAAAATATTTATTTTTTTAATATTTTGGACTATATAATATAATATTAATTATTTTTGAAATTAGTATGTTCTGAAACCAAACATTAAAATTTTAATTTTATAAACTACTTCGCCATAAATTATGGATACCAAGGGTGTTCCAAAATTTGAATTATTGAATCGCAGAATTCAGAAGAAGAGGACAACTAGCCTGCACGGTTTTGTAGTCTCTTCGGACCCCAAATACGCCAATTTTTTTCGATTAAAGATAACATTGAAAGTGAAAAAGTGTTTCATCACTTAAGATGATTTTGCTTCAAAATTTATTATCCTAGTATTCTTTATTACAATATGTTCTTCAATAGTGAAGATACGTTGTTTTATTGTACAATGCTCCTATGCCAACACTTGTATTGGAAAATTCTCAACTTAACGTAGATTTAGATTTTTTTCTGTTAGGGCTTCTAAATTGAAAAATGAGGGTATCATTCTTAGACAACATTATCACAGAAGATATCACAGAATAATATTTTTATATGCATTATAACTCTTCCTTAACTCTTTTGCTACTATCGATGAATATAGTCATTCACCACAAAATGCTGCCTGTACACGGAGAGTGAGTATGGTTGACGTCTTTGAGTAGCATCTATAAAATAAGGCTAAATGATAGCAAGAGTGCGACAGATTATTTTTTATCTCACTCTCTCTTTTTATTCCTGTGAAATATTTGGCAACGAGGTTCTGAAACATACAATTTTAAGGTTTAAAAATTTGTTTGTTTTATATAATTTAATTCAATTATATCTCTTTTCGGTTTGAGTTTGATTGATTATCATGATAATATGCGAATTTTTCATAAAATATTCAAGTTTAAGAATGGCATTATAGTGTTGAGACTGAATATAAGATGTAATGTTTGGTAGCTTTCTTACCATTCTCTGGGTCATGTTTTTAAAGTAGTTCGACCAACCATGGACTTTTGATTCAATGAGGAACGTTATAGAGCCATGATTAATGACTTCTTCATGCCTGATTTGGAGGGTGTTGATGGGGACTATCTTTGGTTACAACACGGCGCTACAAGTCACGCAGCGAACGAACTAAACAATTTATTGCAGGTCACTTTAGGTGAGAGCATTATCTCGCGCAATGGGCTTGTAGCTGGCCTAAGTTTTTTTTGATTATGTAAATGAGCAAAAATTGAAAGTTCCAAGCTGGTGGAATGGATAAAACACGGGAAAAACGTAAATAAGAGTAGTTAACTATAGCTTAAAAAATCAAGACTGCACCGTAACTATAAATTTCAATCCAATCAAAAAAATCAAACGATTCGTTTGAAACATTTGAAAATGTAAACAAGTTATCAAAAAACTTTAATTTCGCTTTTACCCGAAAGAAATGCTGTCGTTAATGTTAAATCGCTTACAGTTAAAGCGAAATCGTTAACAGATAATGTTAAATCGTTAACATTGTAGCGTGCCGTCAATATCATAGCAAACAGCCATTTTAAAATTAATGCTAATATTGAGTGTGTGCGTTTTCAACAAAAACAATTTATTTCATTTCGTTAACATGGCGCCAAAAACGAAATAAAATCAATTCGTTAAGCTTATTTTTCATAATAGAAAAGTGAAATTGCATCGCTTCGTTAGTTGAACATCTCTGTAAGATACCAGAGAGTTTAGCGAAAAGCTATTGCCTTTTAAAAAAAATTCCATTTCAGCTAGAAATAAAGAATTCACAGGAAATATACAATTTTTTTTTTGTTTTTTTGGTTGATCAGTGTTATCAGTGAAATGTTGAGAACTTTTCATAAATTTAACTTTAAATGAAAATAATTAATTTAATAACCTTCTTAAAAACATACGCTTTAAGTATTTAGAATAAACTTACTAATCTACAAATGCCTACAAGTATTACTACCTACATACAACACAGCTTCTTTATTTACAGCCAATTTATTAAATTCTTCTTTTTTTTATAAACATTTTAAATCAAAATCGCATACTCGCAATCCTTAAGAACGACCAAAACTAATAGCTAAGCGAAAGCTCAGTTAAGAAGAAGTTATTTAACAAAATGCAAACACATTTCAACACAGCGCCAATTCACCTTGGGCATGCAAATTTCAAAAATTATGCTTCAATACAGAAGAAGAAATGTTTGCTTGAATATAAAACACGAATAAACATACATACTTAGGTAAGTCAGTACATACAGAGCCAATATACAATATGTAAATAGCATTCCAGTTCAATATGAATATATAAAAAAAATGTATAACTTAAACATGCTTCCAAATCATTACAACTTTACTTATGCATTTTTTCGCCTGACTGTACTGTGATTGAGATTTAAAATTATTTTTTTCGTCATATATAAATTTTTGTATGTGTTTTTTTGTTTTGGCGCACACCTTACCTTAATATCACCACCACCCGGAGCATGTTTAACATTATCCTTTGAACCGACTTTCGGTTTAGCCTTATCTTTGAAATCCGTCTTAATTGTTTCAATCTTCTTATCACCACCGCCGGGCTTATGATTGGCATTCTCCAAAGAGCCAATTTTCGATTTGGCATTCCATTGTAGTTTTGTCGAAATTATCTGTTTTGTTCGTGAATATTATATACATACATATATAATTGAAATATGTGTTAAAGTGTGTGAAATATAAAATTGCCTACTAAAAAATATAAAAAAAAATTTTTTTTTGTTTTTTTAATTTGATTATTTTTGATTTCCCAAAAAAAAAAGTAATTTTTTGGTTGCTTCTATATTTTATTTTAAACTTTTGTCAGAAAAATATAGGATTTTTCGTTTTCTTATTCTTATATGGTTCAGCGGGTAATGCATAAAATAAATCGACCGTTAAAATATTCATACTACAGACATATTTATGTATGTACATATGTTTGTATGTCCAATGATGCCTCAAATCTTCAAGCATTAATCGAAAAAATTAATCAACTGTGAAATTGCTTTGTCAAAGCATCAAAAAAAAAATGCTTATACGATTAATGATAAAAAATAAAAAAAAATAAAATAAATAAATTACTAAAAAGTGAGCGAATTCGATCAATTAAATGACAAATGTTGAAGTCTCTCAAATATACTTACAAAAATATTAGCATTTGAAGTGTGTTCAAAAACTACATGATTTTATTGCAAAAAGCAGTACTTCACACTAAGCTACTTTCGTGTCTCTTCAACTTAAATTGGTAAATATATACTTTTGTTCGGAACTGAATTTACATTTGACTGATTTAAATTTTGATTTTCTTCATTTACATAAGTGTAAATATATAACATATTTTTTAGGTTAATCTCCCAAAGCTTATTTGGCATTAAATAATAATCAGACCTCTCCCTGATCTTACCTTCTTCTCGCCGCCCTTTGGCGTATACTTGTCATTTTTTGCCTCAATTCTTGGTGCGGCTTTTATTTCGATTTTCTTACTCTCGATTTTAACATGACCACCGCCCGGCTTGTATCCAGCATTATCCAGTGAGCCGATTTTGGAGCGCACTGCCTTGAGATTGGGTGAAGGTGCATGACCGACTTGTATTTTATTCATTGGTACTGTAAAAGAAGAAATAAGAAAATCTTCATAATCTTGAAAATATTAAACATGAGTTTCAGAAGAAAAAAGTGGTTTCGGGGTAAAAACGAATTTTTTTAGGATATGTAAAATTTCCATTACTCGAAGGGAACGATAATCCAGTGGAAGCTTAGATCTCAAGTATTCTTACTGTTCTTGCAAAATTCTCCTTGGGATATCTCAAAATTATTATTAATTCCTACAGTACACACCTCACAGAACACATTTCCATCATATTTTGTTAAGAGGTGATCCGATCAGAAACTTTAGACCTCATGAAGTAGTCACAATTGTTTTTGGAGCAAGTTGGGATATACCCAATGGCTGGCCAATGAACGCACTTCTTCATTACTTCTTTTAGAGACTCTCTGCTTTCGAGTTCTTTTTCATGACTATGAAGTGTCTAGAGGCAATTTGAGTTTACTCTCGAGGCGTTAGAACACGTGCACGTCGCTCAAGAACAGCTGAGCATATTTCTGCTCTAGTGTTAAAGAAAACATTGGCTTATCCATTCCTCGTCGTTCTTTGGAACTTGGCATTCCACAAACGCCATTACAGCGTATTTTGAATAAAAACTTGGATCTTAATGCTTATAAAGTTCAATTAACACACGAACTCAAGCCGATCGATCATCAACAACGTCGTGTCTTTGCTGTGTGGATCATTGAAATGCATGAAAATGATCTGGAATTTCTTCGAAAAATCATCTTGACTGATGATGCTCATTCTCACTTCGATTGCTACGTCAATAAACAAAACTGTCGTATCTGGGACTCGGAAATCCATAGACAAAATCAGCATATTGGAACATTTAATCCATCTGGCAAGATTGGTTTTTGTTTTCGAGTTCTCGTGCTGCCATAATGACAATTAACAGTGTATCGAAAACGTGTTAGTTGTGCATTCCCACCTCGTTTTCCCCCCCGAAAACTTGGACGATAAGAGCGAGACACAAGGAGAGCAGCTAAAACCATCTCAGCGACCTGAATTCTAAGGATTGGTGTCCTATGGTACGAATCAAAGCGCCGGCATATTGTTTGGAAAACTTTTGCCCATCACAAGGTTTTATTCTCTTCGCCCGAATACTATTGAACATATACTATATGGACATCCAGATAAGGGTCTACGTGCCCCGACTAACCATGGATTAGCGTAAAGTAAGTTATCACAAGCAATCCAATCGTCTTTCGGCTAATATTCAATATTAAGTAGATCCCTTTGTCATTAGAAACTTAACTTTAAAACCTTTTGACAAATTTAAAAGATCAAATTAACATCGTAGAATTCGCCGATTTATATCAAAAATGCCTCTCTTACAGAAACCCTTGTCCCCATTGGCGAAAAATAAGCTTTTCTTGAGGCCAATCCTTCACCAAATCATTGCGCATAGACAAGAACTGGTGGTAATCAATTGGTGCGAGGTTCGGACAACAACTGGGATACATAATCCCCCTACTGTTTGCCAAAGCTGGGTGCTTCTGGGCAATTACTTCCTTCAGACGGTGCAATTGCTGTAAGTACAGGTCCAAATTAAGAGTTTAGTCGTAGGAGAGCAGCTCATAGTAGATGATTCCTTGCCAAAACACACAGTACAACCTTTCTGGCTTAGAGACCATTTGTGCCGGTTCACTGCCCTTCAACCAAAATCGTTTTGATTTGACGTTGTTGTCACAACACGCTTCGGGTCGATTTTGTAATGATTCTGCAGATATTCGTAGATGGAACATGTGCACTTTATTGATTTTTTTTCTCGTCAACTCATGTGGCACCCATACATATATCGAGCTTCTTTGTTTATCCAGCCTTTTTCAAGTGGTTCGAAACTGTTTTAGAATGCAATGCTTTGCCCTTGAACAATTGATGCTCAATCTCGACAATTTCTATTATTTTATCGACGATTTCGACAATTGGGCCTCCACACTCTATCAGGAGGATTATCAGGGACGTAAACACTATTCACATTTTTAACGGCTTGACATGCGTTTCCGCCTTTTTCGAAGAAAAATTGTTGAGTGCTAATCACTTAACTCAGTAGTGTTTGAGCGCAGGTCTAAGAGAAAATACGCTATCTCTTAGACCTGCGCTCAAACACTACTGAGTTAAGTGATTAGCACTTCTCCAACCATTACTAAAGCCAACCATTGCAAATGGATTACTCTTTACTTGACCTGTTATAACCTTCAAATCACTTACCTTTCTTTACCGTGTCCGGTTCGGGTGTCTTTAATAGCAAACGATTTCGTGATGTCGAGCGTGATTTGGACGATTTATTTGATGGTGTGGCGCTAGGTGGACGAGAAGCGCCTGTTTTCTCGCCCTTTGAAGTGGTAGAAGTAGGTGTCTTAGCCGGAGAGCTTGGCGAAATTGGTCCGTTGCGTTCCTGGAAGTGAAGAAATTAGATAAATTAGAAAAAAAATGCAAGTATTGGCAGCGCATTCAAATGCGGCAGAAGGGAGTTATGATATTTTTTTATTTTCTTCGTTTTGTAGATATATATTTTTTTTTGCATATCTGTCTGTATATGTTTGTGTCATAGGGTTTTTTTTCCTGTAAATGTAATCACCAAATGCATTTTGCTTTATTCAATTTTAATACGATTCGCTGTAGTAAATCTATATAATTTCAATTATATATACACTCTACGCTGTCGTTTTGCAAATTTTATTTATTTAAACAATTTAATTCGTTCTACACCGTTTATGAACACTTCGACATTTCGACTAATTCAAGTATTATGACTGCAAAGGACGACGAATGTGATTTTGCCGGAATTTCACTATTCACATTGTTTTATCGATTCAACTCGACGGTTCAATGGTTCGACGGTAAGAGTGTACCACTTTTGGTAATATGTATTTTTAGTTGTAGAAGACAGTTGTATAAAATATATCATGCAAAGGAAAAAAACAAAAACAAAAAAACAAATGGAAAACATACGAACAAGAACAACAAAATGTGTAAAGAGTACAACAAATAATGCGAAAAACATAAATTATATTCCCTCACACTTGGCGATGCGCTTCAAGGATGATTTTAGCGCGCGCTCTATGGGTTCCTTTACTACTTTTGCACACCCCTCCCTTGCCAACACTCTTTAGGCCGCTTCTACAACGTTTCGTTTCATTTTGTTCTCATCAATAAACATTTGTTCTAAATTATACTTCATGAGCTAAGTTGATTTCTTTGATTACTTGCTTTTTGTTTTATGCGAGTTGTTGTAGTTTTACTTATTTATTTATTTTTTTTTTTTTTTGCTGCAAGCCAAAGTGAGTTATTTTGTGCGACGAAAAGTTTCTTGACTTCCTGCTGCTTCGCGGGCAACAAAGTTATCCTTGTCATGTCATTGGCAAGGTAAAAACAAAAATTTTGCCTTACTTTCTTCCTTACATACACGTATACACATGTGTAAGTGCACAGTATAACTACACTCTACATAGCTCTAGTCTCATATCAAAACCAACAGCTGTTGAAATTTACACACCTGTTCTATCGGCAGCTTTATTTAACTGTGCGCCGATAAGCCTTGGCCAATATTGCCAATACAAAAATATTGCACAATAAAATATTTATTTCTATTTTTATTTTTTATTTTTTTTTTTTATTTCTACTAAAATATGTATATTCTCAAGCACACTGCACGGTAGTTAAAAAAGAATTTTATTTTTCTTCAAATAGCAATTTATTGTAGTTTTAACGCTGAGATCGCTCGTTGAGCACTGAGTTGTCGAATTGAGTTGGTGAAATTGTGCAGCTATTAATTTTTAGGCCATAAGCAAGCTGCAGCAGCAGTAGACATCGCCGGCAGGTCAGCCAGACTTATAATACATGAGAACATATACACATATGAGTACATACATACATTAAGACATATGTACATATTAGGCTGACACTAACTTCTGCTTCTGGTATGTGTCGCATGTGGGCGGGTGCGCTTAGTGAAGCGTGGCGCCATTTTCTTTACTTTTTTTCTTATTTTGTTTTTGTAATATCAGTCAAGAATCGTTGACGTTTATCAAAAGTGGCTTCATAAGCGCAGCATACAACTCGTCACATATATTTTTCAAAACAATTCTTAACCGACTTTATAGCGGATGCATACATACATACATATGTACATGCGTAGGTCGCTCAAATGTTTGTTTGTCAGTTTGTTTGTACATATGTATTTGTGGATCTTAATCGCTTTTCTTTCATTTCCATTTCCCAATTATACACAAATATCTATATTCCATTTTTCGTTGTTATTCCGTTTGCCTTTTATGGTGACATTTAAAAAAGGCAAAGAAATTAATTGAAAATCGTTAATGTTTCCTTAGATAAATTTCCCAGTAAGCAATTAAAAAATGAATTCGGTAGTATTGGATGAGTGCATAAGTTCGTGCCCGATTCCGCTGGATGCCGTACGAATCGTTTGAGAGTGGCGCTCGTGAAAGAAATATATACATATTATATATCGTTGGAAAGGTGACAGTCCGAACTGTAAATCAAGCGTAAAATAACTTCATTTTGATTTGAGTTGCTTAGTGAAAAGACGCATGGAAGATGAACAACGAAAAAGATCATATGCGTCATATTATGTTATACGAATTCCGCAAAGGAAAAACAGTGGGCGCTGCAACTAAAGATATTCGCGAAGTTTATTTGGACCGTGCTCCAGCACTCCGCACAGTAAAGAAATGGTTCGCGAAATTTCGTTCTGGAGATTTTAACCTCGAAGATCAACCTCGCAGTGGACGGCCTTCTGAGCTTAATGACGATGTTCTAAGGACTTTAGTTGCGAATAACTCACGTATTTCGACGGAAGAGGTTGCCAGTGAATTGAACGTCAACAAATCAACTGCGTTTCGTCGTTTAAAAAAGGTTGGGTACACTTTGAAGCTCGATACATGGGTGCCACATCAGTTGAGTGAAAAGAACAAAGTGGACCGTATGTCAACAGCAATTTCTTTGCTTCGACGGATCAAAAACGAACCTTTTTTGGATCGTCTCGTGACTGGTGATGAAAAATGGGTCCTGTACAACAATGTTCAAGGCAAAAGAACATGGAAACAGGCACACGAAGGGGCGGAACCGATGTCGAAAGGTGGATTGCATCCGATGAAGGTACTGCTGTGCATTTGGTGGGATATCCGAGGCGTGATCTATTTTGAGCTCTTGCCAGCTGGAGAAACGATCACTGCCAACAAGTATTGTCAGCAATTGGTCGAATTGAAGAAAGCAATTGATGAAAAACGTCCGATTTTGGCCAATCGCAAAGGAGTTCTTTTCCATCATGACAACGCCAGGTCACATGTTGCAAAACCGACCCTGGCCAAACTGAAGGAGATGAATTGGGAAATCATGCCGCTTCCCACATATTCACCCGACATTGCACCTTCTGATTATCATTTGTTTCGATCGCTGCAGAACAATTTGAATGGAAAAAAATTTAAAAATGTGGAAGACGTCAAAAACCACCTTGACACCTTTTTCAACGAGAAACCTCGCGATTTCTATGAATCAGGCATCCGTAAATAGGTTAAACGTTGGGAGTGGATTGCCGAACATGATGGCGAATACATAATTGATTAATAAAAGTGCTTTCTTCAAAAAATTTCAATTTTAGTTTGCACTTGAAATCGGGCACGAACTTATGCACTCATACAATAAATAACATGATGTTGGAAGACGAACTTTTAAGACAATTAGGGAAAAGACGGCCGCAGTACCCGAGTGGTTAGCATTGTGTACTGCCATTCTTAAGGCTCGGGTTAAAATCCTGGACGTACCATCCAAAAGTAATAGAAATTTAATTCAAATAAAAAATTAAGTTAAATTTTCTAATTGCGGTCGCCCCTCGACGGGGAGTGTCAACCCCTCCGAGTGTATTTCTGACATGAAATAAAGGCTCCTCGTAAAAAAAACCATCAGCCGTTCGGAGTTGGCTTAGCATAAACTTTAAATCCCTCCATTTGTTGGAAAAATATCAAGACGCAAAACTACAAGTTGTAGGAGGAGCCCGGCATGATTAGGTCAGTCTCCGGTCCACTTCCCGGAAGGAAGTGTAGTCTTCCTGTTAACTTAAGCAAAAATCTACCTATGTACCGAGGTTTAAGTAAATTGAACCATAAATCAATTTTTTTCGAATAGGTCAATCCCTGGTCCACTTCCCAGAAAGTAGACGAGTCTTCCTGTTAATCTAAGCTAAAAGACACCTATGTATCCAATTTCAAGTAAATCGGACCAAAAATAAGGGGTCAGTACTCGGTCCACTTCCCGGATTTTTTTTTGGTTTCGAAAAAATCATCTCAGGAATCATAGAAATAATCTGACGAAATTTCAAGTTATTCGATTGGTAACTTTTGGAGAACACCCTTTCCGCGGCGACATAAGAGCTTTTTTTTCGAACAGATCATTCCCCGGTTCACCTTCCGAAATTTTTTTCCTGTAAACCTTTCCAGGTATCATAGAAACAATCTGATGAAATTTCAAGTCAAAGAGTGTGACTCATTCCTGGAATATTGATGTTCACTCCTACCTATTGACGTCTAAAAAGTGTTTTTTAGACTTGTGGTTTTCAATGAGGCAATACTTCTTTTGGAATTCACCCAGACAAGTCGATAAATCGAGCAACCATATTTCGGTTTCGCAACGCGTGAATTCTAATGGATAATGTGCATTCTAAGAGAAGCTGTATAGTATGCACTGAATACGCTCTTGCTTATGTAGAGCAGAGTATCCAAGAAGACCCAAATCAAATCATTCGCCATTGTGCGCAACTATTGGAGCTGTGCCCATCCAGTTAATGGAAGATTTTGTGGAAGGATTTTGGTTTGCGGGCTTACAAAATCCAACTCGTGCAGCAGTTGAAGCCGAACGACCATTAAAAACGTGGACCCAAAGGGAAATGGCCACCGATATCGGTACCGGCACCTATATAGAGTCATGTTTAATGATTAATACTCGAACTTCGAAAGTGTTAATGTGGGCGAACTTTGGTTCCAAAAAGGCGGCGCTACAACTAACGAAACAATCAATTTATTGAAGGAAACTTTTAATAAGCGCATTATCTCACGTTATGGGCGTGTTCTCTTGGTAATGACAAACCCTTATATTTATAATAAAGCTGAATTCTTGGCTATAATATTAACATTCTTGAAAACCACATGCAAATGTTGAAGATAATGGCATGGATGGCGGAACGTACTCATAGCCAACATTACAAGCGATCTTTTGCGCACGGCGTTCCGAAATAGCATAATTAACCGAAACCAGGACTTGTGGGATGCTACAACAACCATCCAGAGACGACTCGGTACGTGAAACACGAAATCGAAGTCACGATTTCAGCTATAGAGAGTCACGCAAATTAAATGTGTTGAAAATTTGGCTGTACGGCTAGCCTCGTCAGCCATATATCTTGTCTGAAACCTCCTTTAATACCTAACGGCTCGAAGAGATCATTTCCGAATCTGAAGGAGTTTTTGGTGTTAGTTAAAGTTAGTTAAGACAACCTTATACTTTTTACAGGGATACCAAATTCAGACATAACGGCTACAGACTCCTTTTCGTGCTAACGAATTATGTGACCTTTCTCTTTTTGCGGGATTTAAGAGGTCGAAAGCCACACTTATAAGGTCCACTCCGTTTGTTGACGGTGGGCTTTAGTCTTTCAAACAATACATTCGATAGGACGTTATATGCTATATTAAGGAGGGATAAGGTAATTGGCGCAGACTGTGGAGTTTCCCTTTTCGTGGATTAGGCAGAGCACACTCAAATTCCAATCATCGAGCAAGCTTTCTTCCGATATAATTCTGCAATGGAGCTGATGCACCTTACCAATTTTTCATTGGCCCCCTCTGCTTTGTTGTATTTAGAGCGAACGATTGCAATTCGAACTTCTTCATAGTGGATGAATGAAATATCTGCTTCATCGTCATCGATTGGGGAATTGACCTTGTCGGTCAGTATCTTTTTTTGTCTGTACATGCATGTCCTGCTTTCCTCTACAATTCTCGGTATCTATATAACTCGGCTACCCGTGTAGTATTCTATTGCAACGTTTTGAGATGAGCAGCCTGTTTTCCTTCCCCTGCGGCACGGCAATCCCCATCGTACCAGCTATTTTCGCGACCTTTTCGAAAACCAATAGTACGGAGGGAGCTTGAAATTCCGACTCACAGTTCTCTTAGAGCGAGTTGCTATTGAGTGGTCTCTGTGGGCAGGTGTACAAGTCGAGTAGTATATGGTATACAATTTTCGAAACCAAAATGTTGACTGGGTTAAGTGTGAACTAAATATGAAATGCACATCTTTTAATTAATGTTCGAACAAATTGTAAAAAATCACCTTAAATGTAATGACTCTAGCTGATACAACATATATACAAGCATACATAAATACCAAATAACCCTGCAGGGAAAAGTCGAAACTAATGTGCAAAAATTCTAGTTAAGTACTAATATGCTAAAGGTGGCTAATATCCAGCGGTTCACCAGTGATGGGGAATAATAATAATTTCCACCACCATACCACTGCTTCTTCTTCTTTATTGTTGGAAATGCCAAGTGAAACCAGGTCGCTCTCCACCTGATCTTTCCAAACAACATGGAGGTCTTCCTCTTCTTCTGCTTCTACCAGCAGGTACTGCATCAAATACTTTCTAAGCTGGAGTCCTTTCATCCGTTCGGACGACATGACCTAGCCTGCGTAGCCGCTGTGTCTTCATTCTTTGAACTATGTCAATATTATCGTATAACTCGTACAGCTCCTCATTCCAACGGCTGCGGTATCCGCCGTTGCCAATGCGTACAGGATCATAAATCACAAAACTTTTCTGTCGAAGACTCCCAGAGCTGACTCATCAGATGTCCATAAATCTTACGCAAAAATCTTTCTCTCGAAAATTTATAACGCCGAATAATCAAATGTTGTCGACGTCCATGCCTCCGCACCATACAGCAGGACTGGAATGATGAGCGACTTGTAGAGTTCGGTTTGGGTTCGTCGAGGAAGGACTTCAGTCCAAAATAGCACCTGTTGGCAAGAGTGATTCTTCCCTGAATTTCCAGACTGACATTCTTGTTGGTGTTAACACAGGTTCCAAGATAGACGAAGTTATCTACGACTTCAAAGTTATGACTGTCAACAGTGACGTGGGAGCCGAGTCGCGAATACTATGACTGTTTGTTTGATGACAGGAAATATTTCGCCTTGCCCTCGTTCACCACCAGACCCATATCCTTAACTTGCTCATCCGGTTTGTGCAGAAAGCAAAACTTACGCCACGCTTGTTGAGGCCAATATCAGCGGTGTACGCCAACAGCTATACACCTTTATAAAATATTGATTCCGCTCGGCAACTCTTAGTATTTTCTCCAGCAAAAATTAAAGAAGTCATGGGGTGCCGTCAAATCTCTGGGTGTGCGTTTACAGTCGCGGAGCTATACTCAATTCATACTCTTGCGTCCACGTCGTGCATCCGGGAAACGTGAGCAACCTTTGTCCAAGATGCGGTAACCAATCTGTGTGGAGCCTTGAGAGAGGAAGCTCTAGTGGAGCCACTCCAACACCCCTTAAACCGGGTTCGCCGAAGTCTAAATGCAGCGTCTGCTCACCTGAGATGCGGCTACGAGCGGTCTAGAAGGAAGCCGCTCGCTATTTAAATGTGGAAAAATTTAAACTTACTCGCCTAGCGAGACAGGGTTTGGGACCCGTTTTGAACTAGTTGGTGTAAAAATGCAAACTAGTTGGGTTTTAGTTAATAACTAGTATTTTTGCCTGCAGGGTTAATTTAACATTTTTTCTACACGCACACACAAGTATACTTGCTCTGGGAATGAACATGGTTGTGGGCTAATAAATTTACTCACCTTCTCCTGAGTTGATTCATCAACGCCACTGTCATTGTCACCTTCTGTAAAGATAAGTGAAGTTTTAGCGTTAACATAAATATACATATATGTACATTTATATATGATATATGTAAATGTGTAAAAGATAGTATAACAAAAGTGTTGCTTCAATACTTGCAGAAATACATTCAAATATATAAATTTTTTATATAAAATGTGCAAAATATCACTATCTCCACCTGTATATATATGTACGTACGTATAAATATTTTTATTTTCATAGTCTTACTGTGAACACTTTTCATCTGCTGTTTCTCATTCTCTTTGCCGCTGCTCAACAATTCATGTATACTCGACAATGTCTTCACACCATTCGTATTCCCCTCGGCTATGGGAGCGAGTGTCTCGCCCATACCAAAGGAGTCCTTGAAAGCATCCTCTTTCTCCGCAGACAACGCCGGACCCATTGGATCTTCGTTTGAATTCAGTGTTTTTCGTGGTGTTATTGCTTGACCCATCACCACATCATCATCATCTTCATTGTTATTCGAGCTCGCTGAGGCTGGACGTGGTGGTAGCTGATGTTGTTGTTGCTGCTGCTGTTGCTGTTGTATGGGTGATTGTTGATGTTGTGGTTGATAAGTTTGTTGTTGTGGAGGTTGGTGTTGTTGCTGTTGCTGCTGTTGTTGCTGCTGTTGATAAGGTGGACGTTGCGGTGGTGGCTGTGCACCCACCTGTGGAGCGCCAGGCGGACGTGCAAACGGCGGGCGTGTAGGTTGATTACCAGGATATGGATTTTGTGGCCGACCACCAGGCATTTGTTGACCAGACGGTGGTGGTTGTGACTGTGCACCGGACCAAGGATACGCACCAGGCGGACGCGTTGGACCCTGTCCGGTTGGACTCATTGGACCACCATTACCAACAGGTGGACGAATTTGCACATTTTGTAATGGGGGCGGTGGTGGTCGTTGTACGCCAGGACCCATTAGCAAGTTTCCTCTGCTGTCTGTGTTGCGTAAAGGCGGTGGCATTGGTCTTGGCGGCGGTCCGCCAGCCATATTCATGGGTGGACGTGGTGGTGGTGCTGCTGTAAGTGGACGAGGCGGCATACCTGCGCCGGGGTAGGGAGGACGTGGTCCACCGAGTGGTGGGCGCATCTACATACAGATATGTTTATTTAAATATTTATTAATTACAAAACAACAACTAAGACTTCTTCATAACATCTATTTGTATATACAGAGGACGAAGGAGGAGGCGGTGTTTCAACACAACCAACCGCAGCAGAATCTCTTTGAACAACGTTATCGTGTAAAAGTCGCCCATTTGTTTATGTTAAGCCTACATAATATTAGCTTGCGTTTGTCAATATGTGTGCACAACAATAAATATATTTATGTAAATATATTCAGCTGTCTACTCGCATTTGCTCGGTATTAACTTTAACAAATTTGTTTATATTTTAATGGTATCGTATTTCGTGTTGTTTAACCCACCCGCCCTCCTCCCTCTCTTTTGCGCAACATTACCGCAAAGCGGGTAGGAGATTTGACCTGAATAATGAATTTCGGTTGTAATCAGAGCTGAACGAATGGCTACAAATCGCTTATTGATTCAACAAATTCGTACTTTTATATTCCTGCACAACAACACATCGCCACATATTGTACATACACACATACATACGAGTACATCTCTCATTCTATAAGAGTTTTGCCGTCATTTGTTGAATGCAAAATGTATTTCTCAATACAACAAATTAGAATATATTTGCATTGCCTCACAATTGGTACTCGCTTAGTCCTGCCGTGTATTCGGTGACATTATTGGTTGTTGTTGTTGTTTATATATATTTCTTAACCCTATGTCACTATAAATCAACGTCTGCCTTAACAAGGTCATCATGCCAATAAATATCGAAAGTATTATTTTTATTATTTGCTTACAACCGCCGTTTACAACCTCATTTGAATAACAGATTTTTGTACACAACATTTGCATGGCGACAATGCAAATGTAAATGCAAATAATTTTGACAGTAGAAGGGTTAACATTTCATGATGGAGAAATAGCGTAAAATACGAAATTGGAATGCTTATAAATAGACTGGCGGACCTGGCTTGCCTCGCGGCGCCTCAATTCCTTGCTCTTGGCTTAACTCCAGAGGGTTAGCCATTTCGTGGTTTCAAAAGTACAGCGCTGTATTTTGACATTTGCCAAACTTACCTATCAAAAACCAAACATGTTTTGGTTTAGTTAAAAGTTAGGTGTTTATGAAAATTGTTCGCTTAACAATCACACACCCGAAATATTGTTATAACAGAACTCGGTCTAAACGCATGATGCTACCGAGAGAACGAAGCCTGCTTCCAAGCACAGGGTATTTCTGCGAACGCCACAAAATCCTAAGTAGCGTCAAAATCAAATACTACAACTCTGTCTTCCAAGCAGATATGGTGGCCACTACGGAAGGTACCAAATGGGAGATCGCTTTAATAGGGATATTTATTAAATTTCCTGTAGAGATCCAAGCGACAATTAAACCAATTTAATGTGTCAGCACAAAATTGTAATGTGTGAGAGAGAACATGCAAAAAGAAAGTTAATGGTTCATAGCGGGCAAACACAGTGAAAATTATTGGATAGCATTGCGTACTGCCATTCGGAAGGCTCGGGTTCAAATCCCGATGCCGTACTAACATCCAAAAAGTTATAGAAAATGAATTTAAATAAAAAATTAAGCTAAATTTCCTAATGGCGGTCGCCCCTCGGGAGGAAATGTCAACCCGAGTGTATTTCTGACATGAAATAAAGCTCCTCGTAAAAAACCATCAGCCGTTCGGAGGCGGCTTAGTATAAACTGTAGGTCCCTCCATTCGTTGGAAAAACATCAAGATGCAAAACCACTTGGAGGTTTCAGCGGTTACAAAGCGAGAAATATATATATATATATATATATAAGTCACAGGGATGTATAGTAATCACTGAAAAAGTGAAGGAGTTAGCTCCCGCTGGCGAAGCTTTAACCATGGACTGCTTTAGATCCTTCAGCAGTGTTTCATAGGGGATCGCTTTAAGCACTGAAGCACTTTCAACAAAGAATATACGTGGAGCGACTGATGAAGTTGCGACCTAAGGTAGTTAGAGATGACATATCATCTCGTTACTGAAACTGGAAATTCTCGCAATTTGGATTAAATTCTTTGTAAAAAAAACTCTACGCCTTTATATGGTATACGATGGTGAAAAAATTCGCTCGGGACGCCCAGTCGCACGGTCGTGACCGAAGAAAATGTTCAGAAAGTCGAGAAATTGGTACTGGCTGATCGAAGAATTAAATTGTGGCAGATAATAGAAGGATTACAGATTAGCAAAGAATGAGCTCGAGAGAGTTTGCATGAACACGACGTTGGGAGAGAGCCAAGATGATTTGGATAAAATTTGAAACCGCATTGTAACAGTTGATGAAACTTGGTTTCGTCAGCGTGATCCCGAGTCGATACAGGGGGTAAAAAAAGGGGTAAGGCCATTAACAAAAATCAAAGTAGAAAACACGGCGTCGTAGATTATGGCTACCATTTTCCGGGATAGCAAGGGAATATTATTAAATGACTGCTTGCCAAAGGGCACATCAATGAACGGCCAGTATTAGGCTAATTGGTTAATGCTGCAACTACCCATTTTACATTGCTAACGTCCATAACAGCCGACTGGAAGAGCGATGTATATACACGAGTTATCGACGCTGCTCACAGCGGCGAAATGTTGCCAGCTGCCAGTGTGTTTGCATACTTTTAAACAAATTTATAATTTTCGTCAACCAATTTCATAATTTATATGTTCGAATATAAACACAAATCAAATATACATGATCTATATGGTAATAAATAATTAATTACAAATTTAGTTTTCATTTCTTTTGAAAAAACTATGCATTTTCATATTAATAGTTATTAGTTTATTTCATATTAGTTTACAAAGTCTATAATGGCAACCTTGTACAAGAGCGAGAAATGAGCTGAGCCGGTTTTACGGAAAAAATCAAATCGCCGCTGGTTTCTATGGGACAACCGTCAGTAACGGTATGGGCGAGCGGTGACAACTTTTCATTTGCATGGCGCTCTCATAAGATAGTTTGCTATAGACGGAAGGTACGTGCGATGGGTAGTTGCGGCATAAGTCGTCGAGAAGAGACGTGGCAATTTAGTGTGGTTTCTTCAAGATAACACACCCAGTTACACCGCTCGGGTTACGAGGGCTGCCTTAAAAGTTACTGTATTTATAGAAATTGACCATCTACCATATATGTAGTCCGGATCTGGCTCCCAGTGACTTTTCCCGTTTTTTTTTTTTTAAGTTAAAAAAGAAGTTACGGGAACGAAGATTTTCAGGCGGCAGTAGAAAACCGTTTTGAAGAGAAATCTAAAGAATATTTTTTCAGTGGTATAAAGGCATAGTAATCACGATATGAAAAGTGTATTTCCCTTAAGTGAGACTATATTGCAAAATAAAAAACATAAAACTACACATTTGTTTTATTAAGTACTTTACATAGCGAAATCCTTTCACCAATTTGAGGGGTGAAGTTCTGTTTAGAGTTCGTGATGCTCAGGTCAACGAAAGAACATTGAACCTGTTCCAGATTAAAGTTATCTAGTACTTTCTACGGACATAGACAATAGCTCAGCTGCGGAGAGACGCATCAATTGGAGTATAAACACTTGGCACTATCCTTGTATCTTTGTATATACAAATGTTCATATGAGAAGTTAAGATATGTTTTATCATTATTATTAGTATTATTAATATTATTATTTTTTCTTTACTTACCGCCTCTGCGTCACCCATATTTATTTATTTATTTACTGATTATTAAATTGGTTTATTTTAATAAATTTAATTTATTTAGCACTTGTAAGTTTATTTTTTATTTCGTAAATAAATATATAGAAATTATTTTATTTAGTTTATATTTTATTTAATTGTTTTTTTCCTCTTATATTTTAGCAAGCACATTTATAAATATTTTATTTAGTCTTTAAAATCTGAAATTCATAGGGTAATATATAATATTAGTTAAATTTCTATTATCTTGGTCTATATAGTAATCCAATATTTGTGCAAAAGGTGGCTTTAGTGATCTATACATCCCGCTCTACAAGTGCGATTGGATAACTTTAGATGGCATTGACCACTTAACTCAGTGGTGTTGGAGCGCATGTAAAGGATGGATACCACGAAAACGAAAATACGCTATATTTTAAAATGTTTCTTCGATAAAGGCGAAAGTGCAAGTCAGGCAGCTGAAAATGTGAATAGTGTTTGTGGTTCTGATATTGTAACAGATGCTTCACGGTGTGGAAAGCCAATTCCCGAAAAAGTCGACAAATTAATGGAAATCCTCGAGTCTGACGATCATGCGAGTACTCTTTCATTATCCCTGGAGTAAAACATTGCACAAAAAATATAGTTTGAAATCATTTAAAAAACGCTGGACACACAATGAAACTGGACATATGTGGGTACAAGAGTTAACGAGAAAAAACCGCTCACGACAGCCGGTTCTACGTACCGGAGTTGACCTGCATCTTATCCGACCAAGGACTGTCACACTTTCGGCGACTTAACACCGAAGCAGCTGAGTTGCTCGAATCCTTATCACTAGGGCTGGGTCGAACCCAACCCTGATCCGACGGATTACTTCTGTTGACCTTTGGCACAAACGACTTCACCATTCCCCCATTTTGGTTAGAAGCAACTAGTGTCAGGAGTCAGCTAAAACACATAGGGAGTGGTCCAAGCATCACGGCAGTGTCTTCAGCACCCTTACCCATTATCTACAGTGCCACGGACCTTCCCGCAGCATGAGGATCACTTACCGCAACATCAAACGAAAACAGTTGTGTTCGAAGGGCACAAACGGTCTCTAAGCCAGGAGTGATGACCAGAAAGATTTTTTTTTGTGTTTGGTGTGATTGGCAAGGCATCATTTACTATGAGCTGCACTCATACAGCCAAACTCCTATTTCGGACCTGTACTATCAGCAAATGGACCGTCGGAAAGATGCAATCGCCCAGAAGTCCCGAACTTTATAGTCAAAAGAAGGAGAATGGTATTACATCAGGATCACGCCAGATCGCACACATCGATAGTGACACGCCTGCAGCTCTGAGTGCTTGGTGTAGATGTCCTTATGGATCCATTTTATAGTACGAACCATACACCATTTGCATTCTTCCCTTGCTATTTCCACTTTCTAACTATAAAAATGTAATATCTATAAATGGAACCAGGTCAGTCAACAGAATGACTTTATTACAAATTCTTTGAAGTACTTTTCAACACAGACAACGAACAACGCTAAGGGAAAGAAATAAAATTCTCAGCGTATTTACATATAACCCCTTTTTACAGTTGAACTAAAAATGACTTAAGTGCCTACTAATATCAATTATACATATTTAGTCATGAATAGTAAGGTAAAGTATGTGTGTTTGATCGCTGACCATAAATGCTCAATGAGCAACCAACAAGCATTCGAAAGTCACTCACTCGCTACTCTACTTAGCATATTCTAATGCGCTGGATAACACTTTCACGTATTGTTTACTATTTTGCTTTTGACCTACAAAGTTATATGCAAAACACTTCCTTTTTATGCCCAACACACACACACACTCACACACACAAAAACAGACACGCACACAAACACACAATGGCTTTTTAAGGCCCAGCTTGCCAGCTGTCGCTCATAGTTTTCTGCATACCGCATTTCATGTTGACAATAAAGTTGAAAGTTGCAAACTATTGAAACTTTGTGGAGAAAAGAAACTTTCCTATTGCTAATTTGCATGCGATTCTCTATTTTCAAGCGATTGTACAACAACAAACAAAAAAAATGCGCAATCACAACCAATGATTTTGTTGTAAACGCGCGCAATAATACCCTTTCAATATGAACAATACACACAACACACCCACACACACATAGCAACAACACGTGGGCATCTATCTAACAGTGTCTCATAGTAGTAGGTGTGTATTTTCTTCTTCGTGTTCGCGCTGTTGTTGTGGTTTTCTCGTAGGATATCTAATACTCCGACCACAAATGGCTGACGGGTACGAATTGCACGAATAATTTCATTTTGCGGTAAAGTTTTCGACGCCATTGTTGCGGCAATCGACTTTTGATTGCTATCGGCTGCGCTAAGCTGCACTGCACCGCTGGCGTACAGTGGTGTTTGAGTAGTGAAAAATTAGAAAAGTTGTAAAATAAAATGGAAGAAAAAAAATAGTAAACAAAAAGGCAACTAACTAATGCTCTTACCATTAAAAAAGCCAAATAAAAAAAACAAAAATTTTTTGACAATAGACTGTTTGAGGCTTTAATTTCGTACGGCAGGTTGAGCAAAATTTATATAATTGACTTACAATTTTTTTTAATACAAATTTACCTTCTTCTGACAATAAAAAAGAACAAAATGCATTAAATATTTGCTAGCGAAAGCTAGCTGACCAATCATCACTCTGAACGGTGGACATTCCCTGCTCGGACTACGAAGGCAGTTAGTATAAGAAAGAAGAATTTCCCTTTACGAATTTCGCTTTAAAATTATTATTAATAATTGTATTAATTCTCATATCCGAACAAATCAGGTCTAAGGGGGCTATACGAGCTATTCTTCCGATTTCGATGATTTGAAATACCAATATTTATTTGAATTCAATTGCTTGGACGTGTTTAGATTGCTCATTGACCTCATATACAATAAAATCGGTTATATGGGGACTCTATAATATAGTACTCTGATATAGTACTATGATTTTTAAATTTATGTAATATAATGTATGCAATATTCACGCTCCTAGATGCTCTTTTAACAGATTTTTAGCCCGAAACCTCGTATCTGAACAAATCGGTTGTATGGTGGCTACATGTTATGATTGTCCAATATAGCCAGTTTCGACAAATGATTAATAAAGTACAAAGATACATCCGCGTACCAAGTTTGGTTGAAATATCTAAAAAATAGGAAACTAGACGCTGCAATAAAGGCATTTCTTTTATTTTAATCTATTCTAAAACTATCCTAGAATATGTCTTCAGAGACCAATTCGACATATTTTAAATGCTAGAGCAGTTTTAGCGGCCGAGCGCCGAGCTGGTACGAATGCTCGGGCAGAACTTTGATGCGCGTCTTCTCGAGTTTTCATTTTTATAAGTCTTAGAAAACGGTGCATGTCCGATCGAAAATGTGATCTAGCGTCAGTATTAAATTATCTTCTATGGTATTTGAACTATAAAAGTTGGACAAAAGTATTTTTTTAAGCAATTTTTTTTGCAACTTTTAGTAATTTTTTTTTTAAACTTGGAATTTTCCAACTGCATCGCACGACCTCCATCACCGGTACCGTTTCACGAGTTCAGATTACAGCCGTTCAACCAATCAACTGGCAGACTTCAATGCCGTACTTACTTTCCATAAATCGCTCTTACGACCATCAGAAGACATGCCCGTAAGATGTCTCGAAACGATGTACAGTCCAGATTACTTCTGTTGGGGTTTATTACTCTATTGATAAAAACTGCATATCAGCTTAATAACGTTTTCAAAATAGAGGTTCAAGACAAACAGTGGGCTCCACATATCTGTTGTTATTCATCTACCTCAAATCTGATAAATCTTAAAAGCCGTTCTATGCGATTTGCTGTCCGTAGTGACAAACTTTATATGCCAGAACCTTCAGAAACATACAACAGCCATTCAGTTAACAACAAAACAAAGTTTCGACAAGAAGCTGATATGTATAGATTCGGATTACTCTATTGTCCGCATGGAGAATATATTTTGGTACAAATTAATGCGATTCGTTCTCAAAAGGTGTCTCCCCCGACAATCCATTACCTATTTCATTCGATAGGTTTCACATCTATCAACAATAATTATTGTGCATCTGCGTCTTTTTTTGCCTTTTCGAAAATGCCCGGGTTGGTGTGAAATAAACAGTATATGCGGAAAGTTTTGTTTTTCTTTTTTAATTGGAAGAAAAGTGCAGCCAAATGCTTGTAGAAGTTTGAGGTGAATCAGCCCCATCCGAACGTAACAACATTCGGTCCAATGTGGCTGTAACTCGCAGTATTTTCCAGACCCTAATCCTTCTTGGCTTTTTCGACGGATGAAAACGACTTTTAAAGAATTTGTATTAGAATTTTCGATATTATATCATTTTTCAGGTAGAAATAAAAAAATCCTCATACGATAAATGGCCAATTGTCGGAAATGTAGCTAAAATAATGGAAATCGTCTAGTCCGACCGTCATGCGAACACTGTTTTAATTAGCCAGGAGCTAAACATTGCACAAAAAAAACCATTTGGAACCACTTGATAAGGGCTGGATACACAAAGAAGCTCGTTGTATGGGTGCCGCATGAGTTAACGATAAAAAACGTCATGCTGTGAATTTCGTATTTCGCGATTCGTAAAGGAAAACGATCCATTTCTGAAGCGGATGGTGACTTGTAATGGCAAATGGATCACTTACCGCAACGTCCAACGAGAACGGTTCCAGTCGAAGGGCAGTGAACCGGCACAAACGGTTTCCAAGTCACGACTGAGGGCTTGAAGGTTTTATTGTGTGCGTTTGGCAACATTAGAGGAATTGCATTTTTTCAGGACAACGTCAGACCACTCACATCGATATTGACTCGCCAGAAGCTATGAGAGCTCGCTTGGGATGTTCTTATGCATTCGCCTTATAGTCTGGGCATTGCACCAAGTGATTAGCATCTGTTCTTGTTTATGGCGAATGATTTGGACGGTGAAAAATTGGCCTCAAAACAACCTGCGAAAACCGATTGTCCCAATTTATTGCCAACAGGGTTTCTATGAGAGAGGCGAACCTTCAAAATAGCAAAAAGTAATCGAGCAAGACGGTGCATTTTTTGATATAAATTAGAAAATTCTGAATAAAGCCTTTATTTTAATGCAAAAATAATGGATTACTTTTTACTAGACCTATATTATAATGAAAAAAAATTTATTTCAAAAAATTCAAAAATTTCGACGACCAATTTGGAGAGTTGTTTGAAAAATAAGACATTTTTCATTTTTCTGCAAAATGGTTTTTTTTAAATCCATATACACATTGTCACATTCAACGCTCTTCGCTCATATATTTATTTAACAATTTCTTAGTTTACAATAGTATGCCAATTAACTGGCGTGAGTTTCAAAACGACACACTATGCAATTGGCAACAAACATACATACATACATATTTCGGAAATTTCTTAATAGCAATTTTCAGCTGGCGTTAAACGTTTAAATGGGCGTAAAAGAAAAGAATAAATAATTATTGAAAAAACTCATTTAGAATACTATTAAAATCCTTTTCTAACTTCACCGCGGAAGGCAAACTTTGTAAGCTACAGTAATTTGGTACGTCTACTGCAAAATTACCGCAATCTAACAAACTTGCACAAGACTAACATATCTACACTTATGCACATACAAGCGTTAACAAATTAATCTCCATGCATAAAAATATGCAAACTACAATGCATTTGTGTATATTATTAACAATGCTTTACTTAAAATACAATTTTATTGATTTTTCATGCGTCCGTAACAGCAGGGCAATAACACTTGACGGCAGCCAACAGGATAATGCACTTTAACCCACTCAAGGGTCAGTCTACAATCAGAATTTTTTTTTTGTATTAATAGAACCGTATTTTAAATGACACACGATTTGTGAAAATAATATATTTATTTTTAAAATATTTTTTTTTTTGTTTTTATAAAATTTTACACTTTTCAAAAAGCTTTCAAAATATTTTCGAAACTATTTGAAATCAGCAAAACAATTGCAAAATCATCACACTTCAAAAGGCACTTAAACAGTTTTGTTTTGCAAATAGTTTTTTATTCAAAGTTCCACAGAATTTCGGTGGACAAACAAACAACTGTTAAACGCGAACGCTCCGACACGACTACTCGTTCGATTGCCAAAGGAATGAAATTTCTTAGAAATTTGTTTTGATTTTTCGTTTGCGGTTCGAGCGCGGCAGTTGGAAAATAAAAAAATAAAAAAAAAAAATAAAAAAAAAACAATAAACAGAAATGACTTCCCTAATCCCGCCACCGTACAAATAAATCACTCAGTTTGAATAGCATTACAAAAGCAACAAAGCGAAGTAGAAGAGTCTATGTGGTGAGTGTGCTCGTAAAGTAAAAATGTCCTTGCGCAGTTTGTTGGTTATTAGTGGCGAATTCGAGCAATCGAATCGCAGCCGACAGACCAAACGAATGCACCGCTCGCCCTCCGTCACCTGCATTACGATACATTGTGTATATGGTATGTATGTATGTAGCTATGACTAACTGTGGATATCTATTGGCATACAAATTTACCACATTTTCTACTACTCTATGTGTGCATCCTTAAACGCCCCCACAGCCATAAATTTCCATAGTAGGAGGGAATTAGGTGAGTAAACCAAAACAATACGAACACATTTGTGCATCGTGTTTCTTTAAGAAAAACCGAAATGTGATATTGTGAACCGCTTGCGTGTAAAGGGATGGCGGCAGGTGGTACCGGTATATATTTTATAGCTTCCCAAATGTGTGTATGTATGTATGTATATAAATATCGTTGGGTGGGGTTTTGTTGGTGAAGTCATTAAATATAGTCGGGAAAGTTTTGACAGTGTTTAATGATTATATTGAACAGTTATTTTAGATACTACAAAAACCGAAAATATTTCGAATAATACATTTTTAAATTTGTATTTATTAAATTAGCAGACCCAGTCGCACATTAATTTGGGTTTCTGTATTTTGTTTAACTTTTACTCTACTTGGTATTGTAAAGAACGTTGAAAAAACCCTTGCTAAGCGTTATCTAAGTCAAAATATTTATTAAGATTTTTATTTATATTATAAATTTTATTTGTACGTGTGGCTCACTTGTTCGCTCTTCAAGGTCTTTCAAGAATACGTCAATTTAATTGACTCGAAGTAAGCCGAACGTATCATTCGGATCTAGGCTTATTCACGCTCAAGGTGAATCCGCAGCCACAGCATAATAAAAATGCTAAACGAACATCCCGCTCTGGTCCATTTCCGGGGACCAAAATTATTCTATTGATGCATATCAATCGAACCATTAATATGCATAGTTTTTCCAAATAGATCGATCTATTTCCCACAAAACAAATTTCAACCGAACCAAAACAGCCAAAAATACAATTATTTCAAATATGTCGGTTTATAGTCCACTTCCTGGATGCAGTCTTTATATTAATCTAAGCAAAAAGCCACCTATATACCGAATTCCAAGTGAATTGAACCATAAATAAGATACTCCAATAGGTCAGTCCCTTTGTCACTTCTCTTTCCAGGTACCATTGATTGCAAGTATAGTAAAAAAAACATGTTTTTCTGACACACCTTTTGAGGCAGCAGCATTAAAAAATTCAAACAGGTTGAAACCATTTGAATATCTCAACTTGATACTTATATTGTATCATTTATTATCGTAACAATTTGATTGTATTCAAAATTACAAAATAGTGGCAACTTCCAAAACATTCTCCACGGAAAATATTCAAAATTTCTTTAGCTGCATTAAAAATTTCGAACACGTTGAAACCTTTTAATATCTCCTACTTGATAATTATATTGTATCATTTATTATCGTAACAATTTGACTATATTCAAAGTTACAAAATTGGGGCAACTCTCCAACCTTTTTCCTCTGTAAATATTCAAAATTTCTATAGCTGCATTAAAAAATTCAAAGAGGTTAAAACCTTTTAAATATCTCCAACTTGATACTTATTTTGTATCATTTTTTATCGTAACAATTTGTTTGTATTCAAAATTACTTAATGGTGGCAACTCTCAAAACATTTTCCCCTGTATTCAAAATTTCTTTAGTTTTATACCCTCACCAGTATTCATTTAATTTACCAGTTTAAGTGTCTTTAAATTTTCAAACAGGTATTTAGTAAATAATGTAAAATTTATAATGTATTTTATCAATTATTTTAAAATAAAATTTTTAAACAGGTGGCAACGCTGATCAAAATATTTTTTTTTATTCTTTGTCCTTCTTTAATCTTTTCAGTTTGATACCCATATTATATTAATTCATTTGTTTTATGAAAATTTTAAATTTAAATTTCAGAACCTGGTAGCTCTGCAAGTTGAATATCTATTACATAAGTCATTACTGAGCGATGCTACTTTGCTTGAGCTCCGTCGTAAACACGCTTATTGAAAATTTTGTGTGGTATAAAAACAATTTTAAAATAGATTGCAACTCTGTTGTATTTTAAATTCAGCTATTCTTGAGTTCTTTTGAACACATACATACAATTTTGATTTAAGTCGGAGGAATTTAATCTAAAACCCGAGTACAGAGCATTTGTATAGGTGATTTATACCTATGTCAATATTTTAAAATTATAAGTGCATTTCCCAAATTCGAGACTACATAAATCATTTGCATAATAGTTCGAAAAATCGAAAGATAAGATAGCAACGAAAACTTGAACTTATTTTTAAATACTCTCTTATATGAACCGTTTATTTTGAAAGTGGTTGAAGGGTTGAAGGGTTTGCATTTGAATTGTTTCAAAAATATTGTTAACTGATTGGCAAACAAAATACTTTAGTTCTGCAATAATATTGAACAAATTATCCAAAGGAATTGTATACCTAGTGATTCCTCTAAATAGTTATTTTTTTAAGGTAAGGTTTTGAAATTATTATTTTAAAGAAATTAAATAAGAGAAATTGTAAATAATATAATTTTTGATGTAGATGAATGTAATAGCTCTAAATCTATTACGAATTCCATCTTCCGGAGGTTTTGTAGAAAAAAAAATCTTCACGTTTCATTTTAGTTAATATAAATTTGTTACCCTTTCAACATGTTTTTATGGTTTCATAGGAATCCTGAGCGTCATACATTAAATTCTTTTTCCTCAAAAATTAATGTCCTCATAGTAAAAATTTGTGGTCAATAATAGGTATATGCATTATTTTCTATCGATTACAACAATTTTTAACCATGTTATTGTCCTGTTCTGCCCAGTGCACATATCGTTGTAAGCTATGATATGTTTCTGATATCTACGATTTTTGAGGTGTATACAAGATACTACTTCTTGAGTATCTCTCTATGCCACAGTTTCATCCCAGGCTTTCTCTCTCTCTCTTTCTCTCTCTCTCTCGGAATTTTGCAAAATAAGGCATTCCATATCAAATATATTTCTTTTAGTGAACTTAAATCAGTTTCAAAATATTTTTTTTTACATTTCGTTAACTAGTTAATTTTTAAGTGCCACAAATCATAGCGATTTTAATGATACTAGATATACATAAATTATTTATATTAAAAAAAATTTATATAGGATTATGATTATTGTTATCATTAACTAATTTTTTTTAATAGACTTAAACCACTTTCAAAACCATCAGCCATCAACTTAATAGCTCAAATATGACGTGACTATTTGGCTGGATTCAATCAAGTCGTTCTCCAGTTACACTCTTATATTAATGTATAGGGTAAGAGATTCACTTTTCCGAATTCTAAAAAACTTAAACTAAACCAACTGCACATACATTCGCACTCTCTTTTATGGCTTTGGAGTGGGTCAGGAGGGGTACATTTTAGGCGCTTTATTTCAGTTGGTATATTTATTTAAATAAGCAAGGGACACTGAGTTCAGGTGGAATCAAAGGTTCTTCTGTTCTGTTATCCACTCGGCTATTGCAACTTTTAAAAGTGGCATACCTAAGAAGTTTGCTTGAACTCTCTTGATTAGTGGAAAGTAAACAAGCCCGCTATGTGGAGCAATGACGTAGGCCATGGGAAATGTAAATACCAAATTTTAACGAATTTTCTTTTAAGTCTAGTGCTTTCTGAGATATAATTCTTGAGCCGAAAGTGGATGCCAACTTTTTTCCACTTTTCATATTTTTCCATTTAATGCTTTTCATACTTTTGAAAAGTTCCCTTAGATGGGAGATGGACGTGAACATGATCCGAGCGTCTGTACTTGCGATACAAGATATGTGTGATACAAGTTTTATCAAAATATCTCAATCCTAATGCATAAGTTTTGTGGAGTAGGAGGGAGAGGTTGCTTAGGAACTCCGAAGAAAAAATCTGTGATGATACCGGATGACCATACCTCCTGTGGTCGGAGATGGAGATCGGTATACATAGCGTAGCCAAGTATAAAAGGGCGAAACATCCAAACAAAATGTTAGGTATATCAAAGATATATATTTTTTTACTGGGGCTCTTTAGCTTTAGCAGCTGAAACATATGGATATGCTGTGAATAAAGGTTGAGGACGCTCTGAAGTTCTTAATCGTTTACTATCACCTGATTGCTACCACTTTTGCTTGGAGCTATTTTCCTTTTAGCTAGTTTGTCACAGTTTCCTGGGATTTCATTGGGTCCGAAGACCCAAACCACGGACATTTCGTATACAGTCGAGAGTTTGTTTAAAATTTCCCTGTATTTTATTTCTAAGCTAGTGTATTTGGATTGAAGGGACAGTCTTAAGGACAGCTGAACTGTCAGAATATATATACTCATACGGCTGGTTTCTGTCTATGAATCCCAATATTATGTTCGTCATCTCACTGAAGAGCTACTCACAGTATTTTCCTCATACCAAGTTTGGCTTCTTATTGTGTTTTTCTGGCAGCGAATGGGTTCGTTTGGCCATTTAAAGTTAATCTTCTTCCTTAAGTTTATCTGCTAGTATGGTACCACGCTTCTCAACTTTTAGGAGCTGTATGCCAATCCTCCATCATGATTCAACTATCCTTACTATAACCGAGCCTAGAATAGGTTCACTCTGCCTAACCGCTGTTTTAACATCGGCGGTTTGCCAATGATGTCAATTGGTATTAAGTGCCAGTGTTGTCTTCTGGTATTAGTCTAACTATGAACAAAGATGCAGCAAAAAATATATAAATAATTGGGCATCATTACATGTTGATGTTTGATAGACATTTTAAGGTTCTGAGCTCACCCCGAGTCTGTTTCTATCATTTCTCTACCTCTATTTCATAGAGGCTCAGAGAGCTTTTCATGCTGGTCTCGATTCTAAAGCCCGTATCGATTCAGACCCGGCTTCAAAAATTGATAAAATTTCTTTGGAAGCCAATGTTTCATTCCGTAGTGATATTTATTATATTGTACTAAAATTAAGATTTTTATTACCTCAACATTCTGCAAGTACTGAAGTCCAAAATCTAAGAAAAAGCTTCTTACCTGAAAATAGATCAAAAAATAAAAAATTAATTTTATAAAATTTGTAATAAAATATTTAATTTTCATGTCACATATGAATATACGAGTATATACATACTAATGTTTTATAGAGCTTAATTTCATTCAAATAAACGTTTTATATGAAACCCGGAAAAAGTTTATACATTCAAATAGAGCTTTTCCCTGTACACACATGTAAATAAAGTACCGCTAGAGTGTTATCTACTTGAATTGAGCTTCACACAAATGTAAGTACTAAATAAGCTGCCGGTATTAAGTGAAAGCTCTAAGTGGCTGTTACACTGTTAATTAGTTGTCTTTTCGATGTCTCTCTCTCTGCGTATGTGCTCTCTTCAATTTTCAGCACACACATACATATGTACAACTCAACACGAACCTAATTAAAATATCTACATACAATTAAAAAAAACAAGTGTCAGAATATGTCAACACTGAGTGTGGCCACTGGTCACCCCCAAATAGACGAAACGCTTTGTTTTGTTATTCATTATGCCCCAACCCCCTGTTTTGTCTTTTCTTTGTATTAGTTTTGTATGGCACATAAAGAACCCTTTTGTTGTTATTGTTTAATAGAAAATGTTTTACTCAATATTACAACTTTTGCTAAACTTTCGCCATATACTTTCGTATATATATTTGTCTGTTTGTACCTATGTATGTTCCTAAAATATAAAACTATCATATTGAAATTTTTTATTTAATTTTTTATCTCTATTCTTTCCCTTATTTTTCTTGTATTCCTACATTCACTTTCATCGCTTCAAGCTTTCCCCATATGCACTCCTTGTCCCATTTGCATGACTAATCGTTCTGTCTGCCCGGCATCAGCACAGTAAGGAGTGTCAGCGGGTATACCATACAAGATAACTATAACAAAAACAACACTTGAGGAATTCAACAGACACAGGGGTGCGATATGACGTGAATGGGTGGACATAATAAATGGCATGGTGGTAGTTTGCAACTCAAGAGGCACATACTCGTACATACATGTGTAAAGTATTAGACCACACCATAAGCCATATGAGCCTACAGTGTCATCACTATCCCCCTTTTGTTTGTTGGCTGAATGCGCTGGCGCAGTGCGCAGTTACATTCATACGCTCAGATGCATGTACTAAGTACTTTTGTATGTATATACACGTATGACTAAATAATATATGTATTTTAAAGCTCTTTTAAAACAGAGGTAAAATACATAAGTATGTACTACATG